>CM076689.1:119882936-120108538 GCA_038501925.1 Xenopus petersii
TTATAGCTGCTGGGCAAACGTTGTCCCTTATGTTCCATATGAGAGAAGGAAGGATTGCTGATAAACGACATATTAGTTTAGTCCAGTAGTGATTTCCAATGTTTGGAGCGGCAAAAAGCATTCTGGTTTACTTCATTAAAATACTTACTCTCTGAGCATCAACCAATTACCCACAAACTGTCCAGCAACTTGCAGAACAATATGGTTATGCCGGGGGATCGCACATTAACTAGGCTATTAAATTAAGTAAAGGGGCGTATACATCAAGTTACATACAAATACTTAGGGGCCCCTGTTTATGCCATATTTAACTCTAGTGTGTGCACTGTGGGCTTTAAGTATCTTCCAAAGTGAAGGGGTGACCCCTGGTTCCCTCCACCACTTCCCTACCCTATTAATTGCAATCGTGGATCATTTATATTTATTTCCTGGGGAGCTCCTTTACCCATGCTGTGCAGGGTAAAATAAAAAATGGGGCACGCAGCTTCAACAGCTTAGAAAAAGCAGACATTACAATATTAGTTTGGGTAAGTTAAGAGTGTAATGCAGCAATATTGCCGTCGTCCATGATCCTACAAATCCTACAGAGTAAGCTGTTTTAACCTCTTCAGGTTCAATCTGCATCAGAAATATGTATTAATCCTTGTCACTCCACATTCCAGCATGTTCTCCCCAAGAGGGTGGGTGGAGGGGTCCTCCTGCTTGTATTTTATAAGTTAATAAGGTTAATGCCGCCATCTTCTTTTGGGATAAGAGTTTAGAACACCCTCCTATGTGAAGTATGGACGGCTTCATACTCTCTTATCACTTAAGTGGTAGGTGATGTTAATGCTATTAAATTATAAATCAGGGTACCGCATACAAATTGTTAATGTATATGAATATATTTGGTTAAGTGGGGCGTTTTAATTGATTTTCCATGGGAGTATTTAATCAGCTTTTTAATATTGTGCCTAATATCTGTAACATAGACTAATAGAATTGTAGTTGTGTGATTAAGCCTAGGTTGACTCTAATTGGCCGAGGGACCTAACCCTGATTTATAAACCCCCCCTCCCCCACCCACTTACCCAGGGTACGCATAACTTCGGAGGCATCCGCGTTGGTAATGGACCCACAGAGGAAGATGCCGAAATTATCCAGCATGACCAGCTTTCCATGCACTCGGAAGAAGGAGAAGAGGTAATAATCATTCATGTTATCCTGTGGCCCTTTACTGCCAGAGGGGCCTACACTCCATTGCTCTGCACATTCAATTGCTCTGCACATGTGTAGGCCCCACAGGCAGTTATAGGGTTAAGTAAGTTTTAAAATTCCCTGGGATCCCCAATATTGCATCATGCCAACATAACTTTAAAATGTCAGTCCCTTATAGCATGCGGTTTGCTCCTTGTGTTGTTACAAGCTATAAGCACAACCTCTTTCAGCAAAGGAACTGTAAATTAGCCTTTGTATGATGTAAAAAGTGATATTCTGAGACCATTTGCTGCTGCTCTTACATGTTCAGCATTTATCTGGTTGCTAGGGTCCAAGTTATCCTGGCAACTAGCCACTGGAAGATGAATAGGAGAGGGGCTAATAGAAGGATAAATAATGAAAAGTAACCATGAGATTGTAGACTTACAAAGCAATTGCTTTTTGGCTGCTGTGACCAGTGTCAGTGACCCCCTTATAAAAGCAGAAAAAAGACTTGTTGAAAAGCTTCCAAGGAAAGGACATTCTAAAAGGCAATTTAAAGGTGAATTACCAATCAGAAAAGGGGTTCAAGCTTAAACTGTTACTATACACTCGTTTCCTTGCTCTGATTAAATCTCCAGGTCAAATATTTGATCTTTGACGTGAGCAGATCTTTTCCTTAATCTCTTCCCCACAACTTGCAGTCTAAAGCCTCTGGATTTTGATGAACTACAACTCCCATTGCTGCTTTCTTCTAGTTTAGTAGCAGCGTGAAATTCTGCCGATTGAGCTGGAGGACAATTTCTTTCAATGTCATTCCAAGCTAAAGAAATGTTTAAGTCCTATTTAAAAGCCAGTGATTATTTATATGATAAGTACTTGAATAGCAGCTGTATAAGGTGCTCCAAGAGGGACTGAACGTTTAAAGTGGATGTACATATTTACTGTGTGTATGTGTTGTGTGTTGCTAACATTGACTTTAACATGACTTTGTGTTATTACAAGCCTGCCATGGAAGAAGTGGTAAGACTCACTAGTCCTAGTGCATGTAATGTCATCATACTGACTCACAAACTGCCATATAATCTCTTTATTTTGCCCATTACAGGCTGGCGCTTTTTGTATGTAGTGCCGTCCACTTGATTTGCTTTGCCAGGGGCAACAGATGTTCATTCGCTTTCACCACGCTGCTCATCATTTGCTTTATTTGCAGGGACTCATTTAAAAGTGCAGTTTGTCCCCACACACACATTGTGATATGGACACGGTCAAAGTCACCCAAGTTCAACCCCTTTCTGTGGATAATGATGCCACTTTCAGATTTATGTGCAAATACGAATCATTATTTTATCATGGAAATACAGGTATGGGGCCTGTTATCCAGAATGCTCGGAACCAGGTCCGGACTGAGAATTTAAATAGGCCCTGGCAGTGGCGGGCCAAGCCAACCGGGTGCCCTAGGCGACCT
The DNA here is from genome assembly GCA_038501925.1 of Xenopus petersii. Taxonomy (NCBI): domain Eukaryota; kingdom Metazoa; phylum Chordata; class Amphibia; order Anura; family Pipidae; genus Xenopus; species Xenopus petersii. The sequence goes on from CM076689.1 coordinate 119,885,581, forward strand.
GGGCGGCCACCGCGCCCCCTCCATGCTCCATGATCTCCTCCGCGCTCGCTCCTGAACACATTGTGCGCACACATGCCCAGAATGCTGGAGGGGAGGTTGTTAGAGCGCTGGAGGGGATGGAGGCAGAGGAAATCGACGGAGGGGAGAGGTGGGGAAAGTGACTGAGGGGAGGGGAGGGAGGCGGGGTAATGCGCTTGAGGGGAGGGAGGCGGGGAGGAGTGCCAGAGGAGTGGGAGGAGCAGCGAACATGGACTAGGGGTAGGCAAAAGTCAGGTACCTGCCCAGCGCCCCCATTTCGTTGCGCCCTAGGCAGGTGCCTCTTCTGCCTACCCCTAGTTCCGGCCCTGGGCCCTGGCATTTCAGGTACACAGAGGCCCAATCAGCTTCCACCAGCCCACTAAATACTGACTTTCTATAGCAGCCCCTCTGGCCCACAGATTGCCAGTCCGGGCCTGCTCGGAACCTGGGGTTTTCCAGATAACAGATCTTTCCATAGTTTATATCTTCATACTTTAAATCTACTATAAAATCATGTAAACATTAAATAAAGCCAATAGGCTGGTTTTGCCTCCAATATGTATTAATTATATCTTCGTTGGGATCAAATACAAGTTACTGTTTTATTATTACACAGAAAAAGGAAATCCGTTTTTTAAACATTTGGATTATTTGATTATAATGGAGTCTATGGGAAGCAGCCTTTCTGTAATTCGGAGCTTTCTTGAAAATGGGTTTCCTGTATCCCATACCTATATACATTTCTAAAACTGCACCTTTAAAGTTGTACTGTATAAATATACTCATATAGCTATGTATACACATCTTGATGTGGTTATATTTATGTGTATATTTACTGTGCTGTGTGTATGTAAGTATATATTGTGTTTGTGTATTTGTGTGTGTCTGTGTGTGTATGTCTAAACGATTGCAGAATAATGGCCATTCCACTGTTATTTTATGCTCCAGTGTTGATGTGAAAAGTGTCTCATGTGAATGGGCATTGATGTGACCTAGTCTTTATTTTCTTTATATTTAAAACTAACTATATATACACACCTAGGGGCTTTGCTGTCAGGAGCTGACTCTCCTGCACTTTCAATGGTTTTGCTAGTGATGCAGCACTAAAATATAGAGTATTATTATTGTAATATATAAGGAATATTATTTAAGTCACCGGTAACTTCCAGGGCCATCTACAGCTCTTAGAACTCCAAGGTTATGTGTAATATTCTCATATTTTACAACGGGGTGTTCATTGCTTTTTATAAAATGAGTCCTTTGGAACATGGGCAAGTGAGACACATCTGACAAGGCACAGAAACTGACACTTATAGAAAAGGGAACAGAATGGCAGGGGTACAGGCAGAGAATTTGGGCAATCTGGGGGGGTCAGATGCAAAAAAAATCCTCTTTGGGGCAGATTGGAAGAGCCTTTTCCTGCTCAAGCTTCCAGGATGATTTAGATTCACATAATACTAGGGTCCAGAAGGTGGCGCCCATGAGCTCCGCTGCGCTTACTCTGCACCAATATGTGAGCAAACCCTTAGGGGCAATTTCAGGGGTAACGGACTATAAAGGGGGACTAACTAGGGTAGTAGCTAGGGGCTTTTCTTATTAGGAGGTTTAGTTTTCCTTTAAAACAGCACATAGAACACTTACATAAACATTGTGTTCTTCTGAACACTTTTACCTACATTTTTATTTTTAGGGTCATTCCCCTCCTTCACAGCACTCACGTTTAGAAGTTTCTTGTGGGCCTGGGTGTGTGTATCCAGTGTTCTATGCACTCTTCCAAAGCAGAGACCGCACTCTCAGGACTTACGAAGATATAAAGAATTTATTACAAAACACTAACGTTTTCTGCTGTGACCCAGCCTTTGTCAAAGTTAGGGGAGATATTCTTTGTTTTCATCTGTTGAGAGGAGCAAATGTCTGGGCAAGTGTCCCCAAGCTATTGAGATATTGGTGGAAGAAACCATAATCTGCTTTAAAGGTAAACTAAGCCATGTGCTCTTTGGCATGTGATCTGAAGCAGAGGAAGAATGTCAGTGCAAACTAGTGAGAGTGTCTGTTCCTTCCACACAATACTACTAATACACAATGTTATTCACTAGACGTGTGTCAAGAATGTATGGTGAAAACATTATTAGGGCTTCTGTCATATTTCAATTTGATCCAGTTTTTGCCTTTTTGTAGATGAATAATAGAATTCAGATGTCTTACAAGCTGCTGGTGGCCATTTCCCTTGTAATATGGGCCAGTCCAACCATTTGCATTTTCTCCCTGGTTACTTTATTTTATATGGTAACACTATGGAAACCCAAACCACTTGGTTGCAATTAGCAAGAACAACACAAAAGGCTCTTGTTGGAAAAATATCACTTTATTTGCAGATGATTCTTTCTGAGATCTAAAAAAATAAAACCAATCACTGATTGGTTACTATGAGTTACTGCCTAGTGTTCCCTGTATGGAGTTGTGTCAGTTGCCAATTAGCAATGATTTTCTGTGGATCGTTTCTGCTTGACTCCCGGCCTCTATTTACTACTTTGCCAGTGACTTCTGAATGACTCTTGCCCTAGTGACTGAGGAATCAGTGTATTAGTGGCTATTGTAGTTCTAGTCAGAATAATGGCTTGGCTGTGGCCAGTGGAAAGGTATAAAGGTAATGTCCGACACGGAGAGGTTCTGTTCTGGTTTTTACAGGCTCCTGACCCACCAGTGCACCAGCCTTTGATCCTGAGCCTTGCGTATAATTCATAACAATCTCCACTCATTCCTGCTTATATCTCCTCGTAACCTTCTCATTCATTTTGCTTCGCTACAGTTTGATTTCGGAGACACGGTGGTCCATCAGGCCATACACACCATTGAATACTGTCTGGGTTGTATTTCTAACACCGCTTCTTATCTCCGGCTTTGGGCCTTGAGTTTGGCACACGCACGTGAGTACAACTTTCCCTTGTTACCATTATAATCCTGCAAAGAAACAACCAATGTGACCGTAATTAGTGGAAATATACATTCATTTGTTGGAAACCCAATAATATGGCCTCAAATATGACAGATGAATGGAGAAAGGAGAGGTTGCCATGTCTTTAAAGGAAAGGCTAAAGTAAGCTTTATAAGAAAGGTCTATATAAATACACCAGGAAACCCCCAAAGTAATGTTGCTCTGAGTCCTCTGTCAAAAGAAACAGCACATTTCTTTCCTTCTATTGTGTACTCATGGGCTTCTGTATCAGACTAACTGTTTTCAGCTTCAACCTCCAGGGCTAGGGTTTGAGCATGCTCAGTTGGCTCCTCTCTCCCTCCCTGCTGTAATCTGAGCCCAGAGCTAAGAGTGAACAGGGAGAGACTCAGGCAGGAAGTGAGGTCACACAAAGATAATACGGCAGCTGCTATCCTAAACAGAGAGTGGATCTAGAGCTGTTTACTCAGTTATGGTAAAGCATTCTGCAGAATAAATATAGTCTTATAACTTGCACTATTGTGGCTAATCTATTGGCAATAAACTGCTTTGGCAGCTTTCCTTCTCCTTTAATGTATGACATTTGAATTGACTATGGAAAGCAAGGGGGGTTATTTAAAGACGCTGTGAGCATTTTTTTACTCTTACAATTGTGCTGCTGGATTTTATTTTATTACTTTATGACTTTCCTCATGAGTAACATGGAGAGTTTTGCCTGTGGGGCATGTTGAAGTGCAAGGAGCTTCAATAGACACATTTGTTAGATGATCACGTTCCATACAAGTGATAAACATCTCTACTCACATACAGACTAAAGCTGCCCGTACATCACAAGATCATTAACCAATATGCCTGCCTTGAGGTGGGAAATATTGGGCTGATCATGTGACCTGTGGCTCAATGATGACATATTAATTGCTGGTCGTTGGATTGATGACTATCAGTGTACGGATGTGCAACTCAATCGGAATGGACAATTTACAGGCAGATATTGGTCAGATGGGCTTGTCTGCAGCTTAAATCTGCCCCTGTATAACAATCACATAAACGGCAGTATAAGAATTAACATCATATTCATTTGTTATGTGTAATATATATATATATATATATATATATATATATAATACAGCCCATTGTAGCGAGTATAGAGAAAACAAAATCTGAATTTGCAAGTAATGAGAAGTGTGTGGGTTTTGTAGAATTGTCGGAGGTGTTATGGACTATGGTGATGCACGTTGGCCTGAATATCCGCAGTCTGGGTGGAGGCATCGCCCTTGTCTTCGTCTTTTCTGCGTTTTCCACCCTGACTGTCGCTATCCTTCTAATCATGGAGGGGCTGTCGGCTTTTCTCCATGCTCTTCGATTGCACTGGTAAGTTTTACATTTGCTTCTTTTCTGCCCCTTAAGTACTATATATACTGTTACTATTTAATGATGGATTACGATTATTGTCATAAAAACAATTCTATTGTGTGTGTGTGTGTGTGTGTGTGTATATATATATATATATATATATATCTCAGTATATGTGTGTGACTGCACCTCAGCTACTCTCCTGCTCAGCTCCCCTTTAACCAGTGCCTGAATCAATGTGTAGGGGTATTTGTTTGGCAGCTGTAATAAATCCCCCCAAACACTGCCCCCCCCCCCACGCCTTCCTCCTGTTGTAGTGTTAAATACTGTACATATTCCACATGCTAATAATACTAATAATGCCTCACTGTGTGCTCTGTCTGACAGACATGAAAACCAAATTAAGGAATTTCATCCAATTTTATCAATGTGTCTCCATAAAAATAATATTAAAGGGTAAAAGTCTTTTGTGCATCAGTAGTGTCGTACATGCAGCTATTGCTCATTCATTGTTACAGCATATTGTGGGCAGTAACCCATGGCAACCAGTCAGGTGAGATTCCGTTTAGTCTGAAGCTGGCTAAATAAAACCAATCACTAATTGGTTACTAAGGAGTTACTGCCCAGTGTTTAGAAATGACTAATATATTGGGATCATGTAAGATGTACCCTATAATGTACTGTATAATGTATAAGGAAGAGAGAAATAAAGGAATTTAAAACCCACACAACCATGCCAACCTATCTATACACTCACATATGACAGTTACCCGGGGGAATATGGGGAGATGTTTCCCCTGCCCCCCGTATTCTTACTTTAGACAAAAGCCTGACAGATTATCCTAGAAATGATTATAGGAGGGCCCAGTGGGGAACTGACTAAAAGCAAGTTTCAGGGTACAGTGTGTCCTTACAAAAATTCAATATTCTTAAAGTTTAGGAGGAGCCCTGAAATGATTTCTCCTCCATAACTTCTAGTTATGCCCCTGACACCCAGTTTTTTAGTGTTGTTGAGCCGTAACTCCCAGTTTTTTTAGTGTTGTTGAGCTGTAACTCCCAGTCTTTTCGTGTTGTTGAGCTGTAACTCCCAGCATGCGCTAAAGAAATGGATCCAGAGCATGAGCAGAGACAGAGTGCAGCACAGAACTTTATGTGGAAAGACAATAGTAATAATTACATATAAATGTTACTCTCTCTCTACAGGGTTGAATTTCAGAACAAGTTTTACATGGGCACGGGATTCAAATTTCTGCCATTTTCATTTGAGACAATCCGGGAAGGGAAATTTGACGAGTGAAGTTCTCCTGGACCCCCCCCTGCATCTATGTGATCTCATGTGAAGTTGTTGTTGTTGTTGTGGTGCCAGTGAAACTGCCTCTTCCCGACCCTCTGCCGTGTCTCACCCCCACATTAGGGTATTGATGTTGTGAAGCCTCTCGTTGGTCCCAGCTACAATAGACCTGATGCATTTGCACGAAAAGGCGGCTTTTGGCTCTTACACCCTAATAACTCTGCCATTTCCTAAACCTACTGAGAATCCCTGGGGTCTGTGTTTCTCTGCTGCTGAGACAAAGCAACACAAGGAGAAGGGCCAAAGCAGGTTGTCTGGGGGGAAATGGCAGAGTTTTACTAAATAGCAGAACCCCAACATTAGTACATTAGTAACGTGAATTATAATAATAATTGTGCGAGAAGGAGCCGTGGCCTTTCTTCCCATATTGATTCCTCCCATAGTGATGCCAGAGGCCGTATATATCATCATATATCATATACAAACTGTAAATATATTTAACAAGAAAGCTACGTTTTAAAGATTTAATGTGAGATTCCTGTTTAAGCTGCTGTAGTTTGGGGGGGGGGAATATCCATTTTATCATACGCAGTACGAGACGCCAATTATTCACATTCGCAGTAATGAAGGAAAGTCTCTACCTCTGTAAGTGGAATCCCGTGTGTTTACACTTGTGATGCTAAATTATCATTCCTCTGATCATTCTGTGACAATTTCAATGTGCAAATAAACTGTTTAATTTATGACCTCCACAAATGTGCTGGCTTTTATTTCTATAGGAATACGGAGATTTACATTCACATTCCATTGCAGTCCCCATACAATTGCAAATCATTTCAATCCCAAAACTACACTTACCCAATAGAAAGCAGCAAACTGTCAGGCACCACTTTTCCCTGTAATGCCAGTGCGTGTGTTCAGCCAATAGGCAGGTGAGCTCAGTTTTACTAAACACAAAGGTGGGACATTGCCCCCAGGCATAATGTTAAGGGGTTGTTCACCTTTAAATTAACTGTCCATGTGATGTAGAGAGACATATTCTGAGACAATTTGCAATTGGTTTTCATTTTTTACTATTTGTAGGTTTTGCATTATTCAGCTTTTTATTCAGCAGCTCTCCAGTTTGCAATGTCAGCAATCTGGTCGTTAGGGTCCAAATTCCCCTAGCAACCATGCACTGATTTGAATAAGAGACAGGAATAGGAATAGGAGAGGCCTGAATAGAAAGACGAGTAACAATAACAAGAAATGTGTAGCCTTACAGAGCATTTGTTTTTATATGGGGTCAGTGACCCCCATTTGAAAGCTGGAAAGAGTCAGAAGAAGAAGGCAAATAATTCAAAAACTAAAGCAAATAAATAACGAAGTCCAATTGAAAGGTTGCTTAAAATTGGCTACTCTATAACATACTAAAAGTTAACTTGAAGGTGAACCACCCCTTTAACTTCCTCACAAGTTTTAGCACTACACACCCTGAATGATGTTTATACAAAGTAAATGTTTTTCTGCTGTGATGTAAGACTGACCTCTAGTGGTGACATTTATGTAGAGATGTAACTGTCAGCAGGGCTGCCCAACTGCCACGCTCACAGGCCTTAAAAGAGAAAAGGAACCAAACATTTGGCACTCACACACAGGGGTCATTTATCAACATTGGGCAAATTTGCCCATGGCACTTACCTTTAGGAACCAATCAATTATTAGCTTTAACAATCAATGCAGCAATTTGATTGGTTGCCATGACCCCCACAGTGATTATTATCACTTCATACCCTGGGACGGTGCTCCAATTAGCAGAAAACCTCACTGGCCTGGGCTATGTCCAAGTGAAGACCACACAGCAATCCTCTCTCTGCTTCTTCTTGGTGGGTGCTCGTTGCCAAGGGAGCTTACACTTGCTCCATGGTGCTCACCGGGTCAGTGTAGATTTCTACTAACAGTAGCACCAGTGTGGGGTATCGGCTAAGTGATTCCAACACTGGGTAAAACCCCCTACGTGATTTCACTTTTCAGCTTCTATAACATGTGAACCTCATTTTGTGCTTGAAAACAATCCCTAGGCTTAGTTTCTCAATAGCTGCCAAGAGTTCACTGAGCATGTGCAGTGCCACTGACTCCCTAGTCTATAAAATGTTATATCTAGCCTTACTGGGTTGTTTTTTTATAGAGTTTAATTCTCCATTAAATTGGGAAATAGGAAGGGGGTTCAATGCAATTTAGGGGTCAAACCTTGTTCCTTGTTAGGGGTCAAACCTTGTTCCTTGTGGTTACATGTTGAACAGAGAAGGAGGATCCCGTTTCCAGGTGAGAGGTTCCAGTCCGGTACATTTCTGTGTATGCCAGGATAATAAATGTACCAGTTAGGCACTTACATTACTCGCCTCTCTGACTCCCCATAATATTGGGCTGAAGAGCTGATTATTGAGGACAATAAAGGGATTTCTAGCTCAATGGTAAATGTAAATACTTACTTGCTCCTTCAATCTAATGGGTGATGGTGGGGCGGGTGAATGGTTTGCTAATTCTAACTCTCTGGCTGAATGTATTTGTGTGAAATAGTTTATTAGTGACAAATTAAAGTCTCTGATTGTTGAACTTTTGTCTTTTATCTCTTCATAAGGCCCAAGATGTTGAGCAAGACTCAAGGAAAGTAGAAGAAAAACAGATGCCAGAGAGCAGAGGGCGGCACAGAAGGACAAGAGGTGGGAACCATATGAATTCTTTGCTTTCTTATAGGATTGTGGGCCAGTGATACTTGACATTCTGTTGGGGTTACAATCCTGTTATGGGTTACAATCTGAGGCCCCGCTACATCACTGCTTCTGTTACATTGAGACCAAATGCCAGTGGCGTAACTACTCACTGGCAGGCCCTTGTACAGGTTGGGCAACCGGGCCCCCCTGTTGGGCCCTCCTCCCTATGAATCTTGCACCAGAATGCTGCTGGCGTGTGCACTGTAAAAGTCATTGTGGCTCCGTGGGCCCCAACAGTGTGTGGGCCCTGGTGCAATTGCACCCTGTGCACCCCTGGTAGTTACACCACTGTCAAATGCAGGTTCAGATGAACAGAATGGAGTTTGTGATACACGGCCCATAGCCAGACGGGGCCCTAAGAAAATTCAGGACAGATTATTGGCCCATTGACAATGCTTGGCTGGAAAGAAAGAAAAAACCAACTATATCTATATACGTAGGCATGTATCTTCATTTATAACATTTTATCCATATAAAGAAAGAAAAAAAAACACTATTTCTATATACGTAGGCATGTATCTTTATTTCCAAAATTGTATCCATATTAAGAAGGCAACAACTGCACAAAAGTCACATACCTGTAACAACAAATCAATATAAATGTCTTATCAGATGTGCAAAATAACAGTAAATGGGTTTGGCTTTGGGAATACTAACAATCGACAGTATTTGTCCCTTTTCTTCATTTTCCTTCTACTTTTTATGGGTTTTTTTTTTTCCACACAGACATCACACAAGCCTAATGATTCCTAAACACAGGGAGATCACTGTTTTACCTCTGCCCTGCCATTATTAGTCTAGAATAAAGAGCAGAAGCAAAGATAGAAGTAGCAGTAGCAGTGGGCCTGATCTGCACCTTGTACAATCCTGGGTTTGGGCACACGTCTGGCCCAGTACCATAGACTGTGGGTCTGTGCCTCCGGGGCAGATCATACTGACAGGTAAAGGGGTATATACAGGGCAGGCAGGATTCTCATTGGAGGATACACTTGAATTCCATGGGCCAATGAGAGCATTGAAATTGTATAATGCACAGAGACCATTCGTGAACTGAACTTCACTCCCCCAGATTCTGTCCTACTCCGTGTTGTGTTATTGAGACTGGGGAACCCTGTGGCTACGGTCACCTTAAAGCCTCAAAGAAACCCTGTTCAGTGCTGATAAAATTCAAACAAGGATCCCCCAATTATAAGATTTCTCTGTGTACAGCAGCTCCCTGTTCTTTGTGAATAGAGACGTCTAATGTAAAGAGTGGGGGTCAGTGTCTCAGGGCCCCCCACCCCCGTTGTGAGAGTCAATTCCTTTAAACACCAAAACCCACTGCAGCAAATACAGACAATTGTTTGAAGGTATCCAGATAAAGTTGTTTTGATGCAAGCAGACGCAGGTGATGGATTGTCTATAAAACTGCATATTCTCATCATCCTTTATTTATATAGTGGCACCATGTTAACATTCACATCAAAAGTCCACGTTCTAGTGGAGAAGCTGCTTCCCACATATGTACAATTAACATCAATAGTTCAAGTGCAATAATAATTATAATCCCTTTTTAAAATTCAGTGCACACATGAAGTATGCGTGAGAGCAAGCCTGTATGTCCAGCTTTGCTATTGGCTTTGGCGCTTCAGCCATGCAGCTGGTCAGAAGACCGGAGCAAAAGAAAGCAGACATACACCCACCTGGAAATTGCTGAGCTCTTTCTATTTTACAGTATGTGCCTATACAGTATATACTCCAATATGAACAGTCATCTCTGCATAGTCCTAATCTCCACAGGCATGAAGGTGCAGCCTTGAGAGATGTTTGAAAGTCCAAGTTGCCGCCTAAATTCTTCACAATTATGAGGCCAAAGTAACAGAGGTCAGGTCGGCATTGAGTGAAATCTGCCAGTTAGGCCAAATATCAACAGAGCTTTCCAAGAAGTGCAGCAGCTTGTTGCATGACTACAACGCTCAACAGGTCCAAACCACTGCTTCTCTACTCATTCCTCATGAAGGTCTCACTCCAAGCTTGTCTCTTTCCAGTGACAACTCTTCAGTTTAAGCACATGAAACAGACTTGTTAACAGACAACCTCAGACTGGATCTCCTGAAGTGCATTAAACTGATTTCTTACTGTCTTGAGTTCAGCCTCTATGGAGTCCCTGCTCTCCAACTGCCGGCAAGGGCAATGCACAGTATAAGAAGCCAAGAGAACTAGTTCTTCAGTAACCTCAGGTGCCTCCACTTCTGATTCCTTCTTTTCAATGGTTGCCTCTTCTAATGGTTCAGACTCAATGGGCGAAGAGAGCCAAGGGTGTTTCAGACATTGATCTGCTCGAATTCTCTTCCTACAGAAAAGAATCATTGTTCATTAGCAAAGTGTTAAACTCTCATTCACCAACATATATTGTACCTGTTCCTTACCTGGGATTCTTGATTAACAGGGACTTAATGAAGTCTATGGCCAGATCTGAGATTCCTTCGAAATCTTCCTGCCCATACTGAATATTGACCTGGGAAATGTTTAGGAAAGTTTCTTGTTTGGTGTCTCCCTGGAATGGTGATACCCCTGTTAGCATGACGTAGGCCAGCACCCCAACACTCCTGCAAATACAACATGAAGATGTCAGCTCCTATCATTTGTATTGTGTACAAACAATATATTGTTACAATTCATTTAGGTTAGTTCCTATAATATCATGCAGTTTTGGCAAAACAAACTTACCACATATCAGTCGCTGTGCTTATTGGCTCATAGTTCAGGACTTCAGGAGCTGCAATAAATAAAACACGGTTTAAACGTTTACACAGAATTGTTTCTTTATAAAACATAAACATAACATAAAGGGGGGGGTATAATCGGAATCAGAATGGGGGAGAGTGTAAGTGATTCTATAGACAAGTTATTGAGAAAAGCACCAGTGTTTGGGTAATCATCACTCAATCCAATTACTCAACTTGCTATGACCATATGTTTGATTCGCAGCATACAACCCACCTGCCTGCACCCTTTGCTGTGACTGTTTTGTTAGCAGAAGTCCTTTAGGAACTGAAACTGGATTATTTGAGCACAGGGGACACTACGCCACAGCTAACTGTAACGCATTTATTTGTTTTTGCTCAGAATGTAGGCAAGATGTGAACTATTAAAGGAGAAGGAAAGGTTAAAACTAAGTAAGCCTTATCAGAAAGGTCCATCTAAATATACCAGTAAACCCCCCAAATAATGTTACTCTGAGTCCCCTGTCAAAAGAAATACTGCATTTCTTTCCTTCTATTGTGTACACATGGGCTTCTGTATCAGACTTCCTGCCTTCAGCTTAAACTTCATTGCCCTGGGCAAGAGCATGCTCAGTTTGCTCCTCTTTCTCCCCCCCCTTCTCTGCTGTAATCTGAGCCCAGAGCAGGGAGAGACTCAGGCAGGAAGTGATGTCACACCATGTTAATACTGCAGCTCATATTCTAAACAAACAGAGAGTTTCTAGAGCTGTTTACTCAGGTATGGTAAAACATTCTACAGAATAAATATAGCATTCTAGCTTGTACTATTGCAGCTAATCTATTGGCAATAAAATGCCTCCGTAGCTTTCCTTCTCCTTTAAAGTCAAGCAAGCACTGATATGCCCCTGTGTGCCTGTGTCTTTAATGGTAAAGTGCGGTTGTTTCTTTAAGAAAGTGGTGGCTTTGTAACCCTAGCCTTATACTTACCAACATACTCTGGGGTTCCCAGAATCTCTCTGACCTCCTTTATGGTGTCCACCCGTCTGGATAGGCCAAAGTCCACAATACGAATGTCCCCGAGGGGATTGCTACTAGTCAGCAGGATATTCTGTGGCTGAAAGAAACAGAACTTTATCTTAATATGTCAAATACAGAAAATAAACGGGGTCCTATGAGATCCTGGCAAGTAATTTTGGAGCTCAAGGCGATAGAACTAGTGGCTCAGGCACCCCCTCTGCTGCTCGCTGACAGAATTGCAAGACACATGCCTTGAGTATTATATTCAGCAAAAAAGCCATTCCACCCTTTCTTAACTGTATGTAGTGTACGTGCCAATGCTGACGCTCCAGAGGGAGAGGACAAGCTTGCACTGGTAACCCTCCTCCTCCTCCTCCTCACACAATAGCCAAATAAATGTACCTTTAAGTCCAGATGAACAACATTGCACGTGTGTAGGTGCAACACCCCCTGCAGAATCTGGCGGATCAGTCGGACGACATCTTTCTCGGTGAAAGCCTCGTCCTGGTCGGCCACACACTGCTCAAAGATTTCACCCCCAGCCGCACTGGCAACAGAACACATGAAGAACATTTATTACGGGTGATGTCCAACACAATACAATAATCCTGTATCATGGATTTATCAGGCAACGCATTTCCAACATCAGTAGTTTCACATGTTTGCATGGAAAGTGCTATCACCATCATTGCTATCACCATAGTCGGTATTGCAGAAAGTGGCACCTCCTAATGTACTTTCTTCTCATGGATGTCCTCAGACTGGGCACTGCGGAACCTTCCAGAAGGACATGAATGTGCTGAAAAGTTAGGGGAACCCTGCAGCTCAATGTGACACCCCAATAATCACCCAGCCATGTGCACAGTTATGGATCAACCAGGGGCTGCCACAAAACTAGGGATGCACCGAATCCACTATTTTGGATTCGGCCGAACCCCCGAATCCTTCGTGAAAGATTCGGCCGAATACCGAACCGAATCCGAACCCTAATTTGCATATGCAAATTAGGGTTTGGAAGGGGAAAACATTTTTTACTTCCTTGTTTTGTGACAAAAAGTCAAGCGATTGCCCTCCATGCCCCTAATTTGCATATGCAAATTAGGATTCGGTTCGGCCAGGCAGAAGGATTCGGCCGAATCCGAATCCTGCTGAAAAAGGCCGAATCCTGGATTCGGTGCATCCCTACACAAAACCTGCCCTTTTGAAGCTCCAAGCAAAGACTTTGTCTCCAGCGTGGGACATGGGCTCTTCAAACACAACCAGGGACAATATTCTCACATGTGTACTCGTTATTAATGGCGAGGTTCGCCTTTAAGTTAACTTTTAGTATGTTATAGAATGGCTCATTCTAAGCAAGTTTTCTGTCGGCTGTTATATATTTATTTTTTTTCTGACTCTTTCCAGCTTTCAAATGGGGGTCACTGACCCCATCTAAAAACAAATGCTCTGTAAGGCTACAGGTTTATCGTTAGTGTTACTTTTTATTACTCATTGTAAAGGTTCTATATAATCTCTGCAGCATATTATGGCGGCGCTGTATGAATAATAGTAGTAGAATGGTGCCGGTGCTCTGTAGGCTTATGTGGTTTATTAGTTTGTAATATGAACCCAGTAGGACATTTCTGTGGCACATGATATTCCTGAGCCTGCACGTTCTATTCTCTGCTGAATCTGATTGCTAAGCCCCACTGACAGGGAGATGATTAAACACATACAATTTCCTCTAGTCACTTCCATCTGTGCTCCCAGCTGCTCTCTCAATATCACCTTCAAATCAAATCAGAAATAACCAAAACCTCTTTTAACTAATCTTCACTTTCTGCTTGCAAATCCGGCTCAGCTGCTGCGAGTCCAGCACAGGACAGACAGACAGACATTCTGCTCAGTAAATATAGAATGTTTATAGAATAGTTTGACTGAACGTCTGTATTTGGTGGTTGTACAGGTGCTGAGATCTCGAGGTCTGTGAGACATCCTGTGTAGACTTTTCAGATCCCCTTATAAGGTGAAGCGAGACTCCCCATTACCCCAGCGAGAGAGCGACTTGGGCAGGATGTGGGGACCTGTGAGCTCTGATGACAAACAAACCCAGAACCTTATTAAGCTTCTCAGAAAAAGGCTTGAAATCAAGTTGTGGGTGTCGTGCGGTGACAATTTCCAGGCAAATTATCGTGAAACCTGCTGCTGTCTGTACAAATCACCTCCAAAGCTTCAGATATAAAGTCACTGGGTGAAAAATAAAGACACCATGTGCCCTGGTGACATCTCCAAGGTTTTCCTCTAGGTCAGGGCTGCCCAAAAGGTACATGGGGATCAGTAGATCTCAACACACTGTCAACAAACAGCGAACAGTCTAAATTACCCTTCTGTTTTATTCTTTTCATTCGTTAATTTACTCTGTTATGGCTACATAAGAAATAGATGTTTTTTTAAATATAGTAATATAAATTCTCTTGTAAAAAAATATAATATTTAAGCAGTATTTTCCACGTACCAGAATGTTACCAGTGATATTATGGATGTAGAAATCGATCATAACGGGACAACATCACTAAAAGCAGACCCCACATTAGTAGAGTACGGCCACTGCTGCTCTAGGTGCAACTCTCTAATCTCTACCACTAATAGATGGGCACTGCCATTGTTGACAAAAGGTCTTTATTAAGACGTGAGGCTTTTTGGATTTGGCAACTTAAAACACTTTTTCCTAAGGGCCTCAATGAGAATTTTAGTGTGTGTGTGGATCTGTTTTAAAATGGTTCACCGCTATTGCTCCTCATTCAGGACACACAAGGCTGGTTCTCCATAGGATGCTAGAGACAAGGTAACCCTAAATGCCTCCCAATGCCCCCCCCGTGCATCTAAATAGGTAATAGATGCACCCCATGTGCCAAATCATTGCAAATATGTACAAGCAGGAGACGTCATACTCACAATTCTTTCAGAGACACTTACTATTCCATGACGAGGATGATCTCGTTGTTGGTCTCGTACACCTCATGAAGATCCACCACGTACGGGGAAAACCTGGCCATTTCGAGGATGGCGATTTCGTTGATGATGTTGCTGCGACAATCCTCGCCTTTTCTACGTTTCCTCAAAAACTTGGCGGCGTATTCCTTGCCACTGGCCAGTTCCACACATTTCCTGACCACCGCAAACTTCCCCCTATGGACAACAAAATGAATTTGTTTTATTCAGCCCCCAGTGTGGCGAGAGCAGAGCCAAAATCAACCCCTACACAGGCTGTAGCCTCGACCTTTTCCCATGAGGAACCTTGTGTCGGCTCCGGCTGATTTCAAGTGAAAATGCAAAGTCTCACATTTCTTTGCCGAAATCAGTAAAGATTGGGACCTCTATCATGAGTACAAGGGAGTGAATGGGCTTTCCATCCCTGAGCCATAGGCGTGTGCCACAGTCTCACTCACATGGGCAGAACTTTGTCTCTCAGCCACTTTCTCTTCCCATTTTCTGCCAGACACGTTGGTGCCACAAATCTGCATTGCAAAACAATGGCTGAAATTCTACAATTCCCATAACACCACACTTAGACTGACATCTACATTGGAAACACAGTCAACTTGCTGCCATTGTGTCCCATGAAGCTAAAAATGTACAAATAGAAACCTTAGGGTGAAGACACATAAAGCTACTAGTAGCAGCCAGTATTGGGTATTAATTATGTATTAGTATTACTAGTAGCAGCTACTTGTCACAGCTACTAAAATAGACAATGCTGATAATTTACTGCTAACAGTCTCTGTGTGTGTTTTAGCAGAGTCAATTCTCAGTATTGTCTATGGCAGGGTATTTTGTAGCCACAACAAGTAGCTGCTACTAGTAACTCTGTGTACCTTCACTCTTACGGCAGAGACACACGTGGAGATCAGTCGCCCGGCAACAAATTGCCTCTTCTTCAGGCAAATCTAAATCGCCAACAGGATGGCTCTCGGAGCGCTTTGTTTTCTGAAGCCGCCTGAAGTTTCCTCGTGAGGCAACTTCGGGCGAATAATCTCCCCAAATCTCCACGTGTGTCTCTGCCCTTAGAGTTGCGTCACACAGGGGGAGAGATTAAATATAAAAATGTTCCTGCCTCCTGCCACCTAATAGTTTAGTTGCTGGTCATTGCTGTACACTCTCTTTTGTCACACCAAGTTGTAATATGTGTCTCATTATTGCACCTAAAGTTGCCCTGCCCTGAGCAATGTTCCCTCTAAGCTGCACAAGTTAACAAACCAACACACGCATCATTTTGCCTGTTGAAAGACACCTCTGTCCTTACAAGTGAAGTTTAAGGTTAAAAGATGCCACCTGTGAGCTCACACGTCCATGCCAACGAGCAAATGGCCCAAAAATATTTACCACCTGTAACGGGTTCCACAGGGATCTGCTGACCTTGAATGTGAAAGTCAAGTTGAAGTGCAGAGCTACACAATGTTAGGGACAATGTAACAAACACACAAACTGGCTCTTGCACAATGAGGAGAGTTTAAACATTATAGATTCGCTGGTTTTCATTGTTCATTTTCCTTTTTCGTTTATTATCCTTCCTGTTCTGCTTCTTTCCAGCCTGCAACTAAAAAAAGCCATCTGGTTGTCGGGGGTCACTGACCCCACAAATCAAACACAGCTTGTGGAGCTTCCCATTCAAGTGAAGAGGAATAGAGCTGGAGGAATGTGGTAAGGTTTTGATTTCTGCTACAAGTAGAGAAGATCAGAATGTTATTTGTGTGTATAAGTCAAATGGTTCCTTAGTAAAGTTACCATCAGAAATCTATAGAAGTCACCAATGATTGTGCTGGAAAGATGAGAAATGAATGAGTAGCACTCGCATGTCTTACAGTAATCCAATATTGGCGCCTGTTTGTGGTGACTCCCAATAGGATAATGGCACACGGTGTCAAATCAAAACCTATGGTTTCAGTATCGGGGTAAATGCTGGTTTGACATTAACTTCTCAGTCCATGGGAAAATTCTGTAGAGATTTGTGGGATTGAGAACAGTGATAATTAAGTTGATATTTTCAGATTTGTGCTGCTCAGTAAAATCTAGTTTTTAGTGTCTTTTCTCTTTCAAGAGCTTAAAAGGTGAGTTTACTGTGAGGAGGGTAAGGAGGTCATTTTCATAAGATATTAGTTAATGCCAGACTGTCTCTTGTTTGTCCACTAATTCTCTAGAAAGACAAACACTGCCTTCAATGTGTTGGACTAATGGAGGGACTTTGCCCCAAAGTGACTAAAACAGATTAGGCGCCAGTAAATCTTATTCTGTGTCAATAAATCTCTGGTTTTCTCTCTGGCATCAAAGATCTGATTGTATGACAAGGATGATAAGTCATTAATAGCAAATATTTATTCTCTTCTTGGTCTGGCAATGTTGAAAGTGATGTATGGTCAGGGGAATATGACGAGAAGAATAACACTCTCCATACAAGGTCACCAAATAACTGCACTTGATTTGGGGACAATGGGTTGAGTTGGGGACATTGGGTTGAGTATAATGGGTTGAGTTGGGGACAATGGGTTGAGTTGGGGATAATGGGATGAGTTGGGGATAATGGGTTGAGTTGGGGATAATGGGTTGAGTTGGGGACATTGGGTTGAGTTGGGGACAATGGGATTAGTTGGGGATAATGGGATGAGTTGGGGATAATGGGATGAGTTGGGGATAATGGGATGAGTTGGGGATAATGGGATGAGTTGGGGATAATGGGATGAGTTGGGGATAATGGGTTGATTGGGGATAATGGGATGAGTTGGAGATCATGGGTTGAGTTGGGGATAATGGGTTGATCAGATCGTTTAGTTCAGGGGGTGACGGGGCCCAATGACTTCTGATTACATAACTGCCTTGAAGTCAACAACAGTATAAAAGCAACCTGTAACATTCTGAATTTGCTTTACCGCAGTGCTGTGAATGCAACTTCCTGCAGTGTCCCCAAGCAGTCCCAGCAAGCAAGTGTCATTGTTAAAACTAACAACCATAAAATAGTGACACATTCACAATATATTCTTGCCACTGCCTTGCTGGCAGGTCCGGACTGGCAATCTGTGGGTTCTGGCAAATGCCAGAGGGGCTGCTATAAGGTCCCATAGAAAGTCAGCATTTAGTGGGCTGGTGGGGGCTGTTTGGGCCTCTGAGTGGGCTGATTGGGCCTCTGTGTACCTGAAATGCCAGGGCCTATTTTAGTTCTCAGTCCAGACCTGCTTGCTGGTACAGTTACCCCTGGTTTGGCCACTACCTGCACTTTAGTGGCAGCTGCACAAATATCCACGATGCACAGGAGAACAAAGGAACGGAGAAGACGGAATATAGTCTGGGAATTTGGAGCCGGCCTGTCTCACTGGCATCACACTCCTTTTGTTCCAGTGCCATTAATATACGACCCAGTCCTATCATTTGGATCATGGTTTCTCAGATGCCAGAGCAAGCGATGAACAGAAATGTGTGTGTGTTGTGTGTGTAGCAGCTGTGTTGTGTGTGTAGCAGCTGTGTTGTGTGTGTGTGTGTGTGTGTAGCAGCTGTGTTGTGTGCATCTACACTGTGCTTTAGACATTCTGAACCTTTATGGCGACAGGATTTCCTGTTACAAATATACTGAGCGAACGTTTTAACCTGATCCTCACGCGACCAGCACTCCAACCAGACTCTTACGATTATTTAGTTCAATGCTGCTGCAATGCGTGTCTGAGCCTTATATTCTTTCTTAACAAGCCCTAGACTGGGGTACAGGTGTAGATCTGTTATCTGGAAACCCTTTATCCAGAAAGCTCAGAATTACAGAAAGGCTGTCTCCTGTACTCCATTTTAATCAAATAATTCACATATTTAAAAATGATTTCCCGTTTCTGTGTAATATTAAAACAGTAGGTTGTACTTGATCCAACTGAGATATAATTAATCCTTATTGGAAGCAAAACCAGCCTATTCGGTTAATTTACGGTTTACATGATTTTCTAGTAGACTTAAGGTATGAAGATCCAAATTACGGAAAGATTCGTTATCCAGAAACCCTCAGGTTCTGATCATTCTGGATAACAGTTCCCATACCTGTAAATGTCAACTTAAATGCAATGAAGGTACTAGGCTGCATGTCACTGCTTGTAACCAATGAAGAACTGGGCCGACCCAATGGTTCTGGTGCAACAAGGAAGGAATGAAGGAGCCGAGATCAATCCTCATGGGGCATTGGCAATATATTTAATTTAACCTCATTTGATTCCTAGCATTCTGTTAGGCTGGAGGAGTGATCTTTATCTAAATGATTCATTATTGCTTTAGCGCCTGGAAAGTAAAAGGAATGGAGTCATTATTGGCTTTTGTTTCTTATCTGCTCTACTCTCTTTGTGTTAACAATTCACCCCTGGGGGTTGTAGGGGGTAAACGTAGCAGTTCTAGCCCTCCCATTGGTTGAATAATGGCAGTTGTGAATAGATCAGCCCTAATGAGCTGCTTTTATACCAAAGTGACAGCTGAGGTGACTTTGGAGATATTTGTATTTTTTAAATATAACTTGGTGACTTATTTACATTGGTTATTTGTTTCACCTCTTTCTTGTTTTGGAACTGGGGGGCTACTAACGCCCAGCATGTGGCCACCAGTACAACTGCCCGTTGCTGTGGCTCTCTGGTTATGTTTTTATTGTGAAAGAGGGCTGCTAGGGCCCCAATGGGCCAACTTACTGTTTTAAGTGGGAGCATTCTGTGCAGCTTCATAGAAACCAGTTAAAACCATCAATACATTCATTGCTAATTAGCATAGAGCTTGTAGAATTGATATTAATCTCATTTTAAAGGGACATTATGGCTACTCTAATTTTTTTTTTTGGTTCAAGTGAGATTTATTGAAAACAAATAGTTGAACAGATAATGCCACAGCTCAGTTCAAATGATAAGGAATATTACCCAATACGCAGATTGGGTCTAGACATTTTTACAAGCACAGAAGTTTGACCAAAAAGATAAATACATTGTGCCTCACAACTATGAGTCCCCAGCTTATTAAAAAAGTAAGAGTTTTTGATATTTCTAACACTGTATACTTACATCTGTATTGACAATGACAAAATCTATTGGCAAATTCAGGAAGGGAGCAGTAGCCCATAGTTAGGCCTGGAGATGGTTGTACCAGAAAAAGTTTAGCACTAGCTTGTACCACAGGATTGACAGACTTTAACTATACCATACTTTAGGCAATTCCTACCGACCCCCTAGGCTTTCTCAAACTTGCTCCAGAATCCATAGTTGCCAAATAGTTGTGTTAGTTTTAGTAGAACCCTTTCTCCTGGCAATCAGATCCTCCATTTTTTGTAATTCCTGAACTGACTTTAGCCACATCTGATAAGAAGGAGGGTCAGGGGCTTTCCAGTGCTGGGCAATGAGATGGCAACTCTAATTTAGATATACAAGGCAGAGTTTTCCTACATAAAAGGGCTCTTTCTTTGATCTGGAGGAGTAGATGAAGGAAAGATCCCGGCACCGAATGTTTTTAGGTTCTAGAATCACTTGCCTGGAGGTAACCGGCTTTTCCCATATAAAGTGAGATCTATGAATTCAGAAATAAAGCCAATGTTTTTCTAATAGTTCTCTCATCCAGTTGTTCTATTTCAAAACAAACAAACAAGCAGGGTGTCTCTTTAACTCCGTGGGGGAGGCAAGTTCCGGCAGGAGGCCACGTCCTGATAATTGCCCCAGACTGATACCCCAGTGCTTTTTTCTTCTCCTGTTTGATGTGCAGAATCTCTATATATACAAATGTCTGTATTTCATGATAAGGCAGATAATATCCTAGGTCAAGAAGGGTTTAGCCCACATATCTCCCATCTCTTTCATCCAACAGCTCTGATATAAGCTCTTCTTCTGTCGCCACTTCAGTGCCTTGTTTAACTTTGCTTTTCAAACGAGCTTCTTCAGCATTTAAAGAAAAAGTAGAAGTCCCAGTGTTAAGGCCCCCATACAAGGGTCGATGAAAGCTGCCGACAGACCGAGTCAGTAGCTTATTGGCCCGTGTGGGGGGCAATCCGATGGGCTTCCCCGATCAATATCTGGCCGAAAGTCAGACAGATCTCAATCACGCAGGTTAAAAAAATCCCGTCGGATCGCGGACACATCTGTGCGTCTATGTAACCGCCCGTATCGGATCCATTATGATCCAATCGTTGGGCGCTAGGGCCCACAATCAGATCAGCCCGATCGAGCGGATCTCTACGTCTATGGACACCTTTATAGGATCCCTTAAAAATGTTGTGGGGCCCAGTAAAATTCTAATTCTGTTTAATAGCTATGATACAATTAGGCATGTGATAGAACTGAATCACTATTTATAAGAATATTCACTGTTTTACAGTTAGTCATGGGTTTTTGTATAAGTTTCTATGATACACATTCTTCCCTATTCTCAACTGCTGACTGTCTATGAAACACATAAAAGAGCCTACTACAGCCTAAACTCATAACCCTAATACAGAAGGCTGTTATAACCCTTATTATATATAGTTTCCTTCTACAGATCTTATTATCCAAGGCTAAATATGACGGAAAACATTAAAAGAGACACAAATACTGACCTCTCCTTCAGCTCTGATGTGTGTGATCTCACAAAGGCTGATTGGATTCAAATCAATGGAGCAGGGGAACTGAGCAGATCTGCTTCTCTCAGCCAGACAATAGCCAGAGCCAACAGCCTGTGTGCCCGTAGCCTAAGGACCCACTTTCACCACCATGACTTGGTTGAAAAGATCATTTAAAAGCAATATGTTGTGTTGGCTCTATGTAGAAGTGTAAGCAGCTACAAGTATGGGATGCAAGGAGCTTAGAAGACTTGGAATTGTACCAAACATCAATCTAATTAAAGGCCACCAGTAGCAATAGGCGAATTTGACCCATTTCGCCCAAAAATTTGTGAAACGGCAAAAAATTTCCCAAATGCATTTTTTTATCACCCATTGTTATCTTTTTCTTGCAGAGAAACCATTTCTCTCATCACTAGCCACCAGCTGTTGTAGCTCAGAAACTGGATTTTAAGACCTTTAGACATTTAGATTACTAGAATCTGTTCTGTAAACTAAAGACAAACTGGGGGAACTGGGAGGACCCCTTGTCCCTTTCAGGCAGGTCTTGACTGGGATTTAAAATAGGCCTGGTCAGTTACAACTTTTGGGCTACTTCTTAAAGAATCTTTTTTCCCAGTGAAAAATATACACCATGAAGAGAGAAGCAGATACAAGAAAGAACAGGAGCAGTGATCAGTTAGATAAGTGATCAGTTAGATCAGTGATCCCCTAACCCAGTGATCCCCAACCAGTAGCTTGTGAGCAACATGTTGCTCTCCAACCCCTTGGATGTTGCTCCCAGTGGCCTCAAAGCAGGAGATTATTTTTGAATTTGAAGCTTGGAGGCAAGTTTTGGTTGTATAAAAACCAGGTGCACTGCCAAACAGAGCCTCAATGTAGGTTTACAATCCACATGGGGCTACAAATGGCCGATCACAGCACTTATTTGGCACCCCAAAAACATTTTTCATGCTAGTGTTGCTCCTCAACTCCTTTAACTTCTCAATGTTGCTCACGGGGTACAAAAGGTTGGGGATCCCTGCCCTAACCAGTGGCTCTGGTACAACATGTTGTTCACAGTGGCCTAAAAGCAGCTGCTTATTTTTGAATTTCCAGCTTGAAGGTGTACTGCCTCTTGTAGACTGCAAGTCCATATAGGGGCTACCAAACAGCCAATCACAGTACATATATGGCACCCCAGGAACTTAATGCATGCTTATGTCGCTCCCCAACGGTTAAAATAAGGTTGGAGACCCCTGGGTTAGAATCTATGGGAAGAAGAGCAAACTCCATTCATTAACACACCCAAATATGTAGAGAACAAATGTTATGGGCCCATTGGCTATGTCCTCATAATATTTCCTAACCCTAATAGAGGTTCCTCTTACACATGAAATACCCACAACTAATGAATATCTGCATTTCTTTTAACATGGACCCTGGGGAAAACCAAAAAATGTTAAACAAGGAAACTGAGCCCTGGGGGTAAGAGAAGAGAAGAATTGTATTAGAATAACATTCTACATTTCCCTGGGGAGCAGAAGGGCAACTGCATTAGAGAAAGTCAATGTTAGAAGCAACTCACACTGACTGGCCCAGGACTTTGTTTTCCTTGTGTCTGTGTGAATTAAACTCACTGCATCACATATAACAAGGCAAAAGCTACGGCTCATTAATACGTCTCAGTTAATGCAAAAGAAATGGCAGTGAGAAGGAGCAGGTAACTGGGGCAAATTGGCAATTTAGCGTTGCTGTCTACTGTGCTGGGTCCTATCTCTGGCATAACTACAGTGGGGACAGAAGGTGCACCCAAATATTCCTCACCATCGGGCTCCAAGCAGATACAATAACATGATCTTCTAGCAGATTGCACAATGGTTAAAGAGGGGGTCTGGGTGCAATTTTTCCACCTGGGCCAGTTGGGGGTATAGCTTCACTTCTGGGTCCTAGGTTTGATTCATGTTGGGAAGAGGATACTTCAACCTAGTCCAACCATTTTAAACCAAAAGTTGGTCCATGTGTGATGCCTTATAAATCTACTTTGATTTATACCAATAGTTTATTAACTGGCTAAGAAAAAAAACCTCTGTTTACATTTGCTTTTTGTGTTTTTAAATTGAAGTTCACAAAAGAATGCTGCAGTGTTTCATTATCCCAATACTTTTTTCTTAAGTTATTTTAAGACAACGCTTTCAATAAAGGGGACTAAAACATCGGGAGAGCACAGGGTCTGTTTTGGATAATAAACAGGAAAAAAAGGGTCAAAGAGTCACGGCCTCTGGAATTCCAGTCCACCAGTTCCCAGTGGAATGTTGTGCAGTGGAAAGGTATTCACGTGCCTCACGCTACTCCCGTAGCACAAATTGAAGCTTTTCACCCACAGTCAGGAATGATGGGAGAAACCATGTAAATCACTCCCTGTGTCCCTCATGTCCCTGGGCCTTCACATTGGAGGGTTCAACTCACTCAAATCTCTCTGGTTTCTCCATTCAGAACAGGCCAAGATGGCACACACAGTGTGTGTATCCAGCACCTAAGCATGCAACCCTTGGCACCCAAATTGGCACCTTCAATCCACCCATGCATGGTCACCATGAGCTCTTATTGATCTGGACCTTGGCCACATCCTCACTGTTGACCCCCTACATGGAGCTTCAGTGGGTGCAAGAGGATATTGTTGACGTTATAAACGGAGAACGCATTTGATTAGGCAACTGGCGTTTTCACACATTCAAGGTAAACAGTGAATGGCTGAGCTGGAATATGTCGATTTGGTGTCACTTCAGAAGATACTGGTCACCCTCCACTTCATGCTTTGGTGTGAATGACACACAATCTGCATAATTAACCCTTGTCATTCACCCGTGTCCCTACCACTCATGCTTGTGCTTTTATAGGGCAGGTAATGACATAAAGATAAGAGGTTAATATACATATCAAACAGAACACCATTAGGGGATTTCTCATACCAGAAAGAGATAATCTGATGGATAGATGGACAGACAGCAAGTGAAAGGTCCATTTCTTGTAGCTGTATGAGAGTTTCAGTTGCACCTCTTCCTGACTTGTATCAATTGCTTGCCCCAAGTTATCACTACTCTGCCTAACCTCAGATTTATCCGTCTCCAGTAATGGAATATAGTTGCCCATAATAAGCAAATCACTTGCTAGAGACTTTAGTCTGTGTAATGTCATCATTGCACCAAAAGTCTCCATTTGTGCTCCAGCTTTACATTTCATTTCTGGATCTGGTGGCAGAATATATGAACAAGAACACTATGATCATCGTGGTTTCTACTTGTATCGTTAAACATGGCATTAATTAGTGTTCATATTTGCATTTTGCTATCCAAGTTACATTTCCTATGTCTTGGTTTGAGTTAGAGCAAACCATTTTTCCTTGTGGAGTTTCATTGGGATCCAACAGGCTCACACTTTATTTGCCACGATAGGAATGACTGTATCTTGTGGCATCTCCAGTGACCTGTTTATTCCTTCTAATCAGTCAAACTGCCGCACATACACCATTATGATACTAAATAAATACTAATACCCAGCTTGTTGCCTGATTCTAGGAAAAGTCCCCAAAATAAAGTTCATCTAAGGGCCCAGCTCTGTATTGATTTGTACAGGATTAAACACTGTGTAACTTGTCGGCTCTATATAAATAAATGATGATGATTTAAAGGTAAACCCTAGAACGATGACACCCTTTCCCTGTGACATTCTATGCTAAGTTTTCTATTCACCTGTCGTTAAAAGTTTTTTTTTTTAATCTAGTTAAAGACTTGGCTGAATGCAACGAGTGACACCTGGGTGCCGACAAATAAAGAGTGTCTATTATCAGAACCCAGTTGGGCAAAGAGTCTAATGAAGGCAAAGAGCTTGAGTAAACAGCGTCTAATGATTGCTAATGATCTGTGGCAAATGCACCCACACACACAGCAGGTATGTGAAACATCTCCCAGCGCTGCACCCTATTCCCTGCACCCTATTCCCTGCACCCTATTCCCAGGGACAAGAGCACTGGGGGAGTGGAGTGGCCCCTTGCTGGGATTTGGGCCTCGATGCACACCAATGTTAACCCTTTGGAACAATCTGCAGACACTTTTACTGCCTGTCCCTTCCACAGCTATTGACAATTCCCCAGGCACATATTTCTACCCAGAAAGCCTCCAGATTCACAGAAATACGCTCCTGCCCCATTATACAGTATATGTGTATGAAATCATATTATATCTGGATTTTTCATGCAAGTAATCATTTCCAATCTAGAAGGAGAAAAGGAAGTTCACACCAACATTTTACAGATTTATAGTAAAAGCAAAACATTTTGTATAGGGATGCACTGAATCCAGGATTAGGTTCCGGATTCGGCCTTTTTCAGCAGGATTCGGACGAATTCTACTGAATTCTAATTTGCATACACAAATTAGGGGTGGGGAGGTAAATTGCATGCCTTTTTGTCACAAAACAAGGAAGTAAAAAATGTTTTCCCCTTCCCACCCCTAATTTGTATATGCAAATTTGGGTTCAGTTCAGTATTTGGCCGAATCTTTCACCAAGCATTCAGGGGTTCGGCCAAATCCAAAAAAACGGATTCAGTGCATCCCCAATTTTGTATATTAAGTTTAAATGTATATATATATATATATATGTCTGATCAGTGAAGCTGAACGTTTATATCATAATAAAGTTGTCAGGGTTAGTAAAGCAAGGGCGGTTGTAGGAAAGACAATAAGAGTCTGATGAAGTCCAGGCCTCTTCCTTACCTGCCCAACTCCTTGCCCAACAGTCTGTAGCTGCTCAGAAACGGATCTTCCCTGGGAACCATCTGGGTGCGACTGACCAGGCAGCTCTTTGCCATTATCCCAGATGTCTCCCTAAAATGCAAACGACACGCGGCTACTTCTTGTTCTTCTGGGAAAATACACTTTGCCAATAAATGGGTAGAAACTTGTCATTCAGATTTACAAAAACAATAAAATCCAGGAAATGCAGATACAAAATAACTCTGCACAACAATTGTAAGACGCAGTAAAGTTCTTTCAGTCTATAGAAAACTGTATGTTATTGTCGGTGTGGGTGAAAGAGTGAATTTGCCAGGAGCACATGTTGCAGAGTTGCAGTTGCGGAGTTGCAGTTGCAGAGTTGCAGTTACACAGGTTTTGATGCACCCGGTCCCTGGTGCTGCTGTTAAAGCTCCTGCTGTGACTTCCTTTCCCACAGCTGCTGATTCTTCCTCTGTATATTCTGTATATATTCTGTATATGTTCTGTATATAGAGCCTGGGGGGGTATGAAGGGGCAGAGCGTTGTCTTTTGCAGGCAAATAGATGTGAGTGGGAAGAAGCAGGAATACTGTGTGTGGCAGAGCTTCCCAATTGAGCTGGTTTCTCTCTGACTGAGACTATAGTCTGTGCTGCACAAACTCGTTTGCAATGAGGACAGAGTGTGGGGGCGGGGCTAAAGCCAGCTGACAGGCAGAACTGGCTGCTAGAGATGAATTATGAGCTGGCTGCTAGCAACTACTGCCAGTTACAGGCGGATTTTTAATGAAGGATTGGGGAGGCCGAGTCTCCCCAGAACAAGTAGGGACATATTTCCTATAAAGGAGGAAGGTGACATGAAACTCAATATGTTGTTGGTTTGTGTGTGAGAGAGACACCACAACATGTATGTGACACAACCTGTCAAGTGAGTGACACTGTGGGGCACATTACCTAGGGTCCAATATCGAGGGTTAATTAACCCTCGATATTCGACTGCCGAATTGAAATACTTTGAATATCAAAGTTGAAGGATTTAGTGCAATTCGATCTAAGAATTATCCTTCGATCAGAAAAACCTTGGAAAGTCTATGGGGGACCTTCCCCATAGGCTAACATTGGCCTCGGTAGGTTTTAGGTGGCGAACTAGGGGGTCGAAGAAATTTTTAAAGAGACAGTACTTTGATTATCGAATGGTCGAATATTCAAACTATTTTTAGTTTGAATCTTTCGAAGGTCGTAGTCGAAGGTTGAAGTAGCCAATTCGATGGTAGAAGTAGTCAAATAAACCATTCGAAAATCAACTTTATTTTCCTCTATTCCTTCACTCAAGCTTAGTGAATGGGCCCCTGTGTGTCCAGGAGACTGGGGACAAATGACTTTTTCATCCTATACAAGTTTCATTGAGTGTGTAAGCCTAAAGTAATTTGTAATATATATAAAGAGAGCAAATATATTGTCTGAGGAGGGTGTGAAACTCTTTGGTGTCCAAGCCAAGCCAGTGAGGAAGCCATTTCTGCAGCCAGTTAATCAAGGTTTTCTTTTAGACTCTATGAATAACAATGGAAGTCTACGTGACTGGTTGAAGGATCATTTAAAGGCAAAGGATTGGGGGCATGAGCTCAGTAGTGTCCGGCCCTGGCCATTAATCTGTGTTGTCTGCCCTTGTACCAAAAGATTGGCAGAAAGTGGTGCTGTTATTAAAAAAACAGGGTCATGTCTTCAGCCTGGTAATTACAGGACTGTTAGTTGAATAGTTGTGGTTGGAAAGCTTTAAGGGAAAGGGATAATAAGGATCTGTTTTCTCTTCGGTGCTCATATGCTTTTTCTTGCAGCTAAAATGAAAAAACTGTTTCATTAAAAGCAACTTCGATTGTTCTTTAGGCCGACCGTTGATGAGCGGATTCCCAAGAGAAGGAAAGTTAAAACCTCCATGAAGTCGCTCAGCTGCTGCTCCTTCTTTTCTTCATACAAGGCCAGAGTACTGTTTCCTAAAAACCCTTCCACCATTTCTGTTCATCTTCTGTTCCATGTATCAGCAGATATAGGAGGCCACAATCTTGCCAAGCCCATGGGGAGACACCTGAAAAAGAAGGTGCACAGAGCTCAGCAACCAGTACCAAGTTCATTTTTGAGTAAATTTGAGTAGAAGGGAAGCATCTACAATTACTGGGGGTTCCTGAACTTGGCAACCCCCAGTGCTTTCTTCTTTCTTCTCATTTAATGTCCTTAAGAGGGGGGATAAATA
This sequence comes from Xenopus petersii, assembly GCA_038501925.1. Classification (NCBI taxonomy): domain Eukaryota; kingdom Metazoa; phylum Chordata; class Amphibia; order Anura; family Pipidae; genus Xenopus; species Xenopus petersii. Next base: position 119,914,237 of record CM076689.1, read on the forward strand.
TATTCTGGCACAGACTTGTTGAGCCCAATAATGTATTACAGCCGTATGTCTGGTATGCAAGGGTCAAAAATAGCAATTTTGTTTTTGGATGTAGAATTCCAGAAATTGGTGAGATGTTCTGTGATTTATTCTGTGATTTATTCTGTGATTTATTCTGTGATTTATTTGAGCTGCTGTGATGGATCCCAAGTCATCTTGTTCATGTGAAATCTTTTGGCTGGAGGCTGGAGTCCTGCAGTAAATTGATATACTTAGTGGCACAGTCATCTTGGAAAAATGGCAATAAGTCATATGTCATTTATAACGATGTGTTGTCTGATGAGACGTGACATTAAAGTAGCGGCGATGCTGTTATGTCACAGTCTATAAAACTGGAAATGAGTGAACAAGCGGTTCCTGGATGTATTATGACTCCCGCTGTCCCTCCAGGTTCTCTTTCAAAGGCAATTGTGGCTTCTAGTCTGTGAAACAAGGTTTCATTTAGAGGAACGTTAATAATCAAGGCTTGGGTCAAATAGAAAAATAAAATATATAAAAGCAGTTTTACAAGGCCACATGCCAATCCCCAGAGATCCGAGAGGAGCAATTATTATCTCCATGTACAACTATACGACTCTGGAGCTTTCACATTTGTTGCATTTTTAAAGCAAATTGTAATGACAAACGTTAGGCTTCATGAACTCTTGCCATTTCCTACTTGCTCCTCTCATTTCTTTATATAAAGAAAAATCCAGCAAAATGCCGTTCATTGTGACTTTGATTAAGCCAGTGTTCTCTTATTTGCACTCTAAATTGTCATGTGTTTGTCTGATTAATGACGGATAAACAAACAAGGGAAAGTTGTGCTCACCACTCATTTTTAAACCCATTAGGCTGGGGTGCAATGAGGCTGTGACCACAAAATACAAATAGACAAATACAAGAGTCCTCTGCACTCAACCCATTATCAATATAGTTAAGACAGAGACATTTTGTGCTACTGAAAAATGACTTACCCTTTAAACAAAACAGGGATTGTTTGTCCATATATTACAATATATTTAAGCTGAACAACTACGTCACACTCATCCCATATCTGGCCATTCCCCACTTCCATTAAAGCTGAAGCCTGTGCGTGTGGCTCAAACGAGGCCTTGGGCTCACTCACAGGGTAACGAGTAATATTGATTGATTTGTACATGACAATTTGATAAGATTTATTGAATCAAAATAGAATAGGTCACTTATTATGATATTAATTATCTGTTGGTTAAGTTCTCGTTCAGAACATAGAGTTACTATATCAGGCTTCGATTTGTTAGGCAGTTTGGCCAGTTTGCTGCCTGACCACTTGGCCATATTTTTTTTTTTTGGGTAAAAAATATATATATATTTAATAGTTTTTTTTTTGTTTTTTTTTTTTAATTTTTTTATTATTATTTTGAAACTTGATAATTACAATGAAGGATAGAAAGAAAAATCCTTAACTTGGCCATATTTATACTGTATATTTATATATATATTATTCTGCAACTCTGGTGGATAAGGGATTATTGGTCTTGGTAATGGACCACAAGCTTTGAAACTGAGTGGGTCACAACATAAATGCTTTTTATATAATTTTTTTTTAAACTAAATGTTTCACCATTAAACCTACAAGAGTCTTAGAGGCAAGAACTCAATATGAATTTTCCAGTGTAATTCTATCAAATGATTTAGTATTTGGATACTTGTCCAGTATCCACTGGTGGTCTCCCACTGTAAGACATACACCCCTAAGGGCATCGCTTCATGAACTCCATCTAATCTTGGTGATTGAGTATAAAGATGTTACTTTTGCAGCCACCCATGGAGAAATTTAGATTTTCCCACCTAGCAATGGCTGTAGAAGACCCTGAAACATTTTTAATTGGAATTATTTTTAAAGGAGCGGAGTTGTTTTTGCTGACAGTGTCACATATATATATACATGTATATACATGTATATATGTATATATGGCCAAGTACACATGAGAACACATTGACATATACATGGGAACTCGCCATGAGACATAAGAAAACAAAATAAGATGGAGTAGTGTCCCCGCCTGCATCTGGATTTATCTTCTGTCCATCAGAGACACGTATCTACCTCTCATATCCAGTCCCCAAAAAGGCAGAGCGGGCTATTAACAGACTATTAACAGGCTATTAAGAGTCTATTAACAGGCACAGCATATGTAGAAAAATGAGAAGGCAGGGCACATAACTGCCAGTGAATCATCACAATAACTTGAGGTATTTGTGGAACGGCAATATCAGAGCAAAATGATTGACTTCACAAGTGTATTGAGATGCACAGACTCCTCACTCACATTCTCGCCCCATTTTTGGCCTCTGAGCTAATACTGGCCCAGGACTCCAGCTACAGACATTGAGGCTACGAACATATTCAGACTTTAGGCCTTTCTTTTAACATAGTCTGCTACCTGAAGGATACATTTAAAATAAAAACTAAAATATGGATTTACTAGAGGAGACGGGGGCTATAGTGGTTAAGGTGCTGAAAGGAGGGTCCAGCTGAGAACTTCCCACAATAATATGTGACATCCAGGGCTCACGGTCACAAATACACAATGGACCTATAGAGAAAGTAAGAAAGGGCAGGTGGGAATTGACCTGAGCTCATCTGTAGATTCTCCAGGAGGTTAGTCTGACCCTGGCTGAAAGGGAGACCCAGTTGTGGGATTTATTCATTGAGAGGAGGCCAATTGAAAAATTGCTTAGAATTAGCCATTCTATTACATACTAAAATTAACTTGAAAATGAAGCGCCCATTTAAACTGAACTCCCAGACTGCAATGCTCCTTGGGTTACACCATCACGGGCCAAGTGACCTGCTCTTATTGGCGCCAACATCCACAAACTTCTTGCTCTGACTTAAAGGGATACTGTCATGGGAAAAACATTTTTTTTCAAAACCCATCAGTTAATAGTGCTGCTCCAGCAGAATTCTGCACTGAAATCCATTTCTCAAAAGAGCAAACAGGTTTTTTTTTATATTTCATTTTGAAATCTGACATGGGACATATTCTCAATTTCCCAGCTGCCCCCAGTCATGTGACTTATGCTCTGATAAACTTCAGTCACTCTTTACTGCTGTACTGCAAGTTGGAGTGATATCACCCCCCAGCAGCCTAACAACAGAACAATGGGAAGGTAACCAGATAGCAGCTCCCTAACACAAGATAACAGCTGCCTGGTAGATCTAAGAACAGCACTCAATATTAAAATCCAGGTCCCACTGAGACCCATTCAGTTACATTGAGTAGGAGAAACAACAGGCTGCCAGAAAGCAGTTCCATCCTAAAGTGCTGGCTCTTTCTGAAATCACATGACCAGGCAAAATGAGCTGAGATGCACCTACACACCAATATTACAACTAAATACACTTGCTGCTTCAGGAATGACATTTTATATTGTACAGGGAATTATTTGCAGTGTAAACAGTGTCATTTAGAAATTAAAACCATCATAAAATCATGAGGGAATCCCTTGAATATATTTAAGTAGACAAAACCCCATTCTCCTTTATTTACATCTCCTGGGTTTTTTCAGGTGAATCTCGATCTCTTAAAGGTGCAGTGCAATAGTGAGTCGGTTGGGTCAGGTATTTGATATTTTTTCAATTGTATCTACTATTGATTGAAAGTAAAATTGTTGTCTGTGCTCTGAGCAACATCTCATGATAAAAGTCAAGGGAAAGATTCCAGAAAGAAACCTCAGGAATTCTCAAGTGCTTATTTTTAAACAGTGTCGTGGCAGAGGCAGCAAGTTTACTAACCGCATCTCTCATTCCACTTTTGTCCCAACATTCCCTTTTTCTACCCAGGATGCAGATTTTTCAGAGAAAGATCATCTAACTCGAAATGCCTTTATTGAGGTATTTACACATATTAGGATCTGCTTTTTGTCTCTTTGGTGGAAATCAAAGGTTGAGTTCAGGACTTACAGCATAAATATATATTTATACAGGCCTGGACTGGCAATCTGTGGGTTCTGGCAAATGCCAGAGGGGCTGCTATAAGGTGCAATAGAATGTCACTATTTAGTGGGCTGGTGGGGGCAGTTTGGGCCTCTATCTGTTCCTGAAATGGCAGGACCTATTTTCATTCTCAGTCCAGACCTGTATTTATATATGGCAAAAGTAAGGTCCTTATTGGAATGAGGGACATAACCAGGTCCCGACTGAGAATTAAAATAGGCCCTGGCATTTTAGGTACACAGAGGCCCAATCAGCCCACATAGAGGCCCAAACAGCCCACTAAATACTGACTTTCTATGGGACTTTATAGCAGCCCCTCTGGCATTTGCCAGATCCGACAGATTGCCAGTCCAGTCCTGGACATAACGTGATTCTTTGGTACACAGTGAAGTAACTAGATGTCACTAGGCCCCACAGCAAATTCAAGGGCCCCATAATATTGATAAGTTGACCGTTTCTACCAATATAAGTTAAAATTGCTCATTATTTAGGACCTCACTGGGCCCCCTGCAACCCTGTCCCCAAGTATTAGTGACTGAGGGAATAAAGAAAGTGTCTCCAAATGGAGATACAAACCTTGGCTTTCCATTATTTTATCCACATGAAGAAGAACCCTTCACCTGAAGGACACATTGATTCCATATTAAATCATTGGCAAAGTTCTTGGATGAAGGTTGTTATAGCCAAATGTAGGTCCTTCCCTGATAAAGTGCCATTGTAGGACGTGTGCAAGGCTTTGCATGACTTTGAGTCTTTGTTCCAGGAGAGCTGACCACTGGTGCATGTAGTCATGACCAGCAGTGCAGGAAATAGAATGGGACACTTACACTCATTTTGAAGTTAAAAACATTATCAACTTATTAAAAATAATTCTTCAAGAAATAAACAGTTTTAGGGTGTCACAAGGCAGTGAATTGTTTGCATAATATGTGCAGCAGTTGGCACGGAGCTTCTATTATACAACAAACCCTCGTCACCAACTCATTTCATGTATTTTTAGCATTTCTGGAAAAACTTTCAAAATGTTCTGTTTGGGATGTTTTGTTTTATTTTAGGCTTTATGCATTTTTGTTTTCCTTTCCAGAACCCTCCAGGAAGAAATACATCCCCAATGAAATGATTTCACATTCTGAAGCCACATTTCCAGATATGGAGTGGATGGAAATGGAAAGATGCTGCCCCTGCAAAGGTACAGGCTGATTCAATATACAATATAACAGGCATCATAATATAATGAAATCACATTCATATTCCACAGCACTGTATTAGTTCTCCTTTAAAGGGGTTGTTCACCTTTATGTTAGAGAGGGATATTCTGAGACAATTTCTAATGGGTTTTCATTTTTTATTATCTGTGTTTGTTGAGCTTTTTATTCAGCAGTAGGGATGGGTGAATTTTTTCGCCTTGTTTCGCCATGGAAATTATGCCCATAGACTTGTATGGCGTCGTCGCGCATCAAAAAAATTTCGTGCCCGTAGACTTTAATGGGCGTCGTGACATTTTGCCGGCATCAAATTTTTAACGAAACGAACAAAACATAAAAGAATAAGATACTAGTGACTATGAATAGGAGAGCCCTTAATAGAAAGATGGGTAATAAAAATTAACAATAAATGTGTAGCCTTACAGAGCATTTGTTTTTGTTTTTTTAAGATGGGGTCAGCGACCCCCATTTGAAAGCTGAAAAGTTAGGCGAAAAGGGCAAATAATTAAAATAAAAAACAATTATAATAAAGACCAATTGAAAAGATGCTTAGAATTGGCCAAGATGTTTCTTAGGGGCACACAGGCAGATTCGGGGAGATTTAGTTTTGTTTCATGAGGAAACTTCGGGCGACTTCGGAAATCGAATCGCTGTGAGTGCATTGCCGCAAGCGTTTTTTCATTGAAGCAGACGGAAGACACGTGGAAACAGTTCGGGGAGATTAGTTGCCCCAAAGAAGAGGACAATTAGTTGTCAGGCGACTAAATCTCCCCGAATCTCCAGGTGTGACGTTAGCCTTAATGGGCAAGAAATACAGGACGCTGCCAGTAGTAGATTGAGCTTAGTGGTGCACCTCTGCCTTGTGTTGTGATGTGTCTGTGTGTGTAACTCTACACCAACTACACAACAACACAGCACCCATGTTTTCCTATTATAATCCCAGGACTTTGCTCTTATTGAATATTTATTCTTGAAGGGGGGGCGCTTGTTTAGTTGAACTGGGAATAAAACCCAAAGGGTCGGCCAAATAAGTTGTTTATTGCCAGATGGAAATAAGAAGGGTCTGGTGCGGCGGCCCCTGCAGGATTCCGAGGCATTTCCTGAGCCGCATATTTTACCCCCGTCTATTGGAATCTTCCAGCCTGGAAATCTGTTGGGGGGGGGGCAAAGGGCAAAGGGCAAGTTCCACCAGCCAATTCACAGAGAAATTATACAAAGGTCCAAAATAGGAGGAAAGAGCCTACGTTCTAAATCTATTTGTGTTTACTTTAAATATTCAGCATCTGCTATTGTTGGGGGGGAGAAATGTAGTTTCCACTCCTTCCCTTTCCCTCTTATATAGACCTTTAGATTGTAAGCTCTTTTGCACAGGGCCTTCCTCACCTTTTGTACCGGTACTGGTTGTTATGTATGTAACTCTGTATGTTCTATGTGTGTAATTCATGTGAGTTCTTTGTATAAACACATTTATTTTACAGCGCTGCGCAATATGTTGGTGCTCTAAAAATACATAATAATATATAGCCATGGATACAGGGAAAGAAACACTATTCGAACACTTAGAATTCATAGAAAAAAAAGGTGTTTTTAAATCATTATAATTTTTTTTTCTTGTTTTTTTTTTTTAAAAAGCCTATGATAAAGTACAAGGGAAGTAAAATTGACTTGGGGTGCCAGTCTGTTGAGCGAGGCGCTGCTAGGCATATGCCATAGACGATTCAGGGGCACACGAGGCAAGTTCAAGCAGGCCAAGCCAGTGCCATTTTATTTGCAGATCTGCAACGTTCAGAGGTAGAAAACCTTTGTCAAACAAAACCCTTTAGTGAAATACTTGACAAAGGTTTTCTACCCCTGAAACGTTGCACATCTGCAAATAAAATGGCACTGGGCTTGGCCTGCTTGAACTTGCCTCGTGTGCCCCTGAATCATCCATCTCACTCCCTACTGTGGGGGTGCTGCGCCCCTATAACTGTGCATCAGGCAGTAGCTGTAACTGGAAGGCCAGGCAGAAGGTCTGACTATTGGGCACATTCCCCAGTCTGGTGCAGTTTTTATTGGAGGAGCACCAAGGACAAGGCTGCAATTTCCATGTAAAACTGGGAAAAGCTTGAGGAAATGTCAATCATTTCCAAATGTAAACCCAAAAATAATAAGTTATTCTAGGTAAGATATTGTAATTCTATGCAACTTTCTTACATGCATTCATTATAATATTCAGCAGGCGTAAATGAAAACTATACCCCCAAAATCAATACTGGCATATTAAAAAATCTTAAAAACTGGAATAAATATTTAAAGGGGTTGTTCACCTTTGAGATAAGTGTTAGTATGATGTAGAGAGTGATATTTTGAGACAATTTGCAATTGGTTTTCATTTTTTTTATTATTTAAGGGTTTTGAGTTATTTAGGTTTTTTTTTCAGCAGCTCTTCAATTTGCATTTTAAGCATCTGGAAGCTAGGATCCAAATTCCCCTAGCAACCAGGCATTGATTGGAATAAGAGACTGGAATATGAATGAGTAATAAACATTAGCAATAACAATACATTTGTAGCCTTACAGAGCATTTGTTTTTTAGATGGGGTCAGCGACGCCCATTTGAAAGAGTCAGAAGAAAAAGGCAAATAATTATAAACTATTAAAAATAAATAATGAAAACCAATTGAAAAGTTGCTTAAAATTGTCCATTCTATGAAGAAGTGCTGAAGGAAAAGACACAACTCTGTCTGTTAATTGGCTCATGTAACCTAACGTGCTTGGTTTGTTTGTGTGCACCGTGAATCCTAGGATCCCAGGGGGCGGCCCTTATTTTTTAAAATGGCAATTTTCTATTTATGATTACACAATGGCACGTACTACTAAAAAAGTATAATAATATGAAAATGGTTTATTCACATGAAGCAGGGTTTTACATAAGAGCAGTTTTATGCAGAGACCTACATTGTTTAGGGTTATAGTTTTCCTTTAAATAAATGTAATTGCTATTGAAATCAGCGTCTGACTTTCCCTTTTGCCCTGTTGTTCCGGTCTCTTGAAACAATGGAGCAGAAGGCAGGGGATTAACAGACCTGCGAGGCTGACTTCTGCTCCATTGTTTCAAAAGACAGAACCGACAGTCCAGAAAGGGGCCCTGCTTTCTATAGCAATTACATCTGCAAATCATTTTTTTACTGAAGACGCAATAGAAAGATTCTTAGAAACGCTTTTTGTTTTACTAAGCGACATGCTATTTTTGGGATTGCATCCCGCATAAAGAATAAAGGAAGCAATTGCACCAAGAAATTGTACTGAGTTTTCCAAGAAGCAAAAATGCTAATTATACAATGAAACGTTCCCGCTGGAGACTTTGCGGAATTCGCTGAGAGAGAGACGAGGTTGATTCCAGATGTCATTGGCTGGAGCGGATTGGGAAGAGTTTCCATTCTTTCCCACTGGACGTCAGGTAGCACTTCATGTCTCTCTCTCTCTAGGCACGGTCACCTTCCCAGGATCCCAAAACTCCCATACGCCTGCAAGCCTTCGTCCAATCAAATCACTTCCTTTTATGATGATCATATACATCTTAAGATAAACACTGATGTTTCTATACAAAGTGAAGGCCTACAAAATCCATTTGTCATTGGATCTTACCTCTCATGTTCCAGACAAATAGTCTACGAATAGGACCACCATCTGGGGCTACAGGGGGCACTGTAGTCTGAGACCCCAGGGGGGATGAGGAGTGAAAGGGGTGGAGCTTGTGACATGTGGGCAGGGCTTGTGAGAAAATTGGTTAGGGTTTGGCATAAGTGGGGAGTCAATGGGAAGTGTATCAGGGTTCTAGTTGCACGTGCAAGGGTCATTTCATTTTTCCTTAGGGTCTCAATGTACTTGTTGGCTGGAAAGCAGTGAGCTAATAATTGGGGGTCCCTGCAGAGAAGGGTCCTGCTACCCTATTACAGTGGGGCCCCAATACTGATTTCAGGCAGGGAAATCAGTAGTAAAACCTGGAATGACAAAACTTCACCCTAGAAAATGATCCAACTCAAAGCAAATGTTTCTCTCCTTGTCCAGGGAACAGCAGGGAATCTGATTTGCAGACAAAAGTTTGTAACTGTGGTTTTGGGTTCTACAAAATGAATTGTAAAGTTTAGTCATCCAGGTAAAGGGGATATTCGGGATAAGCACCGGCAGTTATTTCTCATTTCACCACTAGGTATCAGTGGAACACTATGTGTCGATGGAAATGTTAGAAGAACAAATTCTCACTAAGCAAAACTTCACCAGGTTCATCAGGATCATTTCCCACATATGGAATTTCTTCATGGAGGCTTTTCCCTACCTCTATTGTATGGGGAAATCACTGGCGAGTTGTAAATATGTAAATATGAGACATGTTATGAAAAGACTCCTGACAAATTACCTGGTAAATTGACCCCAGTGCAAAGAGAATGTTCACCAATGTCATGGCAAATTTTTATTTTTCGCCCTTCAGTAAATGTGCCCCACTGTGAGAACGGAATAGCTTTAATGGAGATGTAACCCCCCCCCCCCCCAAAAACAAATACATATAAAACTTCTCTTTTACGCTCTTTATTTAAATTGTTTTTTTCTGGTTATTAAGGATATTAGCAATTTTAAACTGCTAATATGAATCAACAGCACCACCTGCTGGTCATTTTCAGCAATTGCCTACAGTCGGCTGAAAAGTAAACTCCTGATCACTAAACTCATGCTGAAAGCAGAGCAGCATCACAAGATCTCCCTTTTCTGCTTCCACGGTGCAGGGTTCTTCTTGTTGTCAGGTGCCTGGGAACATGAACATGTCAGCCCCCGACCCCACAGCGAAGTGCAGGGAATGGGGCAGATCTCAGGCAGCCATATGATGTGGTTTAGGAAAGAGAAGGAGGATCTATGGGATCACTAAGCTTTGCAGCTTCCTCCATTTTTCTTAAGGTTGCACAAGTTCTCCTAAGACTCCACTGGGGCAGCCTTTTAAATCACATTAAAGCACATTGCCCACCTTTGTTTCCAACAGTGCTGATACCTATTTATTTGTATAGGCAAACATACATGAAATAAAGCCTCAGAAGAAAGATGAATCAGATCATCATCATCAATCATCAAGCTGCTGAAATGGAAACGTAGAAAACTCCCAAGTCAATTTCCATTGCACTTTGACACAGAACAAAGCACAAGGATATATTCATGTATTTGCCATTGCTCTTGATGTTCTTTTATGCTTTCCAGAAAGGAGCCTGAAAACAGAAGAGAATCTTGAGTATGATTCAGTCTATTAAGAAACTCATTCAAATTCACAACACTCCTAATGCTTTGTCTCCAGAGAGGGGGGCACTGTTTTTTTTTTCTTTGCGTCATGACCGCATATCTATACCAGATCTATATTCCTCTATTGACAATGATTCCATTAGTGGGAAAAGCATCTTAGAAAGGCTCAGTAGATGCATTTATGAGTGGCCTTTTTTTAGGAGAAAGAGGAAAAGTGAATTTCTTTCTAAAGATGGGAGTATTAGGGGGTCACGTGTACTTCTACCCAAGTATATGGCAGTCAGGAAGATGCCTCCTACTTAAAGAGTTAATTATTGCCATTGGGAAAGTGTAGGAGCTGATGCATTGTACTTGGTTTTTAGTTAGTGGGTTCTTTTATTTACTGATATGGGACATTTGAGGCTTTTTCACTGTGTAGATGGTTCTGGAGACTCCTCTTCTTATTAAGCGAGGTTGAAAAAAGACACACGTTATCAAGTTCAACCTTTAAACTCTATATATAACCTGCCTAGCTGCCAGTTGATCCAGAGGAAGGTGAAAAACCCTTCTGAACACAAGCCAATTTGCCTCAGAGGGAGAAAAATTCCTTCCTGACTTGAAGATGCAATGGGACCAGTCCCTGGATCAACTTGTACTATGAGCTATCTCCCATATCCCTGTATTCCCTCACTTGCTAAACACCATCCAACCCCTTCTTATACCTATCTAATGTATCAGCCTGTACCCCTGATTCACTTCCCAGCTCTCCCTGTAACACCCCTTTCCCTCCTCTAATCTCATTGGCTCCCTCCTGTCTGCTGGGAGTAGCTACTGGTGAATAAAGCATCCGACCCTTCCTTGTACCTATCTAATGTATCAGCCTGTACCACTGATTCACTTCCCAGCTCTCCCTGTAACACCCCTTTCCCTCCTCTAATCTCATTGGCTCCCTCCTGTCTGCTGGGAGGAGCTACTGGTGAATAAAGCATCCAACCCTTCCTTGTACCTATCTAATGTATCAGCCTGTACCCCTGATTCACTTCCCAGCTCTCCCTGTAACACCCCTTTCCCTCCTCTAATCTCATTGGCTCCCTCCTGTCTGCTGGGAGGAGCTACTGGTGAATAAATCATTAGAGAGATTATTATATGATCCCCTTATATATTTATACATAGTTATCATATCACCCCTTAAGCGCCTTTTCTCCAGTGTTAACACCCCCAATTTGGCCAGTCTTTCCTCATAGCTAAGATTTTCCCTTTACCAGCTTAGTTGCCCTTCCCTGTACCCTCTCTAATACAATAATGTCCTGTTTGAGTGATGGAGACCAAAATTGTAGACAAAAGATTCTAAAACCCAAGTACTTAGAACCAAACTAAGTTAATGTTTCCACCGATCCATAAACTTGTAAAATCCCCAGGTTGCAGAGCTGCAATTTTTCTGTACACAACTGTCTCTGTGCAAAGGTAATGAGTAGCTTAATGAATTATATTTATAAAGTGCAAAGCACAAAAAACTTCCATTTTTCTGAATTGTGCCAACATGGAACACAGATACCTGTATATGTGCCCCGAATACATTGCTACCTTAATCTGGCAGGACTGTATTCAGGGTGCATGAGTAGCTGATGTGTATGGGGGGGATTACGTTTTGTACAGTGAGAGCTGAGAAGTTCTGTCTATTCTGAATCAGTTGTACTTGTATAACCCTGTCCAGACTGGAATAGACTTTCAAACTTTTCCCTGTACATCTTTGTATAGCAAGCTAATGGCAAGAAGTACTGTTGGGATTATTGGGTTCAATCCAGTGGCATAGTTACCAGTACAGGGGGTCAGCTATATGCCTCTACTACTCAGTATTACACCACTGCTCCAATCAATTACCCACAGCACATAAACACGTGAAAGGCTTAAATAGATTTAGATTTGTATATCTCCAAAATGCAAGAATTAAAAACAACTGTAATTGGAATTAAGGAGGAAATAAAGATGAAACATGTTGAGAAATACAGGATCGGTATTCTGGTGGTGGTTTTTAATGTGTTTAATGCGATGATATTTAGAATTCTAATGATTAAGTAGTAGGGAGGCTGCTCTTTTATCTCTGTCTCCTCCTTCCCTCCCCATCCTCTTGCTATTGAGTCAAATATATAAATACAGAGATGGAAATGATCTTCTCTGAGACTCTACAACTTCACATCCAGCAGAGAGAGCACGTCGGCAGGTAAGTATCTCATAATATTGTTATTCACGTAGGAAGGTTTATAGGAACATCATTAGTACATAACTGATACAATGCCACGTACTTCAAATATCAAACATTTCTTTGTCAGTTATACCTAGAGTTTACTCAATCAATCAGGGCATTTACAGTATACTGACTCTGTACGTTGCCCTCATTGCTTTTTTTTCTATTTTTATGTAAAATGAAGTGCCACCCATTATATCAGTTTGCTTCAACATTTTATTGTTATTGTGCAGCATTAGTGAGTATAATATAATATAGAAATATAATATTGAAAGGCTTTTCTAATGACAAGCTGCTACTATTGTAAAATAAAGGATTTCAAATTCTAGATATATATAGATATCATTAATTAGATAAGCTCATTCAATTAGATTAGAATGATGATTAAATAAATAGATGTTTCATAGAAATTCCAGTGGCAAATGCCAAATCAGCATATTGTATATGACTTTTTAGTGATATGGATTGTGAGAGTTCTGAACATTGCCACAACTTTGTATGAACCAATTCTTAAACCTAAATGTTGCTTCTGCCCGTGGACTAGACTAGAAACAAATGTTCCAGCAGAGGCTTCCCAGGCAGATATACTGTGGTACAGTCCATTAGAAAGTATTTGTTATTGGGGATTTACAGCAGGTGCCTACAGTGTCCTTATACACTGGTTATACACTGGTTATACACAGGGGGTTTGTTTTACCCAGGAGAAGGAATCGGACTTGTACACATGAATTCATAAAAGACACAAATTAGAATTTTAAGAGATGGGTTGAAACGGAGAATTAGATTGAAAAAGAAATCTACAAGGCAGAGAATAGAAAACAATTTATTCTTCATGATCCCCAAATGGCAATGGAACTACTCCCTGGAACAGTTTTTGCAGTTGTTTTTTTTTTAATTATTTATTTTTATTTTACTTACAGATATACAATTAATTGATCCTATTCAATTTCATAAATATACATCTTTACAAGCATATTACATTCCAATATACAGTATCTGTACACATTTATTCCCCTGTTCATAGAATTTTTGTCGAGTCAAATTGGTTTTTGAGTTTCATATTCAATAAATTTTGTAGCTCTAATTTAGCATCCGTTAATTGTTTAAGAATATCAAAAGACTGCTCACGTTTATGACTCATTTCTAGATTGTGTATTTTAGCCATCAGTGATTTGGTTTTCAGATTTCTCTGTTTTTTCAATATAGATCGGAACTTTCTCAATATTCCTCTTGTTAGACATTTAAATGCCTGCCAGGCTGCCACTTATGTAAGGCAGACAAAGTGTCCTCTTTAATACTTTGTCCATAGATCTCCATATTATTAACAAGATCTGCTACACACTCATCATGATCTAATAATGTCTCATTTAACCTCCACATCCATCCATTTTTCTGTACCTTAGGGATTTTCAACACCATCTGTACAACAGTATGATCTGACAAAAATGATGGGGTGTATTTTAACTTCACTGACCCAACTCAGATAGAACTGTGATATAAAAACATAAGTGTTGTGTTTGTTTGGTAGATATATACACCCTAAGGTACAACTATTGTGGTAGAAAAGACCTTTAATAAACAAAAATTGTCCTTCCGAATCCTTCATTGTTTCCTGCCACTGGAACTCCACTGATCTATTTATACCAATTGCTACCCCTTTCGTTTTTTTGGGAAGGATTATTACTATAATACCACTTAGAATATTCTACAAACATATCCAAAAATTTAGCATTCACCTTCAAATGTGTCTCTTGAAACATCACTATGTCCCCTTTTTTAGCTCTCATGTCTCTCATTATTTTATGTCTTTTTTTTGGAATATTTAGTCCATTGGTATTAAATTAAATTAAATTATATTTACTTTTTTTCCATCTATAATTAACATAGATCCAACATAGCCCACCTAAATCTAGGTCTTGACCCTTCATATCCACTGCACCGATCCATCCGTTACTTAACTAATCAGATAACTAATGGGTAGCTCAACTGAATTACAAAACAATCCAACAATTTTACAATAATGTTATAACAATATTGTTCAGTTCCGATGGTACCTGTTAAGAAAAGATTGGGGCTATTAAAAAAAAATGAAGACTTAACTAGGCTTCAGGCCAACACGGTAAACCTGTTGGAACCCCTCGGGGATGAATTGCTCACACAACATTATCCCAGCTGGAACACAGAACCAAACAAATTCTATAATAAACAAATAATAGAACTGGCAAAATTAAGAATATATTAAGAATAATATTTATATTTATGTACTAATCTTAATATACAGTTCTCTTTAGTGGAAGCCCCGTTCACCCTTCCTTTAAGACTTTATCAGGGAAAAATAGTTCTTATTTTCCTTTCCCTTTAGAGGGCAGTTGTTAAGAATTGCTCCCAATCTTTTAAGTCCGGTTTCTCCAAGTGTAGAAAGAGACAAAAATCCGGTACATCTTCTGGTAAGGATCTTACCACTTTTAACTACTTGCATACCGAACGGGTATCCCCACCAAAATAGTATTTCTTTTTCTTTTAACACTGACTTCAATGGCTTTAGAAACCTCCTTTGTTGGAGAGTAACCAAGAAACATCCTGAAGAATCTCAATTTCACTGTCCATAAAGAGCACTTTTCTCTGTTTCTTCGCTTTCTGCAATATCTCGTCCTTCGCCTGGTATTTACTCAAACAAATATGACGTCAGGTGATTTCTCCGCCGGGAGGCTTTTTGGCTCTATGCACTCTTTCGATCTCTATTTCTGTCTTTGCAGGTTGCCCCAAAATTTGAATAAAGTTATTTCTATATTCATTAGACTGTGATAATCCGTCAGCTCTGGTATCCCCCTAATTCTTATATCACATCGCCTTCCACGATTATCCAAGTCATCTAAGTGTCGCTGCATATCTAATAATCTTTTACTGTTTTGCTCGCTGTAGGACACCATGGCAGTTATGGTCGTTTCCATGTAGGGATGCACCGAATCCACTATTTTGGATTCGGCCGAACCCCCGAATCCTTCGTGAAAGATTCGGCCGAATACCGAACCGAATCCGAACCCTAATTTGCATATGCAAATTAGGGGTTGGAAGGGGAAAACATTTTTTACTTCCTTGTTTTGTGACAAAAAGTCACGCGATTGCCCTCCCCGCCCCTAATTTGCATATGCAAATTAGGATTCGGATTCGGTTCGGCCGGGCAGAAGGATTCGGCCGAATCCGAATCCTGCTGAAAAAGGCCGAATCCTGGCCGAATCCCGAACCGAATCCTGGATTCGGTGCATCCCTATTTCCATAGACTCATTGCATGTCTCTAGTTCAGTCTCTAGTTCAGTCTCTAGTTCAGACACACGTGTATGTAAAGAGGAAAGTTCACTTTTAAGCTCTGCCACTTCCTCTCTGACTGCAAGTTTGATCTGCAAAATCATTTCTCCAAAATCTGCTCTAGTTGGTAAAGTTTCACACAATTGCGCCTTGCAGTCAATCCTTGCAGTCGATATTGTGTATAGATAAATGGCGAGCAGCCAGCTCCTATCACGCATTCCACGATGGGTAGATGCGGAGCTCACAAACTTGCGTCCGCCATGTTCAGATTCTCACCACGCCCCCCATTTTTATCCCTCATTAAAATCTGCTCATTTCCAAATCTATTAGCTGGGAATTCTTTTCTATCTCTTTTCTCCAGTCTCTTGAATATTCTCTTTCCTTCTGCACTTTGTATGAAAGAAAAGTTCACTAGACATGTATATAATGATCATATATATCCAGCAAGACTTCTCTTTTCTGGGCAGAATAATCCCAGTTGCCAGGCCTCACCAGCAACCTGGACAGCAAACCCTCCAGTAACTGCTCACAAGAGACTATAAACGTCCCTATGTGTGATGATAGTAATTATAGTACAAGAAATATAGCATTGCTTTACACCTTATCTAATAAAGAGGCCAAACTAAATTGCTTGTAGCCACACCCACAAATCAGAAGTTGTCCCCATAAGTACCTGGACACAACTGAAAGGGATCAGTGTGCACATCTAGTGAGTAGCTGGATAAAGAGACCCAGTAGAAAGGGAAGATCTTTATAAAATAAGTAAACCTTGAAAAAATAATGTCAAGTTGCTCAGTGTTCTTTTCTAAGCATTTTTGGAATACACAGCGCCATCTACAGCTTCTATAAATGTACAGTCAAAGAGATACGGCTTCAGAAGGAAACAGAGAAGTGTTCTGATGTTACTCTGCTCAGTACAGAGATCAGAAGCTGCAGATTTTTCTATATATCTATCTCTTTTCTGAGCAATATCAGAACACTTCTCTGTTATCCTTCTAAGGTACATCTCTATGAGGGTCAGGGTGGAGTTTTAAAACCCAGTTAATTCAGTTCACAGATTAATTAAGAAAATGAATCCAACCATCCTGGGAATTTTCTGCTTGCTCCTATGTGTCGAAAGCAGATCCACACTCAATGAAAGATGGAACACGCTGGCCCGCTCAGAGAATAGAAATTTGGTGAGTTTATTTAAGTTGTATGTCAGTTTGTTGGTGGTGGGGCAGAATAAAAACATTAGAAGCACACTGTTCTGGTATTACAACACCATCTTCCGCTTTCATGTATACAGTCTGTTCAATGTAGTGCGGTCTGGATAATACTAATATAATAACACTTTTAATTATCTCCTAATGTAGAAATGAAACACATTAGTTGGTTTCTTCTTTTATTTTGCATTGAAATGCCTCAGCATGACTCATCTGTCATTATTATACTCTGAATAATCCTCAGAAATCATCTAGTGGTTCCCACATTGTGAGATATTATTATTTACTGATATGCTGGAAATCTAGGAGGTTTGTACTGCACAATAGGGTATATAAATGTTGTATGTTGCACTCTATTTCCTTCCAACAGCAGTCCCCTATAATGAACATTAGTCCCAAACCCAGAAGTCCGCTATAACATACAATTAGTCTCAAACCTAGCAGTCCCATGTAATGAACCTTCTCACCCCAGCAAACCCACAAGCTTCAGCACAAATTCTCTCCACCAGAAGCCCCATCTTTCTTATGTGTTCTGATGGGTCTTTGATAGCACTATGTATCTGAGCTTTCTCTACCCGCTATTTATTTATGCACTTGAAACAAACTAGGGTGTGTACAAACTGTATAATAGGTATTATTGTGTGTGTGTGTGAACACCATAATGTCAAATACACTGCTTTTGCCCCAAGAGCTCCAGTTTCCTCTGGTCAAACCCAACAATCCCAAGACTCAGCCACAGCAGTTTGTGCCCCCCCCACATTCTCTTCTAGCTGCAATATCTAAATCCCTCTCCAGAAACAGCACAGTGATATTGGGAGGGCACCCATGTTAATTGTAGTGCCCCAAAACTGGCTTTTTCATAACCAGAATAAAGAAACGAGCGCTTCATGACAAATAATGGTTCCAGAATTCTTTTTTGTTTAGAAATATTGTACAGTCTTGAAACGGAACAGTCCATTCTGATCAGAGAATCTAAGATGACATAAATTGTGCACTTGTTATATTACTGACTGTACCGGAAAGCACATTAAAAGCATCTTAAGCCCCTCTATGAACAAAACAGTCACAGGCGGTGATTATGTGCTGAGTCTCTAATGGACCCAGATAAATTGCCGGAGATGGGACCATTGTTTGTTCCTTTTGTAAAGGAAGAGAGAAGGAAAGTTATAAGAGATGCTGAAGTGCCCTTTGCAGAACGTTATGCCCTCTTATAACATCTTATTCATAATTAGCAACAGCTTATGCCTATAAATAAATATGAACCATCAAATATGAGAAAATAATGTCAATACATATTTTCAGAATCTCCATGTATGATTTCTTATGTGGTCCTTGGTAATCCAAATTCTGGTGTCAATCATAGTCTCTAAATCCAAAATGGCCAACAAAAATGTCATATTAGAAAGTCTTTGAAAAACAAGAGCATTTATATACTAAATGGAGTCATAACAAACATAATTAGAGACACCAGGACCCAACAGCTTTTGTATAAAGGTTGCAAAGTAAGATGAAATACGACACACGTCTATCAAGCTCCAGCTCTTCAAATAAATCCTACTAAACTTCTAGTTGACCCAGTATGGTAATTCTGATCTCAGAACAATTGTGTTATTCCAGCCTACAGAGTCTGTTTAGGAGGATTTTTTTCTTCTTGGATTTGAACAAACAGTGGTGGTTCTGTTTCACCCACCTCCTCATATGCAATAATAATAAAAATAATTAGTATAATATGGGTTTTATTTTATTTTTTCTAATTAATAATATTGACTTGATTACTGCTTTGTAGTTTCTAAGTGCACTGCAGACTTATTTCAAAAGAAGAGGAATTTCCATTGATGGGGTGACAACTTTATTTAACAATCTACCTACAAAGCCACGCAATACTTATGATTTAGTCCCCAGTGAGGATGGATTTCAAGCAGCAGGAATACCTACTAATGATATTGAATGGGTGAGTGGAATCATAAACTGAATTCCCTATATTTTTGGGCATGGCAGTAAATAACTGTGACTGTTTAGGGGGTAGAAAACCAAAAAGATGAATAATGAAAAAGCACTAACTTTTAACAACTTTAAACAATTGTGTACATTTTAAATATACAGTATACACTCGAGTGCCTCGTGCATTTAATATCGTCACTCTTTTTGGGCATTGCCAAGAATTTTCAGATGCCTTAATTGCGGTTTCATCTGAACATTAATCAAGATGGTCATTTTGCATACAGTATATTTTATTAACTATCAAGTCAATGTTGATCAAGTCAATGTTGGGTGTCTTCTACTTTAAATTAGTTTAAGTCTTTTGCCTGGCTTTTCCTGAAACTAATAATCTCAGTGGCAACAGTAATTGTTTGAATAGTCTTAATAAGATTATAACTCCACCTGATAAAAACAAAATAAAATTGACACAATACAGAAAACAATCAAGAATGTATGACAGAAATGTTCTTTATTCAATGTATTGACCTGAACAGAAAAATACATAGTGTCATTTATGTGTAAAAACTTCAATAAACATAATGTTGAAAAAAAACAAAAAAAAGATTATAACTCCAAGACATTAAAAATCGTACTTGTTTTCCAGGAAACATCATTCTGAGAAGGACTCCCGTAAAAACATTGAATAACAACATGAAAAATCAACTCCAAAAATATTTAGCTGTGAGGTCTAGTATTTGTTTTTTGTGTGTATAATATATGTATTTAGTACAGTATTACCTGTAAGTCATGGAGTATTTTTATACTTGAAACTGTCACAGTCGTGTAACTGGGAATGTGATATTTCCACTACATTCTTGAGTTGCTAATTTTGTTACTTTTCACAATACTATCAGTGTTGGTTATCTGTTGACCTGTAAATATATATGTCGATGGTGCCGGAAGATTTTGATTGGGTATCTTTGAAGGCACCTGAACAGCGGCCATTGTTAGTGCTGAATGGTCAGATACAGGTAGAATTCTATTGCTTCTATATGTATATCTGACCATTCAGCTCTACACGTGTGTATTGAATCAAACAATCTTTCTTGGATTGTTTTGCAGGACAGATTGTAATTGTTATGTCTATGGCCACCTTAAGGTTTAATGCTACAAGGCATAATCTACACAAATTATATAAACAAATATAAAATTAGGTACAGTTCTACAAAAAGACATGGGTGTATTTGCAGATTCACAATTCAACACAATGCTCAAAGCACAGACCTACTGTAATATAGCAGTTTTTCAAAAACTACTTGAAATGTTTATGTTGCACAAGGTTTCCAGTCCTGAGATCTTTGGCCTAGTTTTTAGTTACAGAGAATGTAGCCAATCAGACATAATGTAAATACCCAAATAAAGCAACAGGACACCAGCTCCATCATGTGGCCAGGGGCATAATGAACTATTCAGTGCAGTCAATTGTGGGATATACACAAAGCCATATGCATATTCCTACATGTAGCATTCCCAAGCACAAACATCTCAAATAAATACCATACAATGTAGAATGTAACACGCGTGTCAGACAGGTGGAAACACTTCTTATAGTTTCATGGGAAGATCACAAGATTATAAATAAACAAATGTTTACCAATTGGTTTGTGTGTGTCTTTTTTTTTTAATTCTGAAGATATAATTTCCATTTTTCTATAAAAGAGAAAAGAAAAATGTCAGACTGCTGGGCACTGATTTAATAGTGAGGATAATGTCCCATAGAATGAAGGGCTTCTCTCCCTCCTATGTTTCAGTCTCTGTCGTTTATCCTCAGAGAAACATGAAAAGAAAACAGAAAAAGGACACTGAGTGCCCCGTAGCATCACACTGATTCACACTAATGTCTTTTACTATTGAGTGCTGTTCTTAGATCTACCAGGAAGCTGTTTTTTTGTTTTAGGGAGCTGCTATCTGGTTTCTTAGCGCTTTGATCTTTGCCCATTTGTCCTAATGTTATAAATACAACTAAGATTACAATCAGGATATTCCTGACTGATGTGCCACAAACATTTAAACAATACTTTATTTTTTACTAACACATCCTGAAGAAGAAGGCCTACCATTGCCATAGTATCAATGGAAACATCCGGCAACATCCCTTTTATGATTCCACTGACTGGAAAGCACTGGAAAGCATGAGATTACCAGCACCATCCCAGTCAGAAGCTGTAGGTACATGACTACAGGGCGTAATGGGAAAGCACTTCTTTATGTAAACACTCATCAGTAGTATCAGTAGTATGTTTGCTATTAAATTCTGGTTGACTTACTACACAGTGTAATACTGGATCATACTGTTAACTCCATGTGCTAGGATGAAAATGATCCACCCCAATAAATTAGTCTCTATCAATGGCATTTCTGGCTATATTTGGACCCTTGGTCACTATTGTGTTTCTTGGCCCATAATGGAGGAGAGAAGACCACTATAAGGCTTAGACATTATTTCAATTTAGGAGAACTTGTTATTTTGAAAGGACTTTGTCCCATGATTAGATGAGAATATGAGGGAAAGATTTCCCTGGAAGATATGACATGGTGCAGCTGTGTGTTGATGGAGGATATCCTTTCTACACTCGGCACAGGGTACCATCAAATGTTGTATTGTATCTGCTTCCTACCTTCTACTCTGACTCTCCAACCTACCCCATCAGCTTCAACTGACCCTGAGTTCATCTGGCCTTACCATCTAGTCCAACACCATCTACTCCCTCTGGACTCTTTCTTCTGGACTCTCACAATATCATCTTTCATTTGTGACATTCCATCAAGTAATGTTATGGTCTTTTGTCATGTGCAGTTGACATTTCACCTCAATAAATGGTTGTTCCCATGTACCGTCTCATCCATCTGACATTAACATCAACTGCTCTGTACCGACACCATTTCCTTTTCCCTTCTTCTCAGTTACCACCCAATATAGTGTAGCATTGGTAGCAGCCATGCCAGTTTATACATCACCTTTCTTCTCCGGCCTGGTGCCAGTCAATGGAATATTGGGCAAAACAATTGGATCAGCCCAGTATTGGCCACTTCTATCCCAGTATTGGCCACTTCTATCCCAGTATTGGCCACTTGAATGTGGTGAGGCACAAGTTTGGCCCGGTCACCAAGTCACTAGCATTACTAACGTATTGACAGTTTAGAGGCCAGACCTTGTTTGCTCATTTTCACTGCTTTATTGGGGGGATATAAGACTTTTTATGGAATATTTGGAGCCAACAGGCAGTGATCTTTATTCATAACTATACACCTTGTCTGTGCAAGATACATGTTACTAATAATCTAGATACTATTGATTAGGATTTCTAGGGAGCAGGAAACTTGACAAAATTGATCTTTTCATTTATTCCCTGGCACTGGGAAACACAATGGGGTTTATTTGGTGAAATATTGGGCCTTGAGGCTGTACAGGAGCCTATTACTGCTCACACAGCCGCCACACACCCTACTACACCCGTTTCTTTCTTTTCATTCTTTTATTTATTTGGTCTGTCACTGGGAGCAATGAATAACATGAGGTAATCAGTGACTGTCAAACGTCAGGCGGTTACGTTGCACATCACGTGAGCGCGCTTGTGTACTCGGTAGTCTCATCTCGCGAGACTATGTGTGTGGGGAGACTGAGGAAGAAGTGTTTGGCCGGAACTAAGAGTCTGTGGAAGTAAAAGAGGGTCGCGGCGGGGCATTTAATGGCGAACTGTGCCGAGAGCTACGGGGACGTGTCCTTGTGTTGTGTACGTGAATATCAGCTTTATATGTGTGCGGGAAGCTTCTCCTGTATGTGGCCAATTGCAACCTGTTGTAGCCTGTGTGTAATGCAGTCAGGGCTCGCTCCTCCCACATCTTCCCTTTATCTTACACCCTCCCCCATATCCTTAGGCTTCCCAGTGACACCCCTGAATATTCTCTTTAGTCTCTCTGTTTCACATTTCGCCTTTAACCCTTTGTGTACCTTCTCTGTCTCCTTTTGTGTGAGAATAATGTGCCCCCAGGTAAGTCTTACCAACCACTCACCTTCTGCTTTTATTCCACTCCTTCTACTCTCAGACCCCTCTGACTTGTACAACTACAACCACCAGCGCTGGGTGGCCATTCCAGCAACTACACTCACTGGCACTCTCTCTTTATTATACTGACACATCAAATGTTCTCTCCAAAATCACTCCCCCCCCCCCAGTAATGGAATCGCTTTTACACTTTGCAATAAGCATTTAAATGTCCACACAAAATAATTGTGAAAAAAATAAAAGGAAAAAGATTTCCCTTTGGTGCTTTTTTCACAAATATTTTCCTGACACTTGTCATTTAAAGGATAAGTAAACCTTCAAAATAAGTGAATGTTAAAGTGACGAGTGTCCAGTTCTAAGCACTTTGGCAATGTACATTCATTATTATTGTTTTGTTTTTAATCCCTGCGTTACATCTTAAAGGAAAACTATACCCCCAAACAATGTAGGTCTCTATTAAAAGATACTGAGTAAAACAGCTCATGTGTAAAACCCTGCTTCATGTAAATGAACCATTATCATAATAATATACTTTTTTAGTAGTATGTGCCATTGGGTAATCATAAATAGAAAATTGCCATTTTAAAAAATAAGGGCCGCCTCCTGAGATCGTAAGATTCACTGTGCACACATACAAACCACATGTAAGGTCACATGAGCCAATTAACAGACAGAGTTGTGCCTTTTGCTTCCTCACTTCTTCCTGTTACAGTTAGTGTTGTAGTATTTCTGGTCAGGTGATCTCTGAGGCAGCACAGATAGAGTCACGAAATGGTGGTTCAAGGCAAGAGATGTAAAAGGGCAATATTTATGTAAATATATATTCCAGTTTGGTAAGATTCTTTAATATGTCATTCAATTTGATATAAACTATCTGTTGCTTAAGTATTCATTTTGGGGGTATAGTTTTCCTTTAATAGAAACCAATTCTCTTACAACAGCGCCACCCGCTGGTCAGTTTCCAGGAGGAAGTGGTCAGGAGAAACAAGGAGGAGGCTGCTCTCATGTTCTTCTGCTTAGATAAGATGTGAGAAAAGTTATCGGAGGTTTCTAATGTTTAGTTCCTCATACAGGCTTTGAACTTCAATACAGTAAGGCAGGCAGTAATGAAAGTACTGAAGTAGACGTCATACCCTGGTGTTCCACCCTGCTCCAGCAGCTACGGGACAAGATCATTGACGAAATGGCCAAGCTGCTGTTTTTAGATGATTAAAATGAGGGTCAGTCATCTGTGCAAGATGCTTCTGTTAAAGGAGAAGGAAAGGTTAAAACTAAGTAAGCCTTATCAGAAAGGTCCATCTAAATATACCAGTAAACCCCCCAAGTAGTGCTGCTCTGAGTCCCCTGTCAAAAGAAATACTGCATTTCTTTCCTTCTATTGTGTACTCATGGGCTTCTGTATCAGACTTCCTGCCTTCAGCTTAAACCTCATTGCCCTGGGCAAGAGCATGCTCAGTTTGCTCCTCTTCCCCCCACCCCTCCCTTCTCTACTGTAATCTGAGCCCAGAGCAGGGAGAGAATCAGGCAGGAAGTGATGTCACACCACATTAATACTGCAGCTCCTAGTCTAAACAAACAGAGAGTTTCTAGAGCTTTTTGCTCAGGTATGGTAAAACATTGTACAGAATAAATATAGCATTCTAGCTTGCACTATTGCAGCTAATCTATTGGCAATAAAATGCCTCCGTAGCTTTCCTTCTTTTTTAAGGGTAACGGCACACGGGGAGATTAGTCACCCCGGCGACAAATTTACTCTTCTTTGGGGCAACAATCCTCCCAAACTGCCTTCCCACCGGCTAGAATGAAAAATCGCCAGTGGGATGGCACTCGCAATGGTTCGTTTTCCAAAGCTGCCTGATCAGGAAACTTCGGGCGACTTTGGAAAACAGAGCTCCGCAAGTGGCATCCCGCTGGCGATTTTTCATTAAAAAATATAATGGCCTTGATCTTCAAATAGGACAAATGGTCTGAAGCAGGCAGAAAGTTAAATTTAAAGTTAAGTTTGTTTTTTATTAAATAAAAAAACAAACAAGAAATGCTGGTATTGTACTTATTGTGAGATTACTGTACATTAATTCTGTTTTTATCACTTGAATCAGCCATCTGTTATGTTTACATGTTACCCACAGAAAAGGGTGCCAGCAATGGAGATATGATATCTATTTATTCCTCTGTATGAGGAAGTGAGTGAGCGACAAGTGAACTTTAGGCGTATCTGTCAATTCCTTCCTGATTTATGTGTTTCTAAGTTTTCATACAATGTCAGTATTGAACACAGTCTGGGTTTATATAGTTGAGTAACACAGTTGCAGGATTATACTAAACTACCTATTCATCTGTTCCTTTCCAACCCAGCATTTTGATGAGATTTACATAAAAAACCTGAAAAATAAATTGTTTCAAAATGTCTCTTTGATACTAATGTGGTTATGTAATGAAAAACACACAGTTTGCCCAGATGCAGTAATATTTACTGGCCACCTGTTTAAATAAAACATTATTATTGGTTGCCATGGGTTACTGCATCTGGGCAAAGATAGTGTCTTTTATTACACACGGGAGTTAATGTTTAATTCTAAGGTTGATTTCTCCTCAGAGAACTAGAATCTTTCTAATGAATACATTCATTTTTATGACCAATCAATACATGACATTTGAGCAATAATTGATTCGTTAGTATTTTAAGAACTGGATTGTTTCACATTTGTTTATCTTTTTTTTTTTAGTATATATGACTTTTTGTTTGCAGTTCATATCATGGAGCAGAAGGGAAGTTTAGTTTCCAGAGCAAACAGCATCGGATCCACAAGCGCATCATCAGTACCTAATACAGGTAAATGCTGCAACCGATTGCACCCCCCTTTCTCTTAGTATATTCATATAGCCCTCCACTCATCAGCCGTTCACTCATCTTTTTTTATTTTACTACATTCCCGCTGCTGAAACAGTAATCTAAAAACAGGGCTTTTAAAATGTATAGTAAACTGTTATCCAGAGTACAGTACTACATGTACATGGGAGGGACAGTATTAAATAAGGGCTAGTGATAAATAAAGAAGAAATCATTGGAGCCCATGGGCAGGCTATAAGGAGTCCCGTCTATCCTACAAGATGTAGCATTTTATAATAAAAACAAAGCTGCTGTGTGTGTCTCTGACAGGACTTCCTATAGCTATACCTAACCCTAATACAGTGACATTCTAATTCATATTTTGTTCTGCCAATGGTTTCTAACAGATTCAAACAAGTGGAATAATTTGGATGTTATTTCCATCTGAATTTCTGAAAACAGCATGTTCACTTTCACTGTTCCCATACTTTAGCCTACATTAATATTTATATTATAGAAGAGGTGGTCTCTACGGTGTCCCCTGCCTCTGTGCTTTGGTACATCATTTGGAAGCAGAAGTAGTTGGATCACCTCTGTGAATCCCCCAGAATTTATATTCTATGGCTGTTAGTATTTTAGCATCATTATCTTCCTATGTATAGCTCCCACATACTAGTGCTTTACAAGCCCAATGTCATGTGAAGGGAACTGTGTTTGACCACCAACTGTGAAATAGAAATTGCAGCACCTTCTGGGCTCAAATCAATAAAGTCTATTTTTCTGTGGAACTATCAGTTTAATGTAGCACTTTTAAACTGATCTGACAAAAGAGCACTGATTGGTTGGTTCGGCTTATCATGGTGTTTAAAAAGCATCTATGTGCCCCACCATTTCTGTAGCCTACAACATGATGGACAATGCTTGTTCCCTAACCTCAGATGACGAGGACAGTGATGATCGCCAAGGAACCATAAAGAATGACTACAAGGATCGGCGAAGACGGGCGCACACTCAGGCCGAGCAGAAGAGGAGAGATGCTATCAAAGTAAGACTTAAAGGCTACATATGGGCAAATTGTTTGAACATTATTACTGAAAAGGTTTAGGGTTATTTTTAGTGCTAGTTTGGTGTGAGGGCTGTCTGCAGAATTCACTGTAGATATAACAATAGCACATGGGGCAGCCCCTCGTATCTATAGAGAATGTGAGGCAAGCTGTGACCCCTTGTATCTGCATTGTATTTGTTGTAAACAGCCCACATTGTAGTGGACTGATTATTTGACATACTGTATCTTCAAGGGGAAGGTTATATTAAAATTGTATCATACAGAAAAGGTTCTGTATGATGGGGGGGGGGGGATTCAGACATTTGGACCAGTGTGCGGGCTGCCAGCCATTGGACAATAACATCATAACTGTCTCATAAAGGGTGAGCCAAGCACATAGTAAAGTATACACTATTCTTTATTCATGCTGGGGTTCTGGTTCTCCCCTAATTCAAACTAGCAATATTTACATGCATTTATAAACTACATGTAAATGGTTTTGTCTGGGTTTCTCCCCACAATAATGTATTCATTCCTTCAGAAAGGTTATGATGACTTGCAGTGCATTGTGCCCACATGTCAGCAGCAAGACATTGCTATAGGGACACAAAAACTCAGCAAGGCCGTTGTTCTGCAGAAGAGTAAGTGTTTTCCCCCCTTTCCACTTGTGAATGAAAAACTTTCACAACACAATAATAGGAAGCTAAGAGGTATAATCCATGTTCTTACTGTGACCTTTACATCTTTCCCACAGCCATAGATTATATCCAGTTCCTGAATAAGGAGAAGAAGAAGCAGGAGGATGATGTGTCGACACTAAGGAAGGAGGTCATGGCTTTGCAGATCATGAAATCGTAAGCTATCAGTCGCTATTTATACACATATGGAGGGGTGGATACTATGCGTTTGTGCTTGATTCACATTATGCCCCATTGTTCCACATGAGTGCAATGAATAGGGTTTGTGTTGAACACACTTTTTTGCCTATTATTTATTATTATTCAACAGAGAGTGGCCTAACTTATTTGTACACCATAGCCCAGCCCCCCCCCCTTTTTTGTTCTGCTCCTCCCTCAGATATCGAATGTTTTTACAGCATTCTGCATTGTCTGTTAATATTATATCACCATCCCATCTTTCAGAAATTACGAGCAGATTGTAAAGGCTCATCAGAACAATCTCCACGAAGGCACAGATCAGGTTCCGGATGAGATGAAATTCAGGGTGTTCCAAGGCATCATGGATTCTCTGTTTCACACCTTTAATTCTTCTGTTTCTGTGAACAGCTTCCAAGAGCTGTCTGCTTGTGTATTTGCCTGGATAGAGGAACACTGTAAGCCACAGGTATGTTGAATCTTAAGGAATAGATATTTAGCTTTGGGGTTCTGTGCACTTGGGATCAAATTCAGTTTTGTGATTACAAAATTTCTTCTAATCAAAAGTCCAGATTTCATCATACTATTAGTGGTGTTTTTATTAGATAAATTGAGGTATATTTCTCCTAGCTTTAAATCTGGCTCTTTGGATGTAGCACCAAGTTATACACACATGTTGCTGTAAGAGGATAGCTCTGAATGACAGTGGTGTATTTCCCATAACCTTCTATTTTCTATATTTGATGTGGGGATGGAGTTCAACATCTGGAAGGCCACCGGTTGGGGTTAGGGTTTAATGGTGTTCTCTAGGGATACTGAAGGGGTGCAATTTTGACGAACTCTGGTTCATAGTGTAATATTATTAGCAAAGCAAAATTCCAGTGATAAGTCTATGTTAGATAACCGTAAGATAATGCATTTCTCTTGCTCTCCTCAGACACTGCAAGACATTGTAATTAGATTTCTGCACCAGCTGAAGAATCCGCTGTACTGAGGGCTTATTCCTCCGGTCTTGCCAGGAAAAAAAGCCAAGGAGTTGACAGAGGTGCAGTTGGCTCAGAAGTGGGGTGCCTTGTATGATGTGTTAGATTGTTCTGTGTTGCTCAATACTGCCAGTGTTTTTACCAATGCCACTAATTGTCCTGTTGTGCGTCTATCTACAGAAGAAAATGTTACACCTCAGTGAGTCCATATTCAGAAAGCTGAACATTCACACTTTGTAGTTTAGCCACTGGAATCCATTCTTGCTCAGTGACAAAAGGTTACTTCATTGCAGTCTCCTTGAGTAGGCGAGACCTTCAGTTCCAGAGAATCCACTTTTTTCTGTCGGGTTTTGTGCTATAATCCGCTTATTGTGTCTTAAAATCATTGACATTTTTCTACAGTTCAGCACCTTTTAATTAAAATCTTAATATATTTAATCTAAAGCTGTGTATTTCAGTGTACACTTCTGTTAGTCTTACAGCAACCCCACATAGGTGAGTAGCCACAAGATGTATCCTTCTGCTTATTATTAATGTCCTGCAGGGTAAAGGGGCGCAGTTACTGAGTTGGACCCTTAGATGCAGTAGGTCACAGCAGGGGCAGTTTATTAGAATATAAGCCCCTCAAAACCTTAATCTTTCTCTTCACTAAGTGGAATCACTACCAGGCTTTAACATTGTTCTATCCTTTTAGTGTGATCCCCCACACCCAGAGCTGTCTCACAATTACCTTTAAACAGTTAATACAATGTGCTTTGTGTCTAATTTATTCAACTGCACAGTTTCAAGTGCACAAAGGTTATTTATTTTGTATTTGGTGCAATAATTATCCAGCTCGACCAATCTAGGCTTAAAGGATAATTAAACCTTAAAAATAAGTGAATGTAAAATTGACAAGGGGCTATTCTATGCACTTTTAACATTCATTGTTTATTTTTAATTCCAAGATATTAAAGGTTCTTCTTCTTAGGAAAAAAAATTAGAAACTGTAATCAAATATTTCCTAAGCAGAAGAACATCAGAGCAGCCTTTTTCTTTCTCCTGACAACTTCCCTGACTACTTGATGGTCAGAATGGTGCGAAAATGGCCAGCAGGTGGTGCTGTTGTAACAAAATTCATTCACAATAACAGTACATGTATCTTTTTTAATATCTTGGAATTAAAAAAAAAAAAATAATGAATGTACATTTCAAACATGCTTAAAATTTCCCTCTCTTCAATTTTACATTCACTTATTTTCAAGGTTTACTATCCTTTAATAGTAACCTCTGGTCTCTTACCATGTCCAGTACATTATAATTAATTATTACCCATAATATGTCTTGTAAGATCAGTTTGGTTATACACATTCCTTTTGTCCAGTTCCTTCATTAAATTGTTTGGTGTCATAAATCAGCTTTTAAATGTTTATTTTGTCCTGTACTCTCCAAACATCAGCGGTTACTTTTCTCCTTAATCCAACCCGTCACACTATAGAACTGTTTTTAAGAGATTTTGGCTGGTTTTTTTTTCCCTCAACTTTATCACTGGAACATAAGAATTATTCTGACTAAAATTCATCTTCCTTGGTTAACACTGTGCGTCACATCATTACCAGGCAATTCATGTCTCTATTAGGGATGCACCGAATCCACTATTTTGGATTCGGCCGAACCCCCGAATCTGATGTAAAGATTCGGCCGAATACCGAACCGAATCAGAACCCTAATTTGCATATGCAAAATCGGGGTGGGAAGGGGAAAAACATTTTACTTCCTTGTTTTGTGACAAAAAGTCACGTGATTTACCTCCCTACCCCTAATTTCCATATGCAAATTAGGGTTCGGATTCGGTTCGGCTGGGCAGAAGGATTCGGCCGAATCCTGCTGAAAAAGGCCGAATCCCGAACCGAATCCTGGATTCGGTGCATCCCTAGTCTCTATGCATGTGAATGGAAATGTACTACATATTGCTACATGCAGCTAACAATACTAGTGGCATATACAGGAGGTAGACAAAATAATGTCAATGCTAAAGGGAATGGTAAAATCACAGTTCCAGTGGCATCTTTATTGATATTAATTACATGAATTACTCATTAACTGTGTCATAATGCCCAATAGACCCAATTCAAGGGTGGCAGCCTTTGTGACAGTAACAGATGTGAGAAGATCACAGGCCTATCTGGAAATGAGCCAGCTCAGTTACAAAAATATAATTGTGTTTCTTTCCCAGAAAAAGCCAGTCATTTATTAATTTGTCCTAAATAATTGTCTTATGTGATTGCAGTGTACCAACCACTAGATGTCACTGTTTAGCTTATAATACCTCTCTCTTGCCCAAATGCTGCACTTTGTATATTCACAAACACCCTTTAATGTCCCTAGAGCAGTACTTCTGTCTATACAGTCCATAATCCCACAGTCTGATGTCACCACTCCACGACTACTCAATATAAGCAACTTTGCCATTTTTATTGATTTTTACATTTTAAAAATGTAAACTACTGAAAGCAGGGTTCTCCTCCCAGTCTCTGCAGTTGTTTCTGCTACATTATTTCAGGAGTAATAAACAGCAGTGCAGAAAATACAAACAGCGAGGCAGGTTTCAAAAGGAACCGCATTTACAAATGTTAAACCACTGAAAATGTTAAAAGAAGGCATTTTGGAATGTTGCTTCAAATGATATTCTTTCCTTTTGCTAAGGACAAAGTTTAGGGTGAAGTTCCCCTTTAAGCAATGGGAAGGATTAGAAGTCAGGGCAGCTAGGGAACATCACCATTCTCAATGAAAAAAGAGAAATGGAATAATGGTGGCTGGAATGCAAGGAGAAACAGCAAGACTCCTGTAGGTGGTGTGGGGCCAAGTCAGTGTAAGCGTTAGAAAGGATTTTATGCAGCTAAATATGTTATGAGGCTACATAATTAGGTCAGTTAGATGCTCAGTAACCCTGGTCTATCTGCAGCCATCTGTTATTAGTTTATGTGCAGAGAATGATATGGGGGGGGGATGCACTCAGCATATCACTTACACTTATCCCCTCATATTTATTGTAGTTTGCTTTACTGTTCCGTTACAGTTACTTAAAAAGGGAAAACATACTGTGTACCTGAGTTCTCAAACTGTGTTCCCACCGGAGGGTTGTCTATGGGGCAAAGCCACAATTCTTGTTTCTGCACTACAATTTGTCATTTTTGTGTTTCATAGAAGAACATCGAAGTCTATGTTTAACCATTTACAAGTCTAGTGATAAAGGCTTAGCATAAACGTTGTGGGCATTTTAGCATATATGATGGATATGCATTATGAGAAGGCAAGAAGAAATCAATACCTTCAGACTTAGCACTAAAAATAGCAATGACGATGTTTGCAGGTAACGTGTGCACTTCTTTCAACTCATGAAATGGTATGAAACTGCATGAAATGCGTGAGATTCTGTAGGAAAGACCTCCTGGTTGTACAGTAGTTTGAATTAAATTGTGGCTATGCAATTGTGCTTTCAGGAGATGCTGCTTGCCTACTGAAATGAAATAAAGTGTTTGTGTTAGTCATTTTGAGCCTTAATCTCATACATGAACCTGAGTCTTTGCAGAGGCAAAGTGTGTAATGTGTATCTCCTACCCATCCAGATTTATTGATATCTAATGGGTTTTAGTTTTCATTCTTCTGCACTTATTTATTTATTACTTATGGCGACGGGATGCAGTTATAAGCTGACATTTTATGCACTGCTATAATAACTGAATTTAAATGCAGGCAGTTTACACAACTAATTACACAAATAATCATTATGTGCCAAGTCCCATCTCTATTGGGTATTTAATAATCACTGCTTCTTCCCTCCAGCAATAACTGCACTCTGTGGCCCGCTCTGTGTTACAAAACTGGTAAGCAATTATGTTTCAATTCATGTAAAAGGCTGCTTTATAATAAGAGGAACATTTTCATTTAGTTGGAAGACAGGAATATTTATCAAATGGTGAACAGAAATTTTGGCAGAGGACCAAACATGGAGCACCAAATTGTGTGTGTGTCTATAGAGTACAATGTTGCCTACATTTAGCAGCACTGTGTGTGTCTATTAGGGTTGCACCAAATCCTTGTGCCTGGCCGAACCAAATACAAACCCTAATTTGCATATGTAAATTAGGGGCTGGTAGGGAAATCACATGACTTTTCATCACAAAAGAAGAATTTATTCCACTTTTTTTTTACTTTCTTGCCCCTAATTTGCATATGCAAATTAGGATTCGGTTCGGTATTCGGCGGAATCTTTCACCGGGGATTCAGCCGAATCCCAAATAGTGGATTCGGTGCATCCCTATTGTCTATAGAGGACAATGTTGCCTTCATTTAGCAGCACTGTATTCACAAGGGTTGGGCATGGGGAGGCACATTGTAGGGGTGTAAATGAAGTGGCAGGTGCAGAACACAGACTTTGGGTTACAGGGGTTCCTGATGTGGACCTTGATGTGGGGCTTGAAGATTAAAACCACTGCATTAAGTAGGTGCATTTAACATGATACTTTAACTAAAACTACTAAAAGGGAAAAGAAAAACCTCAGGAAAATAGGTCACTTCCTGGATGATAGAAAGATGATAGATTGCCTGGTAGATTCCCATGTATTTAAATACACTGGCTCACATTTATCTGCTCTCAATCTGCCACATCTCTAATTTTTCCTCTGATACATATGGCATTTATTCCTTTATTCTACATCGTTGTGTCTTATCAGCAAACACACAGCCATCACTTCCAATAAGCAGGATAAATACATGGGGCTCAATAAAGGCAAGGCTAGTTAGAGATGAGCTTTACTTATGCAATGACTAAATAAATATCCACCGGTGGGTCAGTGGCTGGTTAATGTAAAGAAACATTGGTTTCCATTTGACCAGACAAATACTGGGCCTGGGAATCTGAGCCCGTCATCAAGGTCCGATGGTGGAAAACGCAAGTACAGTTCTGTTAATAACTGGGAACTGGGTCCGTCTACAAGGGATTTTATTCCCAGGGAGTTTTTTTTTGTGCCAGTGAGTGCAAGTCCTGTGGTCATTTATAAAAATAACAGTCACCAGCCAGCTCCATGGGAAAGAACCAGTGAGATACATTCTACATATAATAACTCACATCATTCTGTCTATATACAAACATCCTATTGCAGGAGGATAATGAGACTCCTGCAGCAGGGGGCGGAGTTTGTCTCCAGTACAGAGATGTAGGGTTGCCACGTGTTTGGTTTTCAGCCTTATAAAACCCAAACAATAATCTGCCCAATACAGGAAAAACATTTAAATACTAAGAGACCCACCTCAACATGCCTTAGTTACTATCAAGTGCAGCTCATTTCTTATTATTACAGATACAAAAAAAAAGCAAATCAATCAAAAATAAGATTTTCTTATTTTCTAAACAAGCAGTTCTGTATTTCAGAGCTTTCTGGATAACTGGTTCCTGTATAATAATGTAATTAAAGGGTTGGGCAGAATAGAGCTAGACATTTGCCACCTGTGTGGTTTTAAACTGGCCATCAACACTTTAATACTGGATAGAAATGCAACCAGTTGTATGTTAGTGATGCAATAGCCTCGCCCCAGGTGTCATAACTCCAGTGACATCATTGTGCCCTCCTCTGATGTCATCATGCCTGCATAAACCTTACAGAGCTATACATCTACATACCCCGCCCCCGACTGATGAGTCACGGGGTTCCCAGGCCGAGGCGCAGTGACATCACTTGTCCAGCAGGTGTCACCGCTGCCCACCTTGACTTGACTCCTCCCCCTCATCCCGTTGTGACTGATGCGTGGCCCTGCCTCCTCCTCCTCCTGCAGCGCGTTCAGCTGTGTGACAGAGAGCCGGGCAGGCCTGGGAACTGTCACCAAGGAAACCGGCTCTTCAGCAAAAGCATCCGCTCTGCGGTACTGTCGCTTCAAGCTATTGAGCCAGCCATTGGGCATGGGATGAGGACCGGCTGTGTGTTCTAAACCCGCCTCCCCCGCACTGTGTTGTTGGTACGTGCCGGTATGAGCTCCTGCTGCTGGGGCTGCGCTCTCATTGGGTCACAGAACGCTGAGCCAGGGGGGGAGCTGTGTAGCGATTAACGGTGTCTGCACCGACGGCTTTCTTCTCTCTCTCTCTCTGCGCCGATATTGTTTGTGTGTCATTATGTGTGCGTGTCATTATGTGTGTGTGTGAGTGTGTGTCATACAGCGAATGGACTACAACTCCCAGCATCCCCAGCTGCCCAACTCCCCATTGAGTGTTTTATATTAATATATACAGGCTTTTATCTTTCTCAGTGTATCTGCCTGTGTTATACCTGTGTGACATGTGTCTGTCTGTGTCTCTATATGTTTCTCATCACTGCTGGTTTATTCATTGGCTTCTCACAATCTCCATTTGTTTCCCCCTTTGGACCCCTGGGGAGTGTGTATAGGGTTAATAGCAGCCCATGATATTGCTCTTGTGTCACTGATAATAATATTTAATAATAATAATAATGTGACTGATCCCTGTGCTGTTGTGCAGTCGCCCCTCCTCTCATCTCTATCTGCTGCTCCTGGAGCCCAAATGTACCGCTCACTGCTGCTCCCTACTGCTCCCTCCTCTTCTCACTCTTCATACAGTGTACCACTATGTCATTGTGTTACACCAGGGGTGCCCAACCTTTTTTCACCCGTGAGCAACATTCAGATGTAAAAAGAGTTGGGGAACAACACAAGCATGAAAAATGTTCCTGGGTGGTGCCAAATAAGGGCTGTGATTGGCTATTGATACCCCCTATGTGGACTGGTAGCCTACATGAGACTCTGTTTGGCATTACACCTGGTTTTTATACAACCAAAACTTACCTCCAAGCCTGGAATTCAAAAATAATCACCTGCTTTGAGGCCACTGGGAGCAACATCCAGGGGGTTGGGGAGTAACATGTTACTCATGAGCTACTGGTTGGGGGTCGCTGTGTTACACACTGTAGGACTATGTGATTGTGTCACACACTGTAGGACTATGTGATTGTGTTACACAGTGTAGGACTATGTGATTGTGTTACACACTGTAGGACTATGTGATTGTGTTACACAGTGTAGGACTATGTGATTGTGTTACACACTGTAGGACTATGTGATTGTGTCACACACTGTAGGACTATGTGATTGTGTCACACACTGATTGTGTCACATACTGTAGGACTATGTCAATGTGTCACACACTGTAGGACTATGTGATTGTGTTACACAGTGTAGGACTATGTCATTGTGTTACACAGTGTAGGACTATGTGATTGTGTTACACACTGTAGGACTATGTGATTGTGTTACACACTGTAGGACTATGTCATTGTGTTACACACTGTAGGACTATGTGATTGTGTTACACACTGTAGGACTATGTCAATGTGTCACACACTGTAGGACTATGTGATTGTGTTACACAGTGTAGGACTATGTGATTGTGTTACACACTGTAGGACTATGTCATTGTGTTACACACTGTAGGACTATGTGATTGTGTTACACACTGTAGGACTATGTCATTGTGTTACACACTGTAGGACTATGTCATTGTGTCACACACTGTAGGACTATGTGATTGTGTTACACAGTGTAGGACTATGTGATTGTGTTACACACTGTAGGACTATGTCATTGTGTTACACACTGTAGGACTATGTGATTGTGTTACACACTGTAGGACTATGTCATTGTGTTACACACTGTAGGACTATGTCATTGTGTCACACACTGTAGGACTATGTGATTGTGTTACACACTGTAGGACTATGTGATTGTGTTACACAGTGTAGGACTATGTGATTGTGTTACACACGGTAGGACTATGTGATTGTGTCACACACTGTAGGACTATGTGATTGTGTTACACACTGTAGGACTATGTGATTGTGTTACACAGTGTAGGACTATGTGATTGTGTTACACACTGTAGGACTATGTGATTGTGTTACACAGTGTAGGACTATGTGATTGTGTTACACAGTGTAGGACTATGTGATTGTGTTACACACTGTAGGACTATGTGATTGTGTTACACAGTGTAGGACTATGTGATTGTGTTACGCACTGTAGGACTATGTCATTGTGTTAGGGCTCTTAAAGACGAGCCTTTTTACCTGCACTCCCCTGCGTTCCGTCCGTTTTTCTGCGTTCAGCCGCAGGGGAGCGCAGGAATAGACGCATTACATATATTTCCAATGGGGCTGTACTCACACAGGCGCGTGTAGGCGTCAAACGCAGGTTGAGACGCAACATGCTGCATTTTTCCTGCGTTCGGCGCCTACACGCGCCTGTGTGAGTACAGCCCCATTGGAAAAAATGTAATGCGTCTATTCCTGCGGCTGAAGGCAGAAAAACAGAGCGCAAGTAAAAAAAAACGCTCGTCTGTTAGAGCCCTTACTCTTCTGCCTATTTCAAACAGGGGTCACTGACCCCGCTAGCAAAAACAACTCTTGTCAGGCTTCAATTTAGGTACTTAATTTTTTCCTATTCATATTCCAGTCTCTTGCTCCAAGCACTGGCTGGTTTCTAGGGTAAACTGGACCCTAGCAACCCTAGCTGGGGAGCTAACAGAAATCTAAGTTCAGAAAGCCTAGAAAATGAAATGAAATTGCAAATTGTCTGTGGATTTCCCTCTCTACTTCATGCTATTTTTAAAGCTGAACTACACTTTACCATTAAAAAAACAAGTTGTTTTTTGGAAGTAGCCAATAGGAAGACAGTAAAGAGGTGAGTTTGAACTCATTCACCCCAGTCCCAGGGCACAGTTGCCTCAGCAGCTCAGACAGACAGGGAATTGAAGTGAGAACATCTGCTTGGCCAACGCCGATACTTTCCATTGTCTGTGCCAATGAGCTGCTGTGGATGGACTGGGGCGCGGGCACTTTCCAGCAACACTTCACTGCCAGGGCAAAGACTGGAGCTGAAAGGGTCAGCGATGGCAGTTTGAAAGCAGAGGGGCAACACAGTGGCTCATTACGTGGCACTTTTGTCTGTCAGCACTGGGGTCCTGAGTTGGATTCTGGCCTGGAGCTTCTTTTTTACAGTCAACATTTGTTGCGCTGATTCCATTTTCATAATAAAGTGCCACCATATTACCAATAAAAGTGCCATCATTTTACCAAATGTTCTGCTAACTTTGCATTTACAGAATGGAAGAAGGGCAATAATTCTCTTGTTATTCTCTATCTACAGAGCCTGATACAATGGCTTTGGAAATAAAAGCTATTGGACTTTGGAGGCAAACAAGAACCCTGTTGTACAAGAATTATCTGGTTAAGTGTAGGACAAAGAGGGACACTATACAGGTACGTTGGGCACCACTAGCCTTCTCAGCAATACTGTGGATTTGTGTGCGGGGAAAGGGGCACTCAGTTCTGGGGTGAAATAAAATCACTTGCAGGAGACTGTCCTTTGCCTGACTGTCTCTTTAATCTTTGGGAAGATGTTGCCTCTCATCCCATGGGAACAAGTGAGTAGAGCCCTTCAGCAGGTTACGCACCCGTGGGGTAGTGCAGCTAGTGGCTACTTAAACTTTTTTATTGGTCTTCATTATTTCTTTTTTTTTTTTTATCGTTTTTCAATTCTTTGCCACTTTCTTCTGACTATTTTCAACTTTCAGTGACCCCAAGTAAAAACAAAATGCTCTGTAATGTAACTGCTCATTTTTATTACTCCTATTTCTATTTAAGACCTTTCCTATTCACATTCCAGTTTCTTATTCAATTATGGTTGTTTCTGTGCGGTCTCCATGCGGCCTCCATGCAGGGTATCAGTTGCGACTGCAGCCATTGTTATGTGTTGCGCTGCCTCCATGCAGACTATCCGTTACCTTGAGTTGCAAGCTCAGTCCACAGGGTCACATCATTCCTTGCTCACACTGCTGAAATAAACACACACAATATCTCTCTCTCTTTGTAAGGTGATTTATATTATGAGGCTTATGGCTCAGGTCCGTGTGTGTGTGTGTGTATGTATATATGTATATATGTGTGTGTATATATATATATATATATATATATATATGTATTGGGTATAAATATATAAAATTACCAATTTGCTTATGCGTCTCTGATTATAGTTCCAGTCTTACAATCACTTTCATATTAAATTAGTAAAATTGGGGGCAACGCAGAAGATTCATTTTCTCAACAATAGGGCATATTTATAAAACCACAGTGCATACAGTAGATAATCCCCATACACAATGGACTTCTGATAATCAAATGATCTACCTTGTAAGGACCAGTGGAATGAATTATAAACTCACACTGGGCAAATTTGCACCTGGGCAGTAACCCATAGCAACTTATCAGTGATTGGCTTTTTTTTTTTTCAGTGAAATCAAACATCTGATTGGTTGCCATGCGTTTCTTCCCAGGTGCACAGTGTCAGACTGGGGGGCCCCAGCACACGCAGGCCCCGCTGGCTCAGACATGATCCCTACCTGTAGGTACTGCTGTTCCCCCTGCTGCCTTCCCTGCCCACAACATCAAAGTCTAGATTGTGCAGAGGGGAGCAAAGGCATCTTGAACATTAATTATAGGAACATTCTGGGGCTCATTTATCAATATTGGGCAAATTTACCCATGGGCAGTTACTTAAAGCAACCAATCAGTGATTAGCTTGTTAAAGCCAGCTGCAAGTTTAACAATGAATGCAGCAATCTGATTGGTTGCCATGGGTTACTGCCCATTGGCAAATTTGCCCAGTGTTGATAAATGACCCCCAGTGTTTTACTGTCTGTTTTTAGCCACTGCTTGTATATAAGTATGTCCTCTATCTTCAGCCGTGATATTCTGGCGTATTGCAATGGCACATTCCTGATATTTACAAAACAGACAATGTTGCCTTGCACGTTGCCTTACATACGGACACAACCTTTCCCATATTAGTTGATATATGTAAGTATGTGTTTGTTTTTTGTGTTGCTGTAAAATTCAGTAAAATAAAATAAATAAATAAAAAAAGATTAATTTTAAGTATATTGTCTCAAAATTAATGTTTTAGAATGAATTCTATACCAAGTGCCATATTAAAAAAAAAAAATCTTTCACTCGTTAGTCGTTGGCAGAAATGTGTGAAAGTAAAAAAGTTGCCACTGTATTTTCACAGATGGCTCAACAACAACACACTTTCCAGAAATAAAAGATGTGCCCCACATGTGAGAAATGAATATTTAATCATTTGGTTTTCATGGACATGTTGTTTGATTATGTGATTGTCTTCTTGTCCTTTCCCAGGAAATCCTTTATCCCATCATCTGGTGGTTAATTTCACTGCTGTGGGCCAGCATGGTGGATCAGACCAAGCATTATGAAGCAATGCCCAATACTTTTATTGGGGGGCTGGATGGACCCAGTTCTTGGAATCTAATCATCGGATACACCCCAGAGTCCAACATAACTCAGCAGATTATGGCACTGGCTGCATCTGAATGTTATTTCACAGGTACAACTGAAACTACATATTATAATTGTGTGTGTGTGTGTATATATATATATATTATAAGAGACTCCCATGAACACAGCAGACCAGGTGGTTCTCCGTTTAGACAACAGATATAAAATGAGCTGCTTAATGAAAATATTTCACATGTACAAGATCGAGTCAGTTTAAAGTAACCCTATTTAAATATGGTTTTATAAAAGTAAATAGGTGCAGAGATTTATGCTGTTTCTATATTTGCCAATTTGGTAATAGGTAGAAAGCTCTATGTGTTCTTTTCTTTCAGATTTAACATTCAAGCCTTATCTGGATGAAGAGCACATGAAAAGATCGAGTTCTTATTTTGAAAAGCATTTTGTTGGTGTGGTATTTGACAATGCCATGTCCTACAAGCTGAGATTTTCAGTCTATTCTGTCCCAGATTCCACACTTTATATTACTCCAAGAGGTACAGTAACAATACTTCTGTATA
This sequence comes from Xenopus petersii, assembly GCA_038501925.1. Taxonomy (NCBI): domain Eukaryota; kingdom Metazoa; phylum Chordata; class Amphibia; order Anura; family Pipidae; genus Xenopus; species Xenopus petersii. The sequence goes on from CM076689.1 coordinate 119,955,081, forward strand.
TGAGGCCTGCTGCATGTGTTATTTCTACAGGTTTTCTACAAGGCTCCTTTAGTCATTTTCAAGATTAGAAATAAATAGTATTTATCTTTATATCTTATGTTTCATTTAAATTGCCATCTTGGATTTTGTACAAGCATCAGTGACACTGCACATGCTCGGTGGACTCTAAGGTTTGTCATAGAAGCTTATGCTATAGGGCTGATAATGAAATTCTAGTGCAATGCATTGAAGTAATTAGTAAAAAGTAATTTATTAAAGGGGTTATCCACATTCCAAACACTTTTCTTCAGTTGAGCTGTTTTCAGATTGTTCACCATAAAAGGTTTTTTTTCAATTGCTTTCCATCTTTTATTTTTTGCCATTTTCCTAAAATTGAAAGTTTAACTTGTAATGTTCCTTTATCTGGGGTTTTAGTCTGATCCAGGAGCAGATTCTGAACTGTTAAAATATGATCCGTTTAGTTGGTACATTTAGTTGATCCATTTCTCAGCAATATCTGTGGGATATTAGCAACTATTGTATCAATTCTAACAGCTGCCTGTAATGAAACTCAGAGATTCTGCTCAGCAGGGACAAAGATAACAAATGTATCAACTAAATGTATCCATTTAGAACCGTTAAAGAGTCGGCGACCCCCCTCCCCTCCAAGAGCTGATTTAGAAGGTGAAAAATGAAACTTTACACTTCAATATTAGAAAAACAGTCGCAAATAGAAAGTAGAAATCAATTGCAAAAAAGTCTTTATTTCTGTTGATCTACCTGAAACCAACTGAACTGAAAAAAAGTGTTTGAAGGTGAACAACCCCTGTAATTTATTACTATGACTTATTTTATATATATTTATTGTGAGTCAATTTCCAAACTGGCCATCAGCAGAAAAGAAAATGGAGAGCTACAAGGGACATATTTGGAGGCACAGAGCTTAACTGCTAAAGAGTTGATTTTCTGAAATAAAAGTGTTACTTTTCTTCTAAAATAGCCATTGTTACTTTATTATATATTATTGGTTACAAGTAGGAATCCATGTCCTGGAACTCCTGACATTTTCTAATGATATGATGGCAAAATCGTTTTATGCTGGGTTCTAAAATATTATTTATAGTCCTTTGTATATATGAATTGTTTGATGGAAAGGGACCTATTGTTTCCGGCTGCAGCTTCATTTTAGAAAGGGAAAAAGTGCAGTAAAAGTGCTGACACACTCGCTGCATTTTATTGATCCTCTTGTTTGTATTGTACATACGTTTTTGTTTCTTCCTTTCTGTAGCAGATTGTCATCTGTGGAACTGTGAAGCCACTGAGTACTTTTATTCGACATTCACCTATTTGCAAGCGTGCATTGATTCTTCTATAATCAAGGTAACGGACATCTGGCTTCATAAAAAACTGATTGTTACATTTTTGTTATTTTGTTTTGCTCTGATCTTTCATACAGCTAAACCTTACCTTCCAAGCTCCTTTGTTATGAGCCTCTGCTAAGTCTAGGAATAAGGACACGGATAGGTAGGACACCGCTTGTGCCTTAGGGTGCAGGATACTTGATGTCTTGTATATACTGCGTGCCAATACTCATAGTTAGTGTAAAGTATTGGCTTGTACTATGTAAGCTGCATGTTTTTTACTCCCATACAAATATATAAACTGATGGTGCTCATTCAGCTTTTGTTAATTTACTCTAAGTGCAACATAAATAATGTCATAAAGTTGTGTTTACACACCAATTGTCTCTGTTGAACCAATGTCCAGAGTCCACTTTCCAGCATCTATATTCTATGTTTATTTCAGATGAAGACCAATTATTCTGCTTGGGAGGAATTGAAGACGACTCGGGCAGTTATTATGGGTGAGAAGGAAGTGGTGGTGGTTGACACATTCTATAATTCTCTTATGTCTGTGTTTCTGGTGATGGCCTTCTCACCGCTTGGATACTCCGTAGCATTTTATGTTGTGTTTGAAAAGGAAAAGAAGGTGAAAGAGTTCATGAAGCTAATGGGACTCCACGACACCGCTTTCTGGTACTGCCTGATTTTGAAAAAGTTTTTTTCCCAATCATTTCTGCATGTTTGCATTGGTAAAGTAGATTAAAGGAGAACAGTTGATAAAGAAGTAGCTAGAAATGCTGCACATTATGTTTTTAGGTTCTGTACCAGCCTAAGGCAACCACAGTCTTTTAGCAGGGATCAGTGAAGAAATAGATGCCCCCAGTTGCCCCATCTTCCATCGTCATTTTTTTTGTAACTTAATTTTATTAAAGAGATAAATGTGGTTTTACAGTGGATGGGACTGAGCTCCAAACATAAATAATGCAGGATAAAGAACAACAAAAATGCAGTTCTAGCTATTACAAATGATTAACAATCATCAGATACATACTAGTTCAGCCAGGTCTGCACAGAGTAAAAATAAAAATGATATTTAGTCTCCTCTGTATCTTGATAGGTTTAGATATTAGAAATCTACTTTTAGGAAATTAAAAAAACAATAATAACATTTGCCCCCATCTTCTTTTCTGCAAATGCTCTGGGCTGCTGTCCTTTAACTGAGTTTAGGGACTGACTCATAATATAATGAATTTATAAAATATAATTGTCATGGAGTCTAATTCATAATTAATTTTCACATTACATGACAGCTTAGAAACCAGTGCAATTTGCATCAAAATGTAATAATCAGCCCAACAGCAGAAGCTAATTTTTAGCGAAACAATTTGCGACCTCCTCATAGCTTGGCTTTTCAACAGCCAAATCCAAGATGGTGAGCTCCTGCGCATTACTGCTATTGGTTCATTACTGTTATTGGGTTACTGACCTCTGGGCTGCTACCGTATGTTCAGTATATAAAATACATATTCTCTAGCCAAATTTGTTTTTATTGTTTAGTTCTGCTTTAGGAATAGTCCATTGTTTAGAGCAGCATTTCCCAGCTGTGAGCTATGTTGAAGTGCAGTGTCTAAAATCCTGAAGAATTTCTAGTGTATTAGGGTAACTATCCTGTGGATGTTGATAATTGTAGGTTTACACCAGGTTTACATTGGCAGATTACACAGGGCTGCTGTAAGGGAATTGGTACAAACTTAAGAGAGCACAAACCTTGTTTGAATTGCCCTAAAAAGGAAGCACTGGTACAATCATTTATAGCAGGTTACTAAATGGAAAACAAGTTTTGTGTTGAAAACCCCAACAATTGCTGCCCACCAACTACAAGGTCATTACTTTGGATTGATTGTCTCCAAATGGGAGAGTCTTTCTATTGTATTGATGTCTCCGATGGGAGTGGATATATGTTTATTGAATATTTGCCACTCCTTTTATTGATGGTTCCCCATATGTGAATATAGTGTTTTTTATATGTTGTCAGTTTCTTAAAATCTTTGCACCATAAGTGTTTCCCCCCTTTTCTTTTGGGTTGTGAGCCTGTAGGGTTGCCACCTTTTCCTTTAAGAAACCTGGGTTATATTATATTTAGTAGGTCAACAAATAACTGAGTGCAAGTATAAACATTGTTTAACACTGTTATTTAGGTGCAAATTGTGCTTTATATCTTTTTTTACAGGCTACCGTGGGTTCTCCTATACACAGGCTTAATTTTGGTCATCTCTCTTGTCATGGCAGTTGTTGCAACTACGTTCTTCCCTTTCAGCAAAAGCAACTGCTTCTTGATTTTTCTGCTGTATTCTCTCTATGGGATATCCCTGGTAAGCACATCATGCCCTAATAAAGCTTAACCGTGGCTCTTTATAAAGGTTTTACTTTTCATGTTTACATTAAACACATGGAATTGAAATTCAGCATCACTCAGGTCCCCTTCTTAAAGGATAAGTAAACCTTTAAAATAAGTGAATGTAAAATTGATGAGAGCACTATTCTACGCACTTTTGCAATGTACATAAAATGTACAAAAATAATGAATGTACATTGCAAAAGTGCATAAAGTAGCACCCTCATTACTTTTACAATTGTTTATTTTTAATGTTTACTTATCCTGTACTCTTGGGCCCTCAAGTTGGAAGTACGTACATAATACTGATTAAAATGATTTATTACTGGGGTAATTTTATCTTATGAAATTATTTCTATTTTTCGGTGTATTCTCTAGGTTTTATTTGCTCTCATGCTGGCTCCACTGTTCAAGAACTCTAAACGAGCAGGCGCCATTGTGTTCCTTTCAACACTGGTCCTGGGAGCTGTGGGCATTTTCATTGTGCTCAAAGAAGACTTTCCAAAATCATTTGTTTGGTTTTTCAGCCCTTTTTGCCAGTGCACATTCATGATTGGTATAGCACAGGTAGGTGTCTTGGTCAGTAGTACAAGCAAATGTTACTGTTTTATATATTTGTGCATTGAGATATATATATATATATATATATATATATATATATATATGAAGTGACATTACAATAATATATAATGCCCTGAAACATGGAGGTTTACAAATGGGTGAATCAAAGAATGCAGGGTCTGTATGTGAAATTGATTTGGCAAAATACAAGGGCAGTGCAATACAGTGCAAAGTGCAATTTCAAATGCATTCTAAATAGTTTGTACCAGCAATGCAGTGTTTCTTTCCCTAATTCCAATGTAATTGGGGTTTTTTATGCAAATCAAAAAGAATTGTTCTGTTATCTTAAAGAAAAAAAAAACAACAACAACAAAAAAAAGAAATTGCTATCACTTTCAAAGTTTGTACCAAATAGTTTAGGTACAAATGCATTGTGTGGTGGCTATTGGAACCCTGGAGCTACATTGGTTGGTGACTAAATAGATCTCATTTTCACACTTTCCTTTGCAGGTCGTGCATTTAGAAGACTTTCAGAGGGGAGCCCAGTTCACACATCTGAAGGATGGTCCATATCCTCTTGTAATAACATTTATTTTCCTAGTCGTGGACAGTGTCATGTACCTGCTTCTGGCTACGTACCTGGATCAGGTTCTACCAGGTAAGAAGTTATTTAAAACATTTTTAACCAGGTCAGGGTATTCCACATCTGCATTTTACCAACGTTTTATTATCTTTGTACAAAAATTCTTTATTAAAACTAATTGCAAATTGTCTTTTTCTCAGTATGACCCATTTTGCATTAAGTTATCTTCCTTATAAATGAAAGAGAAGATGGTCCTGATTTGTATACTGGTCCATTAAATCTGACACCGGTTATCCGTATGTTAAATGTTTTTGTTTAAGAGTTAATAACAGTCAGTGGAAGTGATAATGGCATCAGGATGTCACACATTCACACAACACACAATGGTGGCAATGTATTCAGTAAGGAAATAACAAGATCTTGATGTGTAACAATTTTTGCAAATACACCATGCAGGTACCACACTCATTCTTCTTAGCATCGTTAGCTTGTTATTTCTGTTATTTAGCCCTGTGTAAAATCAGGATAGGGAAAAGAATGTACAGTGGTACCAAATATATTCTTTTAATATGATTTCAGTTTCAACTTACACTGATATTTATTTTCATTCCATTGGTCTTTAAAAATAACTGAACAGCTATTATAGGTAAAAAAATATGTTTGAATGTCAGGAGACTATGGCTTACTAAACCTTATCTACTGTATTGAGTTTAAAGAGAAATTGACTGTTCCTTGTAGGATCATGTTGGGCCATCAGCTTCTGGTCCACCTCCAATGTTTGCCAAAAGAAAATATCCTTTGGGCCAGACAACAACAGAGAGTACACTGGTCATGAAACAGTATAGGACTTGGTGCAGCACAGGCTCAAAGCATCATTTAATAATAATCTTGCTTTTGCTTGTTTCCAAACAGGTGAATATGGTCTTCGACAGTCACCATTTTTCTTCCTTAAACCTTCTTACTGGTCCAAGAGGAAAAAACGCTACGGGGAGCTGAATGAAAGCTATTTTGACCCAACCATAGACCTGAGTGAGATGATGGAACCAGTGTCTACAGAACTTCATGGGAAAGAAGCGATCAGGTACATTGCGTTCATCAGATTTGAGATTTGGACCTGCAGATTCATACATTTATTTCATAAATGTTCATTGTTCTACAAATCAAGACTCAGGGGGAAATGTAAAAACATTTGCAAAGAGCAAAACTTTGCAAATAAAAAAAATTGCAATTTTTTGTTAGGCTTTTACACTGGAAACATTCGCAAAAGCAATTTGGTCGCAAACTTTGCGAGGAAGTCTTGAGGTCTTTAATCAGTCAAAAATGGAGCAAACATGGACTCTTAACATTCACAAAGGTGTTTGCAAACGTTTTTTCGCTAACAAAACATATTACATTAACCCAATAGTCTCATGGCCCCAAGATCTGCAGTGAAGCAGAAGTTTTGTGTTAGATCAGCATTTCTCACTATTTTCAGATAGATACACTGCTGTACACACTGCTGTCAATCCTTTAACGCTTATGCCAATCCTATTGCAAAATATATTTTTTTGAATATAGTTAAAAATCAAACAATTTTTTCTGTTAACAGTGAAAAAGAAATGTCTCCATTGGTTCTGAAGGACAGAATGTATTATTTAGTAACCATTTATTGTTAATAAAAGAAAACCCACAGGAAGTTTGACTTGTGTATATAAAAATCCAATCTTTATCTTTTTAAGGATTTGCTGCATTTGCAAGTCTTTCAGGAAGAACAACAAGCCAAGAAATGTCCTTCAAGGTAAGAACAGCCTCAGTCTTTGCTGTGGTTAGGAAGCAATGTCTTGGTTTTTATTTGCCTATATGTTATGAAATGAAGCTAAAATAATAAAAAATAGAGATGGAGTGGGCATGTTTTATGCAGTTGCAAGGACCTTCTTTCATAAACCTGTTTTCTCCTTTTTTCAAAAGGTTTGACCTTTGATATATATGAAGGTCAAATAACAGCACTGGTTGGCCACAGTGGCACAGGGAAGACAACACTCATGAATATTTTATGTGGGCTCTGCCCGCCAACTGAAGGTAAGAATTCTGCACTTGATCAGAATCTTCACAGCATGTGAGAGTGCAAATAAGAACAGTTACTGCAAATAAGACATTATGAAACATAAATAATATAATAATAACATAACATTGATATAGTTATAATGTCTGTTGCTAATATTGTAGTGATGTTAGATTTATAAGAAATAGAGTTGTTCAGCCTCAGGCCTTGTGACTATCTCTGAAAAACTCTCAACAAGCCTTAGGCTTTGAAACGTTGCTGATTTGCAATGCAGTCAGTTCCCCCTGAACTGAATCAAGTGTACAATTTCATTGCAGGATGATTTTTATATAATGACAACATGAGCCAGGGCAGCTTTTCAATTTTGTAATGCTTCCAAATTCTCAGGCCAAAGAGCCCCACACTGATCCATACACAGGTTCTTCACCCCAAATTTCACTCTATTTAATCGAATTACCTTCACTCGTACCATGTCTAAGAACAGCCACTGCTCAATTGGGGCTTCAGGCGACACTAATTTGGTAACAATTCCTATGAGGTTTAAATGATACCTTACAGAAAGTTAAGGATATCAGAAGTTACTATGGCATTTTTAATTAAAAGTGATGCTGACACAATCCCATCAGTTGTAGTTTCAGTATTAGTTCTGAAGAAGGCATCATTAATGTTCCTCAGAATCCACTGACCCAAACCCTAACGTTGTAGTGTTGTAAGTCAGTAAATCATTTTCTATAAGTCAGCAGCTCCAAATAGTTTGTGGCGGAGCTATATTTATACCACTTTTATGTTACCACATCATTTGATGATCTAAATATTGGGAAGGGGTTTGTTACAGTGAGAGCTGTGAAGATATGGTATTCTCCCTCTGAATCAGTGGTACAGGCTGATACATTAGATAGCTTTAAGAAGGAGTTGGATAGCTTTTTAGCAAGTGGGGGAATACAGGGATATGGAAGATAGCTCATAGTACAAGTTCATCCAGGGACTGGTCCCATTTTGGAGTCCGGAAGGAATTTTTCCCCCTCTGAGGCAAATTGGAGAGGATTCAGATGGGGTTTTTGCCTTCCTCTGGATCAACTGGTAGTTAGGCAGATTATATATAGACTTAAGGTTGAACTTGATGGATATGTGTCTTTCTTCAACCTAAATTACTATGTGAAACAATATGAACATACACAAATCTGAAGAGAAGAATCTTGCTTCTGAGATATTTTTTTATTATTAATTGGTGAATTACATACTTTACAGAAAAAGTGTGTCAGAAATAGAATGGTCTACTCTTTCTGTGCATCTCATCTTTAAAACAAGAGTAAATTCCTGTATATCAAAAGGAAAAAGTGATAAAGAGTACAAATATAGCCAGTACAATAAATATGTGAAACCCTTTGATTTGATATCCTTTTACTTATAGAGGAATAACAGTGAGAGATTAAATTTAGGCCAACAAGAGTAAAGTGGGAGCTGGCTAGTAGGAGATTGCACTGAAGGAGATCAATATCATCTGTGCCCAAGTTAATAGACAATAATGAGTGAGAGAGAGAGAGTATAGATTATAGTGTCCCATTGATTTATGTTAGACTTTACATTTCTAATGGATTTACAAAAGGTATTTTGGGAGAATCACTAGTGAATTATGCAGAAGAACAGTTGATTGCTATTGGTGGAGTTGCTGTTTGGCAGGCACATCTGAGGGCCATTTGACTAATCTTTGTGCCATTATGGCACTTGCATGGTATACAGACCACTCCTCAATATACAACCAGGCTTCAGCAGCCAAGCTCAACACTAATTCTCAGCAGAAGTAAATTAGTTTAGCTCAGAAGAAAGCTGTCACTGTACCAGAAGATGCAAACTACTATTTAATTTAAAACAATGAATGGCTTTGCTATCCATCTATTTTACTTTACATAGCAGTTTTTTTCTTGCAACGGTCATTAGTAGTAAAATAAGTATTAAAAGAGCTGATTACCACCATATAATTGTTATATGCACTGGACAATTGGGGGGATCATTGAAATATAAATAGATAGGTTTTGCTTATGAGGAATCTTGGCAGCTGTGGAGCATTCAGGCCATTGGCAAACGCAGGCTGAGACCCAAAATACTCATAATTGATTTAACTAGGCCTACGTGCAGATTTGGGCTTGGGGATTTGTTTTAGATGGCTGATATTGTTGTTTCTGTTCTGTAATATTTTATTAAAAGTTACTGTGTGTGTGTGTACAATGTTAGCTATTGTATTTAGACCTCAAATAAAGAGTATTGCTACAAGTTTTCATGTACAACTTATGTTTGAATATATTTAGATATCACTGGCCTGATTACAGCTAATTGTCGATTGGTTGTGATTGGCCACTGTATTGTACACTTGTTTAGTCTATCCATGTATTTCTTATACTTTCTTATTAAAACTGGTAAGCAAAAATGAGCATATAGAAGTGCATAGTTCTAAACAAAACAAGCCTCCGGAGGATGGAGCTTAACCCCATCGGTCCCTGTATCCCCCTTTCGACTACAGAGAAACGGATTTAAGGATAAGTATTAAAAAATCCCGTTTTCCCCTTTCCTGCCATACCCTGCTCTTGTTTGTTTACTAAATACATTTATGAGGCATTTAGCCCCAATTCTCTTATAGAATTCCCATCAGAACACTAGAACACTGTAGATTCCAATATAATGGGGGCTCAGCTATTCTCTGCTGCCTTGCAGCGCTGGGGTTCTGAGGCCAATTATGGACTGAAGACTTTGTGCATAAACAAACCAACTCCTGATGAAACTAGCTCTAAATTTAATTGGCTGTATGGTAGGAACTTAGATTGTAACTTCTACTGTGCCAGGGACCAACATGAATCTATGTAAAGAGCTGCATAAACACATGGGGGTTATATAAATAAAGGATAATATGCAGGGGTAACAGTGTTCTGTTGTTCTGATCTGGTTTCCCACTGCCTCGTTTACAGGTTTTGCCACTGTTTATGGTCACAGAGTGACAGACATAGATGAGATTCAAGAAGCCAGCAAATTGACTGGAATCTGCCAACAGACTGATATTTTTTTTGATGTTCTCACGGTGGAAGAGAACCTTCACATTTTTGCCTCCTTGAGGGGAATTGATGAGAAGACCAAGGAGCAAGAGGTACTCAAGCAATTTCCCTAACATATTCATATTGTTCATAGGCTTGACCTTAAAATCCATGAAAGAAGAAGCAGTAACATTTACAGATAGGCAGAAATTTGGCTGAATGTACCCGGGTACAATGCAGAAGATAAAGCTATAAGCATTTATCATGGAGGCAACCTGATATATAGGTCACACATGATTGTTCTAGTTTTATTCTATTTTACAGCATGCAAACACAATCCACTTAACCTGCTTCAAGAATCTTCCGAGCTGGTTGCCATAGTGAAGAACTAACCGCTATTTTTTGATTTGGTTCAATAATTAGCTTAAATAACTACTCTAGTTGCCAGGGCAATGAAGAAAAGCACCTTTTGTTCAGTCTATGGGATATTTGTATTTATTAACACAACATAAAATCAAATATTTTCCCTGAACTTCAGTGAGTTGGGAGCTCAGCTGTTTTTTATCCACCCTTTATTTTTTTGTGGGTTAATCTTAAAACATTCACATCTACATTCAAATAGTTGAGTCAGCATGAGTATGATTGGGGTAAATGTATCTTGGAGCTAACCTATCAGCATGATGTAGGTACTGATATTTATTTAAAATTGCGTGTGGCTCATAAATTATTTGCATCTCTGTTCCTTCTTTCTTTAACCTGGAACTTAATATACTCTGTGGACTCCCATTCATCCTCCAGTTTGCCCTTCATACCAATTCTAGACTGAAGCATTGCAGGGCAAATTGTTAAATAATTGAATTCCTTCCTTAGAAAGAAATTTTTAATAAAGCCCACTTTAATTTTCAGCCAAATGTGCTGTATAACATATGTATTAATTTAGCAAAGCAGAGAGCGTTACACTGATATCCATGGCACAGTATTCTGTTTGTAATATCTGCACTGCTTGTAATAATCTAGAATGGTCTGCTGACAACTAACTGTTTGGTATTATCTTTATTTTCAGATCAATGAGATCTTATCTGATTTGGATATGCAAGCTCTGAAGCACAACCATGCCAGAACTCTCAGCATTGGCCAGAAGAGGAAACTGTCTGTGGCCATTGCTGTTCTGGGAAACCCCAAGGTATTTATTGAAACTATCTAGTTTGATATAGGTAGGGAGCTGTCCATTATCTCTTTGTTTACTCTCCAGAACTGAACATGTTTGTATTGTAGTTGAAACTGTTTATTGGGATTGTGTAGAACAGTGATCCCCAACTTTTTTTTTACACATGAGCTTCATTCGAATGTAAAAAAAGTTGGAGAGCAACACAAGCATGCAACATTTCATTTTGAGGCGATTATTGGCTGCACTTGCACTTTTTAGCCCCATGGGGACTGGCAGCCTACAGGAGGCTTTGTTTGGCATTACACCTTATTTTTATGCAACCAAAACTTGCCTCCAAGTCAGAAATTCAAAAATAGACCCCCTTTGAGGCCTCTGGGAGCAACATTCAAGGCAACATGTTGCTCACAACCTACTGGTTGGAGATCACTGTTGTAGAACATAGGTTTGCAAAGTCATTTTTATTTAGGCTGAGCAAAATTCAGTACAGTAATCCATAGCAACCAGTCAGATATTTACCACCGTGGCATGAGTGATCATGATCACAGCTAATTGCAAATGGTTGGCTTGGACTACTGAAATAAGTCATGTCTGGGAGCAGTGGAAAAATAATGAAGAAATAATAATGATTGACCTTATTTACTGCTGGACACTCATTGTGGAATGTATCTGTAGGTTCTGCTTCTGGATGAACCCACTGCAGGCATGGACTCATGCTCTCGGCACACTGTGTGGAACCTGCTGAAGAAACGGAAGGGAAACCATGTTACTGTATTCAGCACTCACTGCATGGAGGAGGCGGATATTCTTGCAGGTAAATAATCCAATATGTGACCAGCTGCACCAAAGTTGCAACTTATTTAAAATGTGACCGTACACTTTCTTGTTCTGATAACCAAAATCCATGTTAATGCATAAGGTTAATTTTTGATGAGTCTAGACTAAAGCTATTTCCTTATTCTGTTTTAAGATCGTAAAGCAGTGATTTCACAGGGCTCACTCAAATGCATTGGTTCCTCGCTGTTTCTCAAGAGCAAATGGGGTGTTGGCTACCGTTTAAGGTATTTCTCATGATGAAATATTTGAAATACTTTGATCAAAGGTTACATTGTTTTTGGCCTCCCTTTAACCTAGCTTGAGAATCACTTTTATATTTACTTTTATATTTACTGGAGCATTGAGGACAACTTAATAAAAGACCACAGGCCTAGTCAGACATAGCAAACTCTGATTGGTTGCTATGGGTTATTAGACCAGGTGCAAACTTTGTGACTTTTATAGCGCTTTAACCTGTTTGTATTTGTTGTGCATTTTGTATATTATAGTACCAAAATATATCACAGTGTAGTAGTCTCAGGCATTAATTTATGTCTTTACAAATGCATGCAGATTGTGCCTTATTCATTTCAGTGACACTTGCCTCAACCTACAGTTCAAGCATTTGTCACTTGGAAACACCGATGACACTTCATTTGTTACTTGAACTCATCTGTCTCTTGTTGCAGCATGGATATCAGAAAACCTTGTGACGTGGATGCTCTGTCTTCACTCATCACACAGCACATGGCTGGAGCAAGTTTAATGCAGCAGAGTGAGAACTCATTACTGTATTCATTGCCACTAAAGGATGTCAACAAATTCCCAGGTGAAGTTTCTTTATAAAATTTACTTTCAGTTCATTATATAAATTTACTTGGGGTGATGGAAGGCTGTGTCCTTCTGCTGATGCTGAGTCCTTCTGTGTTTACTTGGGAAACATTCCAGTTAAAATAATCTTCTATCACCTTTCCATAGGTTTGTTTTCTGCCCTGGACAGTGAATCAGATTTGGGAATAATCACATATGGAGTGTCAGCCACCACTTTGGAAGATGTCTTCTTTAAGCTGGAGACAGAGGCAGAAATTGATCAAACAGGTAATATTCGAGAAGCCTAAATGCCCAATACCCGCGGAACCCATGGGTTTACCCGCAATGTTTAAGCTGAAGCTTCATCCTCGACTTACATTTATACCAAAACAACCATGTTTCTGGTAGTCTAGTAGAGCCAGAATGAATCTAATCCCAGTTTTACTAACCTTCTACTAATACTAACCTTCTACTAGAAAAGAAATGTATGTATCAGAAATAAATTGTTTCATCCTCATATCTAAAGATAATGGAATCTTCAGTCAAAGGAACCAGGAAGATGAGGGTAAATGGAAATCTATGGAAGACATAGAGCAGGGATTGCTGGAACTGTCACTAGAATCATCGCCCTGTTCGGTGAGCGGTTCAGCTCTATGGAAGCAGCAGGTTGCAGCCGTAGCCAAGTTACATTTCCGTAATTTGCATCGGGAGAGTAAATCTTTCCGATGTATGTAAGTATGTGTAGGGCTGGTGTCTTGTATAGAAAACTCCATAATTAGATCAATGTTATTTATGTTTTCATCTTCAGAGGCCCCGTGGTTCATCCCAACAGCTTTCCAGTTAGGCTAGGCCACTGGTACACTTCCCAGTCTTTCATTTAGTGCCAGTCCTTTCCTTAACGCATGCACGCACGTACACACATGCACACACACACACACACACACATAATACAATTTCTGGTTATTGTGTGTATGATGCTATTATAATAATTATTCAGGTGGACTTTTATTGTGTTCTTTTAAGGCCTGGCCTTGACAGATGGGGGCAGGGAATGATGTATTCTTTTCAACACAATTAAACTGATTTCATACAAAGATGTAACAGATAAGTAAAAGAGTATTCCTACTGGCATACAGACTGTGTATTACGGTATCAGTCAGATGCACTATACCTTACGATAAGAGGAAACCCATGGGGTGTATGTATAGGAAAGGGAGAGATGGAGGTGAGGGAAAGACAACGATCAACTTGGAATAGTCACATTGGGATGCTCTTTTACACAGTAGTAGAGGTAAGAGCAGTTCCAATTTTAGCTCTAAGTGTATCAATTGATATAATTGGTGGTGCCAGTGGTCTGTTAGTTGTCTTTGGTGGGGTTGTGTTTCTAGTCTAGCAAAGCTCTTTAACAAAGTGTAGAAGTAGCAATCTGTCCTGTCCTGATGCTTATTATGCGGATTCACCATGATGTTAAGGAAAGAAAGCTTAGTGTAGTAATATTTAAAGTGTAGGCGTTTTTCCTGTCCAGAGATGTTTGATATGTTGACACTGTGAATCAGACATCAGTAGGCGTTGGATTCATTTTGCCAAATGTCTCTGATGTATAGCAAATTAGTCTTCTGAATGCCACTTGTATTTAGCAGTAATTCAGATTCCTCCTAGAATATCCTTCCATCATACTGGATATATTTTAGTGATGTCTGATTTGCTCATACTAGTTAATTTGGAGTCAGTTTCATTTTACCATTGCACATGTTATCTGATACTATTGTACTTTACATCCATGTTCCATTTTATGCCTTGCCCAAAAATAGCAACTTAATGAAGAGTGCCTTTTTGGACCAGGGGTATAGCATTGCAGACACAATATTATTGTACTCAGTGGGACAGTATAATGATTTAGTCCTGCCCCAAATGGCTGTATTTGTAACATCCCTACTTCAGATTACTTTTTTGGACAAAATATATCAACTGAGCATTTCCCAAATCTACTGATTTATTTTATGATTGTCTCCACTTTGCATTCCCCACTTTTATACCAGTCAATCTTTTGCCTTTTAGGTGCTTGTGCCTGTTATTCTTCCTAGTCCCACAGGTGACTCTGTATCTCCTAGACCTTTCCTACCACAAGTCGCTGGCTCCCATCAGACTCTCTGCAGATATGTACTTTGCCCATCCGAAGCTAAAAATCCACAAGTTTCTCACAAGCCTTCTGCTACAGAACTCTACTGGTATTTCAAGCAAACTATTCTCTGTGTATTCTATTTATTATATGGGAAAGCTAAACCCAGTTACAAAATCCTGGCACTACAGAAACATTATTAAAGGAAACCTATGCATATGCTACAAAGCTGCACGTAATATAATCTAATATAATTCTAATATAATGATTAAGTATCTGATCATAAGATGGCTGAATATAGCTGACAATAAACACTATAAGAAATGCAGGACTTATGCAGAACATGATGTAGTAGCTTTACCTTCTGATCATTGTTGGGATTTGATTCACAGGTACAAATATCAATGAGCTCATTGGCAACCTGAATAGTCAAAAGATAAAAGTTGACTTGATCAATGGAAGTGACTACATGTCGGCATCTCCCCATAATGCAGCTCTCAATGTGTTTCTGTCTGGAAAGGTACGGCCCTCCTCACTACCACATGTGTTTACGTGGAGGGTGATCCTACCTCCCGCAGTGCTCACCTACAACAGCTTGTTTGGCCATACATTCTATGGAATTGAATGGTAATCCTGCCTCTCGCAGTGCTCACCTACCGCAGCTTGTGTGGCCAAACATTCTGTGGACAATAACAAGCTTCTGAGAATACTTTATGAGACTTCAGCCTTGAGTATATCATGGCCTCTTAGATAATACATGACAAATGTTTGGAAATGCCTTGCTTAAAATATCAATAGTGTTTAAACGGAATTGTGATTACTGGAAGCAGTGTTCCTGTTTGTTTAGCTTGATGGCTATAGAAAGATGAATTAATTAATAGGTATGTTTTACCTTCTCATTTCTATCTCATGCAGCATTATACATATGAAGCTGTTTTCAATGCCTCCATGGTGCATTCACTGCCTGTTCTCATCAACACAATCAGTAACACTGTGCTCAGGCAACTTGGTGTGAATGAGAGCATTGAAGTTTGGAATAGCCCCTTTTACCAGGTAATTAATTCCATTCACACAACTTTTTGAATATTTTCACTATAGCAATGTATTAAATAGCTCTTGACAGCTTTCACATTATGATTAGGCAAGAGTTGATTCTACATGTGTATGCTGGGGTCACCCAAGAACATTCATGAACTGTCATTGGTGTTGAGACTCTCCCACATTATATGGACATTCAGTCAGTGTGCTTCATGAGAGCCAGTCGTCCACAATAGCATTTAATAGTTGCCCAGGTATAACCAACCAGAACTGCAGAAACTTCACCAATATTGTTGTCTTCACCAACCATGTTCTGTGAGTTGTCTCTTATGATTAATCAACTCCAGGACATTCACAAGCAGGATATACAGCACCAAACTTATTATGCCCACATGTTGATGCTGCTGCTTACTTAAACACGTGTAAAGCTGTAGTTCACCTTCACAATCTCTTTTTATATGATGTAGACAATGATATTCAAAGACATTAAACTGAAAAGTTCATAAAAATATGACATTCTATAACATACAAAAATGAAACTTTTTTAAATACTTTTGAAAAATGTTAAAGAGCAATGGAGAACTGAGTGGGGGTTTAAGGTACATTTTCCCTAAGGGTAAATAAATGGAAGGTAGGTCTACCATGTAGAATGTTTCCTTTTTAATCTACATACAAAACCACATAATTCTAAATAGTAGGGCATTTGTGCTCTTTAATATCCCCCCTATGGTTCTTTTAACATCCAAATCAAGGTGTTAAATGTGACTATGAAGATTTTCATTCATCCAGGTCATAGTATATCTAGTATAGGTCAATCTAAAAAAAAAAAAAAATTCAGAACACTTCACACATCCATTCATGCAACTCTCACAAGTAACACCTGTATCTAGGAGTTGCATGACCCATTGGATAATCCTATCACAACTACACAGAATCAACACCTCTGTGAGTTTCTTCAGATGTCACCTCTTTGAAGAGTTACAATGTGCCATTGTAAATGGATTAGTGGAAGAGTATATATGCCGAGAACTTCCCACACCAGTCAGTTGAACTGAAGAAGCTGCTTGGATGAGTAGTGAAACGTCTTCATTGATTACTCAGCAAGTCCAGTTGTTTTTAGATTGACCTATACTAGATATCAAGGTGTTAAAGTCACACTGTCCTTTCTTGTTTGTGTTAGGACTTTTTACACGCATCCAACGGATTAGATTTTTGTTTTTTCATTGCGTATCTGGGAATGATGACAGGCATTCTACCGTATATTGCTATGGAAAACGCCTATAACTATAAGGTACGTTCTTCATTTTTCAATCTTGAATTCCTGTGAAAATGCCTTGATTGTTTGGTTATAGTATGTAACGTTCAGATTTTCAATTTGGCCCATCAGGGTATCTGGAAAACACCCAGTTGTCAGTATGTCATTTTGAAAATCCATAATTAAACTGCATATTGTATTCATTATGGTAACAAATGTATCTGCTTTGTGTTAAAAACAACTGTTTGCAGTTTATAATTCAGGATTGAAACGGTGCTTGGCCAGGAGGGGCTACCAATGACCCATTACCAGTAATTGGGGGGGGTAGGGTGCTGAAAGGGATTGTCATAGGCTGGACTTGCTTTAGATACTGTAAGTTACTAGCCGTACAAAAGCTGTGTTGACCCCAGTTCACCACCACAAAAGCTGGCTCTGTAAGTTTTAGGTACAGCAGATATATAAATGCTCATCTTTCTGTTCCATTGTGTATATTGTGGATCTATAATGTGAGCTGAGTGCAGCAAGCCTTCTGTTTTTATCAAGTAGCTGCTCGGTCTTTGTGCATGTTCAAGATCTCAGCCCTATATTTCTGTCCCACAACAGGTAAAAGCTTATTCTCAGCTGAAGATGGCCGGCCTATACCCATCAGCTTATTGGGTAGGACAAGCTGCAGTGGACATGCCTCTTTTCTTTCTGATGCTGCTTTTCATGGTCGGAAGCATGCTTGCTTTTAAATCTGGAATTGATCTCCATGCTGGAACAGTGGTGGCAATGGTGGGTATTTTTGCAACATACCTTGCTGCATAAAATGTTTAAATGATGTCTTCCACCACTCCCTAAATAACCGCTGCAGATGTATCAATGTTATTTACTGCTTTTTTGTTTCCCTTATAAAGTTTCTTCCACATGTGTTACGCTCCGCTCACCTTCATTTGTTATGCTTTGCAGGTATTCTGCCTCATAGGCTATGTACCTGCAGTTGTCCTTCTGACCTATGTGGTTTCTTTCACTTACAAACTCATCAATGACACCAGGCAGTGGTGGTCCTTAATCTTTGCAGTGGTAAGTTTTTGAGTAGACCTTCTAGCTTAACGGACTTTCAGCTCGGCTCGGACTTGTCTGACTTCCCTGTGCTCAGAAGAGCAAGGGTTAAGGAAATGCTGGTATCAACATGCCATTATAAACACCCCTAGAGAAGCAATGGAAACCCCTGCAGCAGGAATATTCTTGCAGGTTTTCTCATATTACTTTACTAAACCATTTCAATGGCAATGTTTATTTGAATCTTACGTCTCAACAATAAGGCCACAATGATCTGATTTTGCTGGAGACTAGTTGGGTCACTGCATTACACATGTATCTTTATTGAAATCATATTCATTCGTTTACAGGAGGGGCAAACTATACTGAAAGACGATGTAATATAAATACAGCAGTACAATTAAATCATAGGATTGTCATACATGCACAGATAAAATCGAATCTGTACAAATTTTCAGTATTGTGGCCCATGGAACAATAGAACAGAGTTGGCCCCGATATTCCTCCCTTCATTTGGGCCATGGGCAGATCAGTCACAGAGATTGTACCAGATCTGCCCATATATACTGTATATATACTGTATATTTAGCCTTTATATATTTGTATATTGGCCTAGGAGAACAGATCAACAATGGAAAGCAGTTTCAGCCATGAATTAATTTTACTCTTCTTTATTGTTGGGTGACATCTTTACTGTATTTAAAGACTCGCCCCAGATAACATTGCTGCCCATTTTTGGCTACATTTCTGAATATTTGATTATGTTTAGTATACCATGCATTTTATTTCTCTTTTTCCTTAGACAGCTTCCATTTCCATCATTATTATCGAGGGGGCAATCTTCTTTGCAACCAGTGTTGCAGTTACAAGACTACATGTGCTCTTCTCCATACTTTTCCCCGTCTATCCACTCCTAGGCTGCCTTACCTGCTTTATGAAGGTATGCACTTAACCTTTGTACTTTGGTTCATTACTGTGGATTACTGTGGGGTGTACAATGCCTCAATGTGTTTTTTTACATAGCACCTCCTGGGAGGCTTCTTTTCTTTCAACTTCAAGGAAACACAAGGATTTATGTATAAGTGCAAAGCACAATATTGTGCCAAATTATGTGTGCAATTAAGCACTATCCAGTTTAATTTAATGGTTGTTTTGTTTAACAAAATGTTTTTATTTTCACAAATAAAAGATTCCTTTCCAGGCTCGAATAAAAATTACACTGCAAGGGTTATGCTGAGGTTGAATTACTGTTTAATATACTTAGAATAGAAATTAGAAGAAAATAACCCCCACAGTTCCCCAAACATGAATCAATAAATAGACTAGTATAAAGTGTCTCTGCTTAATTAGGTGCCAGATTCAATTAATAAATTAATAAAAATTGTGCATTCCAATTAGAATCAATTATAACAATTCATCAATATCTAAAAAGAATGTTCTCAATTATAATTAATTTCTATATACTCATATGTTAATTCTCACTAACAATTGTCTTTATTTGTTTCATTTTCTTAACAGATATCAAAGAAGTTGGATCACAGTGATGTGAACTGCCTAACTCAGCTTGGAAGGCTCTTGGTGGCAGTGTTTGCTGTAAGTAAAGAGGCCAAGTATTTGATTTGTTATGCAGAAACTCGATGGATTTCCAGCCAGGAGTCTAACCCTAAGTTTATTGATTTGAAACAACCCTTTATTTTCTTATATTACTGCTTTTATCTTAATATTTGTGTCTAGCCACTACTTTTAAACTCTAACATGTTTTAAATTTAAATCAGTATCCACCACAGCAATAACCACCATGATGTAAAACTGATAAAGTGGGCTCTGTTTAATACAGTTGTGCAAAGACCAATGCTGGAAAAAAAACATCCTACAACTGATTAAGAGACTCCGTAGATCCAGTTAATATGGCCCTGTCATACTGTACATAATGATGAGAAACTGCTACTCTTAGTTTCATTTACTAGTTTAGCAGCTGCTCATTTCCCTGTGTGACGCAGGCAAAAAAATCGCAGAATATGCCAGTAGCAGTAATTGTGGTTTGCATGGCTCCGTTTTTGGAGGTAACATAGTAAGCTATGTTGAAAAAGGTCCTAACCTTTTTTAACCTGCCTAACTGCTAGTTGATTCAGAGGAAGGCAAAAAGCCCCATCTGAAGCCTCTCCAATTTGCCTCAGAGGGGGAAAAATTCCTTCCTGACTCCAAGATGCAATGGGACCAGTCCTTGGATCAACTTATGCTATGAGTTATCTTCCATAACCCTGTATTTGCTCACTTGCTAAAAACCATCCAACCCCTTCTTAAAGGAGAAGGAAAGTCTTTGTGCACTTGGGGGTGCCAAATGTTAGGCACCCCCAAGTGATTGTATTTACTTACCTGAAACCCCAGGCCGGTGCTCCTATCAGCAGAAAACTGCACCAGCCCGGGGTTATATCAGTGAGCACCACAGAGCCATCCTCTTCCATCTTCCTCTTTCTTCGTGTGGCTGCGCCTGCACAGTAGAACAAAAAGCCAAACTTTAACTAAAAAGTCGGCTATTTCGTTCAACTGCACATTTGTTTGTCCCTGGAAATTTGAAGAAAGAAGAAGCCGGAAGAGGTTGTATAACCCCAGGCAGGTGCAGTTTTCTGCTGATAGGAGCACGGCCTGGGGTTTCAGGTAAGAAAATACAATCACTTGGGTGTGCCTAACATTTGGCACCCCCAAGTGCACAAAGACTTTCCTTCTCCTTTAAAGCTATCTTAAACTATCAGCTTGTACCACTGAGTCAGGGAGAGAATTCCACAGCTCTCACTGTAAAAAAAACCCCTTCCCAATATTTAGGCAAAGCCTCTTTTCTTCTAAACGGATTGGGTGATTTTGTGTCAGCTGGAAAGATCTACTGGTAAAAAAGCATTAGAGAGATTATAATATATATGATCCCCTTATATATTAATATCCAATATCCAAATAGATCACATCTGCTGCCCCCCCCCAACTGTCCAGCATCTTACTTACCTCACCATAAAAACCAGATTTGTCTGACATGACCTATACATCTTAAAGCCATGCTGATAATGCCATTCACTAGGACAACGTTTTGAATGTGATCTCTTAACAAGCCTTCAAATAATTTGCCCACCACAGATGTCAAACTTACTGGCCTATAATTGCCAGGCTGAAATCGTAATCCCTTTTTAAATATTGGAATGACATTATCTTTTCTCCAATCCATAGGTACCATACCAGATAAAAGCGAATCTGAAAAAATCAGAAATAGGTGCTGGTGTAAAACTGAACTAAGCTCTTTTAGTATGCCATCTGGCCCTGGTGCCTTGTTTACATAAATTTTTGTGAATCATATCCTGAGTCAGTCACTGACTAATGCAGTCAGTCCCTTCAACGGTTCACAAACATTGCCATTCTGAAAAGTGAGTAAAAACAGGATTCCTTGTGCAAGTTTTTCTCCCGCAATGTTGGGCTCTAGTCCGGAGAACAATGCAGAGACACAATCATTGTATAATATAAATGTCTTTATTAAAGCACATACAGTGGAAATTATTTAGGGTGCAGAGGCTGTGCTGTGTTAGCTGACTTACGCGTTTCTTTCCGTATAGCCGGCACTTCCGCAAAGTCCTTGGGATTCCTGAAAAGGTTCTGAATCAGTCGTAGAAAATCACTCATAAGATTTAGGTTTTTGTCCATTTTTGTTTCCCTACTTGTTTTTTCTGTGCAGCCTTACGTGCATTCTCTGATCTTCTTCTTAATCCTGCGCTATCTGGAGATGAAAAATGGTGGGCGATCCATAAGGAAAGATCCAGTTTTTAGGTAGGCTTGATAGTTTTGCATATGTTTTAAGATACAAATAACTTTGGCATTGATGCAATGTGTTTCATTTGTTTCAAAAATGATTTTCATAAGCAATACTTATTGATTTATGTATGCCTTTGACACACTGTAAGACATTAACGCTAATCAAGCAGATCAGATTTTAATCACTGGTCCATTCCAGTATTCACAGGCTCCTCTTGGTTAGTGCCTTCTGAGACTCTGGTTGGGTTGTGATGGACATGTCTATGTCAGGAGCTTTATGCTACATATTGTGTGCATCTGTGGGAAAGCACAATGTGTTGGATGGTTTTCTCACATTAAATATATTGATTGTTATATCTGTTCCCACAGTGCTACGTGACTTCACTAAGTCTGGTATGGGGTTTTGTACAGACTATAGAGAGATGAACTAACATTTCTGACCCTGCCAGTTTATAGGTAGGATATTAGAGAGCTGGAAATAGTGCAGATATTTGCCACTAACTGCTAAAATAAATGGAACCTTGGAAGGGGACAGGCTAACTCTTTACAAATTATCATTATAAATTAACAAAGGATAAGAGGTCATCCTTGAGCCAGTGTTGTTCCATGGACTAGTCCAGAATCTATTATGGAGTCAGGTGGGAAATGTTATCCACATGCAGACTGCAATCTGTAGACAGCTTTATTGTATTGCTTACTTGTCCCCAATCCCTTCAGTGTGTTTAATGTACTGTAGTTTATACAAAGATTTGGGAATGCTATAACAAATTCTAGGGTGGCACTTAAACCACTGTCTTATACAGAAGCCAAATAAAAAAAACAAAGCCCTGGAAGTTTTCTGAAGTGCCTGAAGATGAAGATGAGGATGTGAAGGTAGAGAGAGCGCGGGTGGGTGAATACATGGCACCAGACTGTATTGAGGTAAGTGGGCACCTTCACTAGGTGAGTCGATAGATACACTGTGTAAAACTATCATATCAATGGCCACAATCAATTGAATAAAATATGTGCTTCTTAAAAGAACTAAGGAAGGAAGGAAAGGGTACTGCTCATGTACAATTCTAGATTCCTCATGTAAAATTAAACAATTTGCATCTTATAATCCCCATTGACCCACTGTTCCTTAATGTGGAGTAAAATGCTTAAAAAAACATCTGTGGGTTGCATTTGTTTTCTTATTGATTTATTGAATGTGATGGAGACTAGTTAGTGACCAGTTAGTGTCTGGTTTCATTTGATAATATGGCTTCATAAGCCTTGCTAAAAGGTCAGCTGAACAGCAATAATAAAGCTGATAATAAGCATGAAAGTCATATGAAGCAGTGATCTCTGTTGGGCAAATTGTCACAAGAATTGGCGAAATGCTGTCTGTGCTTTATGGATATGCAAATGTACATTTGTTGTGCACTTACACCCACCATTAGGCTGGAACAATACATTGTGGCAAAAAAAAGCATGGCAATTTGCAAATGAAAATAGCACTTTACACACTGTACTGTGTTTGTAAAGACCCCTTATGGTTTGTAGTTTTGATGGCACCAGTTAAATCACTTGAAGGGAAATAAAAAAATTGAATGGATTTTTGTTTGAATTTTATTGAAATAAACTCACTGTGATTTATTTTCTTGCAGAAGCCAATGGTGTTAGTTAGTGGTTTGCACAAAGAACAGGATCAGACTGGTAAAACGATTCTTGGAAAAGCAATGAGGAAACTTGTAGTGAACAACGTATCCTTTTGTGTGAGGAAAGGTCCGTTTTATTTTCATTATTAAAATTGTACAAAGACACAATTTTTGCTCAACCCCTCTGATGAGATGACATGTAAGGTAAACATTGTTTTCTTGGTTCCAGGAGAAACACTGGGGCTGGTAGGACCAAACGGAGCTGGAAAAAGTACCCTGCTTAACATGCTGGTGGGACAGAGTGATCTGAATGCTGGACAGGTCAGTGACACATTTACATATTTAAGAAAGAGATTTATTGTGCAGCCAGGTGTAAAGTGGCAAGTTTTAGAAACTTTTTATCCTTAAATTTTATCTTTCAAAGAAAGTGTCTTCCTGTGAGACTGTCAAGCTTATTTATTTATGAATCAAGTGCTGTGTCCAAAACTCCTACTCATACTTTTCATGAATTGTGCACAAGTCGCTGCTGAACATTTTTACAATGGGGGTTGAGTCACTACCAGTGTACCAGTGCACATGACTTCAATAATAGACTTAGCATCAAATTTACTTGATGCAACTCATCCAAAGTATCCATGGGTGGACCCTTGAACTTACTGCAAAGTTCAATCTGGCAATAGTTACAGGGTTCCCTAGCTCCCATATGTGCAGTTGTGAGTACTTCATCACAGCAGGCTCAAGAGGCCCATTTCTTCTCCGGCAAGTTACTAGGAGAATGTATGGGTGCAAGTACCTTTGTAATAGTCAAAATATTAAGTGCAGTCATTCCATGAATACACAGTCAAATATATATGTTCAGTGTGAACACTGTTAGCCTGTTAGTGACAGCCTAAGTTTGAGCAGACTATAATATTTTAGCTGACAGAATGCATAATGGTTCATGGCTCAGAGAATTCTATTAAATGCTTTCACAGATATTGATGGGAGATCCAGCTGCAGGCGAACCAGGCCTCAGCCCACCAAGGTTTGTGGGATATTCCCCACAAACAAACTATTTTTGGCCAGAGATAAAGCTTCAGGAGCACCTTGACACCATCGGAGTCATCAAAGGCATGAGCAGCAACGTTCTGAAAGAAGTAACAAGGAGGTAAATGTCCACCTACGAGGGAGTGAACAGACCACAGAATATCAGAAAAAAGGTCATGTTCTGAAGCTGGAGGGTGGAAGGTTCAGGAGAAATGTTAGTAAGTACCATCATACTTTATAGAAAGGATGGTAGATTGATGTCACAACCTTTTTTGCCAGTGATGGCCCAGTACCACAAACTATTTAAAGGGATACTGTCATGGGAAAAAAAATTTTTTTTCAAAATGAATCAGTTAATAGTGCTGCTCCAGCAGAATTCTGCACTGAAATCCATTTCTCAAAAGAGCAAACAGATTTTTTTATATTCAATTTTAAAATCTGACATGGGGCTAGACATTTTGTCAATTTCCCAGCTGCCCACAGTCATGTGACCTGCACTTTAGGAGAGAAATGCTTTCTGGCAGGCTGCTGTTTTTCCTGCTCAATGTAACTGAATGTGTCTCAGTGAGACCTGGGTTTTTACTATTGAGTGCTGTTCTTGGATCTACCAGGCAGTTGTTATCTTGTGTTAGGGAGCTGCTATCTGGTTACCTTCCCATTGTTCTGTTGTTTGGCTGCTGGGGGGAGAAAGGGAAAAAGGGAAAAGTTTATCAGAGCACAAGTCACATGACTTGGGGCAGCTGGGAAATTGACAATATGTCTAGCCCCATGTCAGATTTCAAAATTGAATATAAAAAATTCTGTTTGCTCTTTTGAGAAATGGATTTCAGTGCAGAATTCTGCTGGAGCAGCACTATTAACTGATTCATTTTGGAAATCTTTTTTTTCCCATGACAGTATCCCTTTAAGACAATAAGACACTGGCCAGTTATAGATACAGAGGTAGAAAAGCAACAGATACATCCCCATGAGTGTTAAAGGGCAGGAACCGTTTTCTTATTTTATGCATGAAATAAAGGTTTAACATCTCAATAGTTCTGCCAGGTTTTTCCCAGCAAGCCTGTAGAGTACTTTAGCTTGTCTATATTCCCATAGAAACGCTAGCTAGTGTATCATTCTTCCAACTGGCAGGATTGTAAAGGATATAGGTGGGGTGTCTGGTTGGTATTAAGGTCCCCATAGACGCAAAGATTTCTCTTGCCGAACGACCGATTTTAGCGAAGACCGACTAATCCTTCGAAATTATCGTGCGGTTAGTGGGATTTGAACGATTGAACATCTTACGATTATTCGGCCAACATCTGTCAGAAAATTGATCGACCAGGTTAAAAAATCTTTATTGGTCCCAGTGCAATCTATGTTTGCAGGGACAAGCAGCTACCCTTTGTTTTTCTGCCAATATCGCCTGAAATGGTCTTTTTAGTTGATGGACAATTTGTACGATCGTTTCGAGATAATTGTGGTCTCACGATGAGGATCGAATCTTTTAAAAATCTTGACATATATGGCCAGCATTAGACGTAACAACCTATTGGAGATTTCGTGCATCTTGGTTCCATGAAGTTACAGTGCAGTCAGTGTAATTTACTTGAGCACTGTCTTGTGTGATTGTAAGGGCTCTCTGATGCTTTTCATGTAATTAGTTTAAGTTACCTTGCATCTTCTGCAGAATAGTTGAAACCTTGGACCTGAAGGAACATCTCCAAGAGCCAGCGAAAAAGCTCTCAGTTGGTAATCAGAGAAAGGTGAGTGCTCCATCTATTTTTCTGGTTTGTTCTTAATGCAAATATGTTGAGTGTGGAAGGTCATTTCCATGTTATTTCCCTCTTCTCTTCACCATAGCTGAGCTTTGCACTTAGCATGCTGGGTAATCCTGATATTGTGCTTCTAGAAGAACCCTCCATGGGCATGGATCCCAGAAACAAACAGATTATGTGGTCAGTATCAATCACAATACACATTTATTTTGACACTGCAGAGGCAAAACAGCAACTCCCAGCATTCCACCAACAGCTCAGCTGATATAGGAATGTGTGAAGTTGTAGTTCTTCAAAAGATTGTGGTCTAAATATTGCCTGTTCCTGTTTTAGATAACAGACTTTACTCTTTGATATTTATTCTATCTTTAGTGTGACAATACAACAATGTATTGGACCTTGGAGCTCTTTTATTATGGATTTGTACACAATCACCACAAGGATGAGGACCTTTTTTTAAATGAGCAATTTATATTTGTATCCACAGGAAAGTGATTAGAACTACATTAAAGGGCAAGGAGCATGCAGCTGTGATAACAACGCATTCCATGGAAGAGGCTGAAGCCATCTGTGACAGGGTTGCCATTATGGTGTCCGGCCAGTTAAGGTTGTCAGACTTATAATTTTGATGTTATAAAATGTTTTTTTTTTAAGTTTCTTCTTAAATGAAAGGGTAAACTATTATCATGAGGGAGAGGGGGGGATAAGAAGGTACTAAATGTAAGGCTTAGATGAGACCCTGAGTTGGTGCTGTGGCCAGGGCTACTTCTGTAGAAAGACAAAGCGTCTCACAATATCATTATTTACTTCATATTAAAGGTAAAGTAAGTAACGTAAATCTGCCTCTATGTGAAATACATTTTGTGTGCAAAGAAAAGAATAAAAAAAGGGATGAAGGTCCATAATGAATTTATTTTGTCTCCTTTGCCAACATGAAACTAAATCTAAACACCCAACAGATACATTGGCTCTGTCCAGCACCTGAAGAGCAAGTTTGGGAGATATTTCTCACTGGAATTAAAACTTGATAGAAGAGCCAGGAATCAGAATGTGGAGCTTCTTCACAAGGAGATCCTTCAAATATTTCCCAATGCAAGTCACCAGGAGAGGTAACGTAGTCTGCAAGTTATTGCAAATCGATCCCTTCTTCCCTTCTCAGTTTAGCGAATATACAGACGTGGCATCTATTGCGTGGAATGGCTGGGACCTATATTTTTGTGTTTGGGGGGGTTCTCCATAATTTGATTTAATTTGACGTTTAATGATTAAATTAACAAGGAATGGGAGAAACACTATCATATAGGCCCAGATGTCCTAATGGGCCAAACACAGACCATGTGTACCTGCACTATAGGTGGGTGCAGACTGTACTCTGCTTCTTTCACTGGAGAAAAATCAGGTGGAGCCATAAACAAGCCATGAATAAAGCGCTCCCTTCCTTGTGTGTCAATGTGTCATTTTTAGTCAGGTATTCCATTGAATGACCAGGTGCCACCCACTTTTTGCCTTTCTGTATGATGGAGCTGCAACTTATCGCTTTCCAATCTTGTCCTGCACTAAACTCAGATTGGCGCTAAGTGAGTGTAAGCACTAAGTACAATAATCCAAGATTTAAATAAAATTAAAATAGCAGAAGCAAATCCTAGTGAAAAGTCCTGGCTCTCTCACCTCTGAACCATGCAGTTTTTCACTTGTCATTCTGAATTTCAGCTTCTCCTCTCTGATGTCTTACAAAGTTCCTAAGGAGGATGTGGAGACCCTTTCCCAGGCATTCTCTGAACTGGAACAAGGTAATGGCACTTTTTTTTAAAGTAGAGTGGTAGAATGCAACTTACTCCAAAGCAGACCTACAATATTACATTTTTTTAAAGTGGAATACCATAACAAAAGGACAGTTGCCTTCTAAGCCAAGAATATCAAACAATCAAAGTGATGAGGTTTCAATGTTATTGTTATTTTTATCAATTAATTTCTATTGTATTTAAAGGAGAAGGAAAGGTTAAAACTAAGTAAGCCTTATCAGAAAGGTCCACCTAAATATACCAGTAAACCCCCAAAGTAGTGCTGCTCTGAGTCCTCTGTTAAAAGAAATACTGCATTTCTTTCCTTCTATCTCATGGGCTTCTGTATCAGACTTCCTGCCTTCAGCTTAAACTTCATTGCCCTGGGCAAGAGCATGCTCAGTTTGCTCCTCTTCCCCACCCCCCCTCCGCCCCTTCTCTGCTGTAATCTGAGCCCAGAGCAGGGAGAGACTCAGGCAGGAAGTGATGTCACACCATGCTAATATGGCAGCTGCTATCCTAAACAAACAGAGAGTTTCTAGAGCTTTTTACTCAGGTATGGTAAAATATTCTACAGAATAAATATAACATTCTAGCTTGCACTATTGCAGCTAATCTATTGGCAATAAAATGCCTCCGTAGCTTTCCTTCTCCTTTAAACCACTGCCTGGGTATGGCGAATCCTAGTACCAGAATCATTTCAAAATAGAGAGCCGAGGAACAAAACAGTTAATTTATCAGCTGGTCTGCATCATACTAAAGGTTACATTTTAGGAGTAGTAAACAGTGTTTTATTTGTCTTTTCTTGCATTGTGTTTTCTTTATAGTTAAACAAATGTATAATATTGAAGAATACATCTTCTCTCAGGCAACTCTAGAACAGGTAAGATCACCAGAACTAAAATGATTTTATTGTGGCGTCATCAATTATTCCAAAAGATAATATTGTTACACCTTAAAACATCCATTTTCCTTTGTTACTCTTTAATGCATTTTGAAAAGCCTTAGTTATTTGTTTGAATAATTACAATATTCATGGATAAGATGAGTATGTTTAAGGGTATGACCATTTTGCTTTTGTCCTTTAGGTATTCATTGAGTTAGCAAAAGAACAAGAGGAAGAAGATAACATTGCCACAATGAACAGCACGTTGTGGTGGGAGAGAAGACAGGAGGACAGAGTTATTTTCTGACTGCCACACACACACACACACACACCTATCAAGCTATCTATGAATGTTAGCTAATGGGAAAATGTATGCTGATATCCCTTTCCCTGCTAGAAGGGCCAGGAATGCCTTTCAGAGCAATAGGTTGCTGACTCTCTTTGGCAGCTGAGGGATATGGACTTCTCATGCCAGAAAGTCATGGAGTTGAGGTTGGTTTGAGACATATTTTGTGGGCAATCATTCTGCGCTGCTACCCTTATGTTTAAATGACAATGCTGCCTCGACTGAGGTAGGAGGGACAGACAGAAAAAACTTTCCTTAAGAAGCAATACCCAAACCTTTCCTGAGCCTTGGAGCAAGATGTTTCTTCATTAGAACATACAGTAGATAACAGTGTGACCACATGATTGTTTTGTGCTTTTCACAAATCCAAAAAGTGCACTGGAGACAGAAAATTTCTCTCATTTTCCTCTTGTGTTGTTGGTAAATGTTTCCGGTGAATGGAGCTACAGATATACAAGTGACCTTCCCAATTGATTTGTACGTCCCAAGCCTATAACCAGAAGCAGTACAACACTACGTAATGCTAATGTGGCACAGTTAACACCTTTTCATGATATTTCATGTACAGGAGACAAAAGGGAACTGCTGTGTTTATGTTTAATGTTTTATTGTTGAATTAATTGTTGAATGGCACCACTGTTACTGTTGCTCTTCTGATGGTTATGAATGAAAGTTGAAGTATTTAAAAGTAAAACATAGTATTGATTGCTGGAAGATAAAGTAACATCTATTTATAAGTCATGTTTATTTTTTGCTATTTAAGAAGCTATTGAGTTTGCTCTCCACCTGAATGAGAAGTGAGGCATGAAACTGAATAAATATGTAGATACTTATGAAAAATTACAGCTGTATTGCTATACAATACTTCTGGGATCCAGGCCATCACAGACCTTTCAGAATCATTGTGGTTGACCCTGTGACTAAAGTGGTGCCCAGGTTATTTGGGTAAGAGGGGGGCACAGGTAGGGTAATGGCGGGTTATTTTAAAATGTTTAGTCTTCAGGGGTGGCCAGGTAGTCCTGCCCCCATATGATGTCATTTGTGACGTAACCTGAAGGCCAATAGTTATGAAAGCTCACTTGTTTCCTTTGCTACCTCTGGGCATCTAGCAGGAGAGATACAGCTTGTTATGAGTTAAAGGTGCCCATATGGCGACACTTCAGGTAGGTCATGTGCTTCATTGGGTACCACAGGGTTACTGCTTCATCATTATTAACTGACTGTGATGTGGTTTAGGGATGTCTGTAAAGGGAACTTTAACATCCACTGGCATCACAGTGAAACACAAAACTGATCCCAAACACAAAATATGTGCAGTGTATTGTATGCAGAGTCTCTACATACAAGGTAGTGGTTACAAAATAACATAAATGAAGTGGAGAAAAGAACTACTGACAGCGATCCCTAAACAAAGTCCCCAAAGTGCTATCCGTTGGGTAAGTGCAATTGCCCGCAGTGCATAGCACAAGTTCCAGCGTTACTGCCCTATAAAGTTTTATCTCACATATAACCCACCTTCGGCTTTTTGAATCTCCACAAGCGGCTCAAGTTTCCACGATAAGCTGCACAACTAATTAACACCTTGTGAGTAGATCTATTTATTGTGGAGCACACTCTGAATAGAACATACTGCACTATATACTTTTTATTTTTACATCTAGGTGCTGAGATACTGTGTATACGTATTGTTTCAGAGCGCACTGAATCTATATATACTTAATACATTTCTTTATTGTGGATCCGTGATTCCCCTCAGTGCTGCTAATTATCACTAATTGGAACTTTTGCGCAGAGTCTACCTTTGATTGTTTTATACAATTAAAATACTTCTAATATCACTGGAATTAGTATGACAGTTTTGTAAATTCAACTGTTTATAGAGAAAAAATGGTACAATTAGTCATTGTATAACACAAAATATATGCCATTCCTTTTGGGATATATCCCATTGCTTGTCCAGCCATGACCTGAATATTGTTCTCAAGACCCTTTGTTTATCCCTGTGAGCCCAAAGTGTTTTGGGTCAGCTGTCTGTCTATACAAACATAATGACATCTTGTGTTACCAGTGAGACTTCCTCCAAAATCTCTTGCTAACAATAGAAACTATCCTGCCCACTTAGCATGAAGTACTTGTTTAACAGATAAGCCACTTGCAGAACACACTCCAAGGAATCATGGACAGAGGTGAAAATTTAAACAACTTCATTCACAAAAGCATTTCCTGACTTGTCATAGGCTATGACTACTTGTACCAACGCACGAAACGCATCAGGAAATGCTTTTGTGAATGAAGTCGTTTGAACTTCCACCGCTGTCCGTGATTCCTTGAAGTCCCCTCTGCAAATGGTTTATCTGTTGGGGAAGTTCTCCCCATGCTGCAGGTTCAGGGTGGGTTTGGGGTGATCTGTTCTACTGATGTGAGGGGAAAAGGCATGGGGCATGGGCACTTAAACCTGAATAAAAATTTGGTGAGCATGAAAGTTCAATTGGAGTATATATGTTTTTCTTACATATGAAAGTTGCTAATGCTATTTATTTAAATTGATGTTAATTACAAGAAAACTTTTGTCTTTCTCACTTTTGAGCGTATTTAACTAATTATGTATATGAAGTACTTGTTTATCCATATGTCATATGTCTTTAGTGTAGTTGTGCTGCTGAGAACACAAAGGGAAGCCTACATCTTTTATTGTCCTTAAGAAGGAAGAGTCTGTATAAAGAGACGGAGAATTAATGCAAAAGGGGGTCTCACAACTGGGAATAAAGTTTATAAAACACACTTTATTTGTTTCAAACCTTAAAATACACACGCAAACATGTTAAAAAGACAGCGATGAATTAGGTGTGGAATCACTCCATTTGTTAATATAAAAGTGAGTTTAAGATAATATCTATTGCAGTACCCAGGTACTAAAGAGAGAATCAGAAGAGATTAAATAAGTAATGTGTATTATTACATCAAAACTCGCCAAAATTGCCCAAGTAGCCTTCCGCCATGATTAGATAAGTCATTTCTCAAAGTTAAATGTCTATAATAGTAACCAATTGGCACAACACAATCCCTGGGTCCTCACCTTATCATCGCTGCGAGTCTGCCCCAATGCGCATTTCACCCATAGCTTCTTCAAAGGGGTTAAACTCATACATCAACGGAAACCATTAAATATGCCAAATTTTTGCACCATTTATTGTCCTCCAGGCAACACACAGTCATTTCATTTGTTAAACTTAGGTTTGATGCATAATTGTTGCAATGTCTGCTAAATACCTGTTGATCCCACTGGCGACAAGGTGGAGCCTTTTTGTGTAAGAAATTGCCTTGCACCGTGTTAAGTCATTCTCGTACTAAATGATTTTTATTGTTGTAAGTCATTGTTTTCCTTCACTGTACTCTGCTGATTTTAGCCTGATATAATTGCAGGGAAGCTGGAGGCCAAATAGATGTTGCCTGTATACACAGCTTGGTAAATGTCTATATACAGCATTCAGCATCATAAAACTCTGCACAATGTGGTTAAGGGCAATGGCACATGTACATTTATTTCTCAGGAGAAAACCTGGCAATAACTGGGCTTATGGCTTACAAAATAAATATCAACAAAATAACAGCATTGTGATCCGATGATAATATGTACCGTTATCTCTTCAAAACGAACCTCACGTATCAAACAAACAGATTGTCTGTTGTTATGTACAACCTATATACACAAATTACACACATACACACGCTGTTTTCTTAAAATAACGTTGAAATCACAGTCTGCTCAGATTCTCGGTGGAAATCGACATTGACGACTGCATGAGATGAGCCCAGATGGCTGTTTTAGGGATTACAACTGTTTTTGGGTTATTGTTTCAGAAATGACCAAATTGAATCCCACAATCAAGATCTTAACAGCGATGGTTCACTAGGTGATGCCAACGGTTTAACCATCCTGTGTTTTACTTCCTATAGGATCATATTCCTTCCGTTCTGAACGCACAGTTTGAAAATGAAACTTGTGTTTTCGATGGCACATTAAATGGTGGTATAATACATTTGTTTGCTCTGATAAGTGTCAATTCATACTTTAAACCTCAAAGTCTGAGCCATCTGAGATAAATCCCTTCTGCACGGTTACTCAGAAATAACTGGTATTCAGAAATTGCCCTTTCATTGTTTGATGCTTTGTGTGTAACACACAATTTTAAATATGGGAAAATACTGTATATATGCTCCATTTGAAATTCAAGGGGAACTCCTCCTTACTGGAGGGAAGGTCCATATCTCCCAGAAAGCTCTATGAGGCTCAGAATGTAAAGATAATTGTTAGGGTTTGACCAATGTGCATTGCTAATTAACTAATGAACTGCAGGTGTGGGGAGTGATGTCATCACCTGGGGGAGGAGTGTTTTTGGCCTAGGAACCAGGAAGCATGAGGCAAAGAGGGGAAATTCTGTGTGAGACTTCTGTAACTGTCGTATGGACTAAATGCCTCCCTTTAAATAGCAGGAGCTGCCGTATGGACTAACCGCCTCAGTAAATAGTAGGAGCTGGGCTGTTCTGACTGTTGGACAACAACTGTAAGTTATTGTACTACTTCTCTTACCCCTTGTATCTGTCCTGTGAAAAAGCCTGCGGTCTTCAAGGAAAACTATACCTCTGCAATTAATACTTAAGCAACAGTTTATATCATATTAAGTGGCATACTAAAGACTCTTACCAACCGGTATATATGTTTAAGTAAATATTGCCCTTTTACATTGCTTGCCTTGAGCCCCCGTTTCGTGATGGTCTGTGTGCTGCCTCAGAGATCACCTGACCAGAAATACTGCAGCTCTAACTGTAACAGGAAGAAGTGTTGAAGCAAAAGACACAACTCTGTCTGGTAATTGGCTCATGTGACGCAACAAGTTTGCTTTGTTTGTGTGCGCCGTGAATTCTAGGTTCCCAAGGGGTCGGCAATTATTTTTAACATTTTCTATTAATGATTCCCCAATGGCACATACAACTAAAAATAGTATTTTATTATGTAAATGTTTTATATATACAAGCTCTTTGCAGTAGAACAGCCAAATGTATGTTTAAAAAAAAAGTGCATTTTGGTAGAGGAGGAAAATGTGCATTTTGGTAGAGGAGGAAAATGGTCTGGGGCTGTTTCCCATGGTTTTGGGCTTCACTTCTTTTTTTCCATTTAAAGCAATTTTCAAGGATCCAGTTTACAATGATATGTGTGAAAATTCTGTGCTTTCTGTGACAGTGGTAGCAGTTTGGGGAAGGCTCTTAACTGTTTCAGCACAATAATGCAATCTATGCAAAGGGAGGTCCAGCCCAAGGCACAGAATGGGTGACCCCATGGTCCAATGCCCCCTTTTGGAGATACACCCCAATTAGCACATCCCCACTGAATATAGATAGCATCTATTTTAGATTTCCTACACCACAAATCTAAAGCAGACGCCACAGATGCATGCAGGTTTGTCAATTTCATTTCAAATACCCACAAAACACTTGGCATAATTGATGCAATGGCAATTTCATTTAAAACAATCCGAGAACTCCTAGCAGGATGGCGCAGTGGCAATTCCATGAATAAATAAACCCAGAACTTATAGCAGGACGGCACAGTCTGTGGCAATAACATATATCAGGATCATAAATACAAAGCAATCTTACATAGTTTGTGAATGACCCTTTCAACTGGATATTGGATAGACAGGTGATATTCCAACTATGTTTGTGTGCGTCCTTCTACCCATATAGTTGCATGGCAGTGGGTGGGCAGCGTAACGGATCAGCCAAAATAAAGGGGAAACCAGCAGAGCTTGCAATTCAGTCTCCATGAGGGTGATGAGATCAGAACCTTGATCACATCGCATTCACATGTCAACCAAACTTTTTTTTTTTTTTTCCTTTGTAGCCAAGAGGACCGGGCCCCTAAAAGTAAGAGGGCCCTAGGCAACTGCTTATACACCACTGCAGAAAACAGGCTGCTTGAAAATCCTTGGTTTTGAAATGAAATGCTGTACAGTCAGGCGCCCGTGCAGTGTATGATTGTCTGTTATCAATAAAATACATAAAAATGGTTGTTTCTAGTCTATGGCTGCCTCTGGGGAAATACTAGTCAGTCTTCTAACAGCAATAATGTGACTTCTCCTGTGTAGCCGGTGCTGGTTGGTCAAGTAAACATGGAATTTAGATGTGTAGCTCAATTGTTAGGTAGAACTGTATCTGTTTTCACTATGAGGAAGGCACTAAATTTGGCCAGAAGCAGTAACCAATCAAAAGGAAGCATTTACTGGCCACCTGTTTAACAGCAAACCGCTTATGGGTTACTGCTTCTGGCCAAAATAACATGTGGGGATAAGGTCTTATTTACAAAGTGCATATATGTGTATATATATATATATATATATATGTTTATATATATTTGGTGTATGCTGTGTATGTGCCCTGGGGTTCATTGGGACGGGTTCAACTTGATGGACTGATTTCCAATGCACTAAATATCTGGTGTATTTATGAGTCACCAAAAGCAATCTAGTGAGATAAGAACAAACCTCTAGTAAATACCCAATGTCCGTCTGTCTGTGCTATATTTTACAAGCACTATGATAAGGGTGGGCACCCACTGCAGGGAACCATTTACCCTATTTCATTGCAGGGCAGACTGTATTAATAAAACAAATGCAATGCAGCTGAATTGAAGACATTTTTGAGCTGGTACCAGTAGAATTTTCATTTCAGTTCCAGTATAATATACAATGGATGTATATGACAGCTTCTTTTGATATATTGCTCTTTTAGAGAGATGTAGAGGATTGGTGTCTCTTTGGGATCTCCCAGGCAACATCCTGGATCTTCTGGGACTGAGTCCATATGTCTATCTCAAGGTCAGATAC
The DNA here is from genome assembly GCA_038501925.1 of Xenopus petersii. NCBI lineage: Eukaryota > Metazoa > Chordata > Amphibia > Anura > Pipidae > Xenopus > Xenopus petersii. The sequence goes on from CM076689.1 coordinate 119,991,344, forward strand.
CACCACCAGGTACCCCTAGAGAGAGGCACAAGAACTCGTGGTTTTAAATGATAGAAAAGAATACATTCTGTCTCTAAAATCTAGAGAGTACTAGGAGAGTGTACTGGAATGGATAGATAGTGCTGGAATGTATAAAGAGTGCAGACACTGGAAGAGCGTACTGGTGCTGGAATGGATAGAGCGTGCAGACACTGGAAGAGAGTGCTGGAATGGATGGAGAGTGCTATGAGAGGGTGTTGAATGGATAGAGAGTGCAGGTACTGGGAGACTGGGAGAGAGTGCTGGTGCGGGAATGGATTGCAAGTACTTGGAGTGCGTACTGGAATGAATAGAGAGGGTAGACACTGGGAAAGAGTGCTGGGATGGATAGAGAGTGCAGACACTGGGAGAGAGTATGCAGGTGCTGGGGTAGATATTGAATGCAGGTATTGAAAGAGAAGCAAGAATCTTAGTAGAGAGTGTTGGGAGAAATTGGGCTTCAGGGCAGATTATCTGATCAGGCTGTTATGGATACTGGTTCTTACCTGGAAAACTCTGACAGTTGGGTTCTGGAGCCGAACAAGAGGTGTTGGTATCAGAAATATGTTCTGTAACTTCTCTGTAAAAAGATGCACTTGTGAGGGGGGGGAGATACTGGCAGGTAATGGGGGTCAGGGGAGGCAGTGGTTACACATATAAGGGGGGATACTGGGAGCAAAGGGTACACATGTATGGGGGGATACTGGGAGGAAGTGGAACAGGTAGTGGAAATGTGGAAACACTCACTGTTAAGAAGTGGAAAAATGATGCCCTTCAATGCGAAACTCATCATGCGCTGTAGTTGTTCAACCTGTGGGGAACAGATTGGGATGTTTGAACTTCATGTGTTGCATCTGAGCAATAGCTTTGACTATAATAACTCTTATCTCGTGGTTATTGTTGGAGGAGAAGGTGCAAACCCATTGAGTGGTCTCCTGCACTGATGTAGAACTCCGTGGAGGGTAATAAAGTAGACAGTATGAGGGCCATATCTATTTGTAGGAACCTTCTACATAGACCCACCACACACACAAATCCCTTCCACCAGGAATCCTAATACTTCCTGACAGCAGAATTTACACATCATTTTTTACTTCTATCATTACATTGTCTTTGCATGTTGTCTATAATTTTACCCAATGCTTTTCCATTACTATTTGATCCCCCAAGTTCCTTTATGAGAGGGCTGCCATATTTGTCTAGCAGTAGTCCGTTAGTATTATAAACGTGAACTGAGAGGTTGAGAAGGAACAGTCAGATTGGCAAAACAGTCAGGTCTAGGAACTTCAAATAACTTACAAAAGCAGGACTATCAGTGAAAATTGATCAACGTGACCAATAGGCAACTTTTTATGTACATTAATATATTGAAGAGAAGTTTTTTAAGTGTCAGTATCTCTTTAAATATAAATGGCTGGAATCTTTGTGCTATGTGACCCCAATAAAACTAATGGTAACTATGATCAGTTGTACAAAAACGACATTACTCTCAGTTGTCCACTTACCTTAACAGGCCCTGCATCAGAATGGAGAAGTGCAAGAGAGAAACTGCAAAAGGAAAAGATAATCTTAGGGGAAAATAGAGAGAGAGAGAGGGGTGTAAGGGGGAACAGATAGAACAATGGAATGGGGTTTGTGAAATCATGTAGTAATGGGGGCAGAAACATGGAATGGGTGTAGCTGGAACGTGCCTTGGGGACAGAGAAATAAATGGGAATTGGAATTATGCATTGGGGGATAGGACCATGTTCTGTAAGAGAGGTCACTTCCTATACTGAGTGGGGAATCAGGTAGGTGTTTGGGAGGGTTGTATTGGATATGAGGGTACGTTTGTGTATGGAGAGGGGGAGGAACAGCAACTCTTACTTTCGCAATGCCAGTTGCGCTCCCATAGTCTCTTCCGACAGTAGAATATTTATCTGAGTTTCAAAGTCCTACAAACACAAAGAGGTCACACACAGAGACCACTGTCTCTAACAGAGTATTCCAATAGGTTAAGACCAGACCCTGTGTGCTCCATACATTGGCTAAGGGTTCAGTTTTATTCTCTACACAAACTACACAACTACACTGCCCATCTCTAGCTCTCAACATTCCCATCTGGAATTGACTTACTGCTTGGAGTTCAAAGACAGGGACTAGTGGGCGCTCGGGGTACAAAGCCGACACTTGTAGATCCAGTGAAACGCTGAGAGTCAGTAAGTCTGTCTGGCAACTCACTTCAGGGGGAGACTGAGCAGAAACTTGCAGGAGAAGTGGGGGGGAATCTGGGAACCGGTTTGGAAGCTACAAAAGACAAGAACATTTTAACTATTTGCTGCTAAACATTGCCCCTCAGTACCCATTAAGCAATGCCGCACAATATCATAAGATTCAGCCTAAAACATTTTCTTTGGTACCTGTTGGGCACTGGATTCATCCCCAAAGGAACCTGCTGGTCAAAGTAGCCATAAAGAATTGTAAGTTTAGCAAATATTGCCTCCTAGTAGCTCCTGTAGCACACGGACATTGCATTTACACCCTATCCTTACCCTTCTCATTGTGTATCATTGGTCTGCATTCCTTTTCTTTCATCCCCAAAACATTTGGATTTATGGTCCCACAGCACTGGCTGTTGCATATTTATTGCTGATGCTGGTGACAACACCTTCCCATTTTTGGATTAACTATGTAAAAGCAAGCAGGGGTTTTAACCCTAATACACAAGTTTTACAAACTCAGCGGATTTTTAAAAGAATTGCTCCACATTTACCAAATTGGCGTGTTTTGCTGATTAATATTATATCTAAGGGTTCATGTGCCGATATCTTTATAAATATTTACTGATATTTTAAAAAAACACAAAACACTGGAGCTTTTCTAGACTGAACTGAAGTTTCACAGTGTACTGGTGATCCCCCAACCAGTAGCTCGTGAGTAACATGTTGCTCTCCAACCCCTTGGATGTTGCTCCCAGTGGCCTCAAAGCAGGTGATTATTTTTGAATTCCAGGCTTGGAGGTAAGTTTTGGTTGTATAAAAACCAGTTGTACTGCCAAACAGAGTCTCAATGTAGGTTGACAATCCACATAGAAGCAAAAAATGGCCAATCACAGCCCTCTGTATCTGTGTAGTATTGTAATAATTAATTTGAAATAGTGGTAGGCTGGCCAACCTTATTTGTTAATGTGCGTAACAAATGTTTGAGAGAGAGCGTACCATTTTATACAGTATATTGCATTGCTTTTGCTTTGTCCTATTGTGGAACTGATTTTTGGCAACTTGGTTCTGTTAAGATTAGGAATAAAGCAACAGGGGTAAAACACAGGTCAAGCTGCTTATGTTGCTATTATACAGTTAAATCGTAATACTGCTGAATTGTGATATTCCATTCATTTGGAGAACAGGAACAGAAAGCAGTTGCTGTGGTATGAGTTTCTTATCAAGAATCCCTGGCAAGTCATGAAACTATCAAAGATATTGAAACACAGTTAATGAAAACAGCTCAATGTCTCAAGGATATTATAAGTTTGCCATTTCTTGGGGTTTTTTCTTTTTAATTGGTCTAATGGACCCAGCTTTAATCTCCCTGTGTGTGGCCCCATAACACGATGTAAAGAGGACAAGCCACTGTCCAGAGCTGTGTGATTGCTGATTTGCTAATCGCCAGTTTTGTGCACCTTTCAATAAATCTTATCTTGTCCTTGTATTATTAGAATTACCTGTAAGTTCTCTAGCACGTTATTGTATTTACCCTTGCACATTGTGAGCCCCACAAAATGCCTTTTGCTAAACGCCCCCTCCATTATTGTGTAGTATTTGACAGCTTGTATCTCCCTTGGGCCCTTCCATAGTGGCTTATTGAGCCATAAGCACAGACCCAGGGCTTCATCCTGGAATATGGGAAATTTACCTCAGGGGCAAAGGCTGCAAAGCTTTTCGTATTTAGCCGAAATGGAGATTCCTTAGGGATCTGGAAAAAAAAAATTCTCGTTTTAGGGTTAGATTTTTGGAGGGAATCGTCAGCTGCATCCTCTGCCTACATCTGGTTTCCTTATCTGTGATCCACCTTCCATCCCATCTTTTCATCATCCCCCAACGACTGTCCCAGTTTAACCCCAATATCATATATGCACATAATGTAATAACTTTATAATATATTGGTACAGATTTACCCCTGTATTTCCCCCAACCACTGTCACTTTGTAACCCCATATCATATATGTACATAAAAAAAATTCAAAAACTACAAAAATACAATAAAAAATGAAGACCAATTGCAAATTGCCTCAGAATATACAAAAAAGTTATAGGTGATCTACCTTTTTAACAATCCCAGTGTTGTCTCTAAGGTTTATTTACAAAGTAAAAGGGAAAGTTCCAGATTTCTGTACTTTGCACACTGCCTTCCAGTCTGGTTTATTGACAATGGAGTATTCAAACCCCCACCTACTGCATAATCCAAACTATGGCTTGAAATGAAGGGCAAGGAGAATATATATATATGTGTGTGTGTGTGTGTGTGTGTGTGTGTGTGTGTGTGTGTGTGTGTGTGGCCTTCCTAAAGCAGGTCTCTAAATGTCTCCCCTTTGCCATCTCTCCCCTCCTCACCATGTTATCTGTGATGTTGGCCCTGAGAAGCCCAGATTTGTAGTGCACGTATGCGGCAGAGTTAGCGGAGAACTGTGACACGGCAAAAACAACGGCAGAGTCTGCATCTGGGAGGTCAATCTCCACTGGGGAGTAAGGAATATCCCAGTGCTGGAAGAGCCCAACAAATTGCCCCTAAAACATGAATAAGATGTTAGGTCTTTATATTCCACTCATCAAGTTCCCCCAGAGCCATGGCATCTACCTTCACAAGAAGATCCACATTCTGCTCAGTAATTAGTGGAGGAGAAACCAGAGACACCTCCAGGGCAGCCACTGAATCCACTGGTTGAGTAACTGTGGAGACATTTCATTAGACACAATACAGATGCATGCTGGGGGTGTCTGGAACATGTTAATATTTAGACTAGAAATGCTCAGAAAATATGGAGGTGAGAAAGTTTTCCAGCAGGGTGGCGCCTGGGGGATTTGTGTGTGAATGTGATACAGGGCAAATAACAAAGTGGTACAATAGGGATACCTTTATTTAGGCTAACTAAGATAATCATAGCAGGCTTTCAGAACTCTCTAGTTCTCCTTTTCAAGCTTTAAAAAAAAAAAAAAAAAAAAAGGAACTAAAATGTCCTGAAAGCTTCTTATGATTATCTTACTTAGCCAAAAAAGCTGTGACCGTTATACCACTTTGTTCTTTTTTATTTCAAAAGGGTTGCCCTGTAACATTTTTACTGACCAACACGGTACAATAACTTTACCTGTGTCACAGCAGATTGTGTTGTTGCAGGTCCCTGAGGACACTTACCTGGCAGGCTGCTCAGTAGTTTCTCCATCTGCATAACAGTCTTGTCAAACTGGGGACACAGCTATGGGAAGAGAAGAGTCACAAGCCAAAAGTCTCACATCAGTGATGTTGCAATTACATTTATACTCTATGCTCCTGCCATTTACTCACCTGCTGGCTGAAGGCATCATGAATGGGGCCAAGAATTGAACCTTTAAACATGTTGAAAATCCACCTGTGAGTGCAGGACAATCATTTCTTATAACTTCATGTCCAACCACATGGCAACAGATAATGAGAGAGGATGAATTAAACAGCCAATAGTATCTTGGTTTCAGTTAAACCAATTGTTGTGTTGGCCCTAAAACTGCTTCTTGCAGAACTACTCAACTTCATTTGATGTTTCTGCACCTCCACAAACACTTCACTATTGCCCCAGCAGTTCTTTTATAGCACTTACCCAGATCCACCATGGAAGTGGAGGTCCACTTGGCCAGCACTGGAGCTGCATCCTGCATTCCAAATGGCACCATGTCCAAGGTCATCTCTTGTGAGTCCAAGAACAGCAGAAAGGTACAAACCATTCACTGACACCTCCAGCGAAGCAGAAGCACCACTGTGGGTGATATAGCACAGCACCTCTTATAGTTACACTGCAGAGGCATTATAGCCATATTATATATTTATATACTATATAGATAGAGATAGATATATATATATATATATATATATATATCAAGAGACCGCCTAATACACTGGCTTGCACCAGAACCATAAAACATGTGAGACCTTGAAAACTTACAAGAGGACTGTCCTTATTTCTATATATCCAGTGACTCTGGTCCGACCATCGCTCACTGACACCTTGAGCCCAGTATCCGTGGAAAAAGAAGCATCTGAATGAGACAGGTCCAACTCCTGAATCTGTAAGCTGCCCAGATACATCAACATGTGAGACATTTGGGGGAATATATAGTAGAGTATATGTCCTGCTATATGTATTATGGGCGGATTGTCAGCTCTTTGGTAAATGCTGCTTGCCCCCACCATACCTACTGACAGAGTAGTAAATTCTCCCCAGCACTGGGACAGAGACTGAGCCGGAAACATCAGGGATCGGTAAGGAAGAAAGTCTCCTCTGAAGTTCTTTTAACATCACCTGCCAACCTGTTGGGGCAACAATGCAAGTTCCTTTTTTAGGAAAAATTACATAACCCTACCTCCCCCCCCCCAGCATGAGTACTGCCCCCACATTATTCACATCACTCACAAATCCTTCTATTAGACATAAAATCAATCAGGATAAAGGAACAGGAGCCAACTCCCTGCATTCCTATGGAAATTAATATCCATCACTCTCCCATGCCCGAACTGATCCACCCCACGAGTATCCGCTCACCATAATGTAGTCCTTTCAGGGTTAGTCTCCCTTTAATTCCTGGCTCCTCACATTTGGTGGTGCCACAGACCAATAGAATGAAGGGCAACCAAAGCTTCATTATGTGTAGGGGGGTTGCCTGAAACAAAAAGCATTTGATGGGCTGGTGGCACAAATAACACATTGCCTCATTTAGGAACAAGGTACATTTATTAATTTCTTTTATTTTTACCCACAATGACACATTTTCCAACAATGCACAAGCAATAGCAGACGCACGCTACCTTGCATCCACCACAAGTTGCACCACAACAGATCCAAACTAGGACCTACTTTGGTAAATAATGTCCAAGTTGCAGCGCATGTAGTTTATCCCATGCATATACATGGAGTACATCAGAAGGGCCCCTGTATTTGGTACATCCAGTCATGCAGTATAGCGGGTTGTGAGACAGGGCAAAAGTTATAATCAGGATGGGGGGTGCACTGATATGAAGACACTGAATCACTGAAGATGTAGTTGTGACGGGGATGAGAGAAGAAGTAGTGGAGACAGGGATGAGACAAGAAGTAGTAAAAATGGGGTGAGAAGAAGTAGTAGGGAGTAGGGAAAGGGGTGTGAGAGAAGTAGTAAGAATGGGGTGAGAGAAGAAGTAGTAAAAATGGGGTGAGAGAAGAAGTAGTAGGGAGTAGGGACAGGGGTGAGAGAAGAAGTAGTAAGAATGGGGTGAGAGAAGCAGTAGTAATGACAGGGAGAAGGGGAATTTGGGAAGAGAAAAGACAAGGGCAGAGAGAAGGTGCAGCAGGAGGCAGTTTGATACATAAGGGTGTAAGTGTGGGGAAAGGGAGGAGGTATTAGGTGTCAGTACTTGCCTGGAGGTTGAATCGTGGTGTTTCTCTCTGGACACGTTGGTGTAGATCTACCTCCAGACACTGAGCCCAGAGTGAGCGCAGTGGTTCTGAGGCAGTGGTAGATGAAGTGGGTGTGGAGAGAAAGGAGTAAATAGAGCAGAACAAGGAAATAAAACTGGGGAGGAACGTTTCACTGTGTACAAACCTGACTCCTAGATACACTCTGCTAATGTCTGTCCTAAAGGTTCATGGCCAGAAGCACAGCAGAAGGTGACCAGCCAATCACAGCTTTGTCTACATGTGGAAATCTAGACAACAGTTTCCTGTCAGGTCCACCAAGTGACTGATTTGCTGCTCTCCTAAAGTGTGGCACAGCCTGGGAAAGTCATCAGTGGAAAAGGAATGGCTGGGTTAGTACAAAAGCTTTTATTGTTACAGGTGTATAAAGCAGTGCTAGGTACTTGTTGGGTGCCAGGCCTTGTTCGGCCTCCCCTTTAAGGGTGTGGAGTAAATTCCTCCAGGGCATTTCTCTTTCTTTGTAGGGCCAAGAACTGACACTCCTTAACTAATGAGCAGGCTCTTGGCCTCTCCTATCAGCACTAGCCTAAATTATATAATTTTCCTTTAAATCAAAGTCAGACTGCTAAGCAATCCGGTACATATGATAATGTAACCCCTCTGGAAATGACATATACACTGCCACACCATTCTGTCAATCCCTGCACTGCCTTCCACTACCACTCAGAATTAAATTCAAATTAATGACCCTGACATTAAAAGCACTTTATAACTCTGCCCTTCCCTACATCTCTGAACTCATCTCTATATACTCACACAACCGCTTACTAAGCTCCTCTACTGATCTGTTCCTCAACTCTTCTCTCATTACCTCCTCACATGCTCACATTCAAGACTTTGCAAGGGCTGCACCCCTCCTCTGGAACTCTCTCCCACGGTCTGTCCAACTTTCTCCCAACCTTTCTGCTTTCAAGAAATCTCTTATAACGCACTTCTTTCGAGAAGCCTCCCCTCACTCTGCTTAACTACCAAACGCAACACCACATACAGTACCACATTTGTCACCCACTTAATTCGATCTTAATTTCAAATTTCCAGTAGCAACCAGTCAGACCTTTGCTTTCATTTTACAACGACACTTGTGTGATTTAGCAGCTTTGTTCCTAAATCCGACAGTGTTTGCTAATGTCTATAGTCTTTCCAACAAATGCACAGAATGCGATAGGTATGATTGTGACTATAATGCAAAGACTAGTACAATCAAATGCGGGTGATGCTCAACGATGACTCACTGCTTGTTGGTACTGGTACCCCTGCCAGGGACCCACATATAACTCCAAGAAACACACGCTGCAGCACTCCGACTCCTGTGCTAGGCCTAGTTTGTTGGCACAATAAACCACTCTTGCAGGATTCAGAGTCCACAGTGTGTGTTTGTTGGAGTCCTAATGCACAGCTTTAGAGCAGAGATGCAGAATGTGTTACTTTTCCCTCTTTAATATATCACTGCAGTTGGGGGGGGGGGGCAGATAACCGGTTCTGTTGTATGGTGGTTCCTCTCGCCAGCTACAGATAAGTATGAGGAGAACTGCATGTCAGGCCCCCCAAAGTTTTACACAGGAGGTCAGGCCCTTAGCTGTTACCCCAAGCCATATGCTATGTGACCACTATAATATATATAATAACTTCATTCAGCAGCAAAGTATAATGCTCTTAGGGTGTAGTACCTTGTGTCTCTTTTGGGTGCCAAAACTATGTCCTGCCACAGCTTATGTTCTGCTCTGTTCACATTTGTAGTCACAGTCTATCTGAAGAGAACTTGACAGTACAGGATTTTTAGAGTTTACTTCTGATGAAGGGACACACGTTGTTGCACAAGTATTGATCCTGGATCAAAACTACTTTCCATTCCATTAAGTTTTGTGTGCTATTCGTCCTTGTCTTCACCCCAAGGGTAGTCCTTATCTTCACCACAACATGCATGTCTGTAGGGAATGAAACTATTAAGAAGAACAGGCGGAAATCTTCTACTTGGAACCTATTGGTATGTTCAATAAAATGAAGACAAAAGGCAGACACTTCACCAGAACAGTAGCCTACGACTGTCCTTATATAGACTTCTATAGTACTGGCATGGAGGTTTCTCTTTCAACCTGAATATGACCCATTTATTGCCCCCACAAATTATTAGAGTTCCCCATCTGATCCATATTTGCTCTAGTAAAAACTTTTATGTTATTTGTTCATTATACAAATGCCTGTGACACCCACACCTCTCATTTACAAACACCAAATCAGTCAGAATAATTATTCCAGGAAAGGGAACTAGAAATTCATTAAATGTGAACTGAAGAATAAGGAAGAGAAACCATGAGCAATAAGGGAAGTGATCTTGTGGCTATTTATGTAGTAGAATAAGAAACAGACATGTGACTTAATATTTGCTTGTGCCCCAGAGACAAATGAACATCAGAAAACCATCAAGTCACATTGTAACTGAGGTTGAAAAAAGACATTCATGCAATTCAGCTGTTCTCTCAACTCCTTTTAGGACCTCTTATATGCGTTACGTGCATCAGGCGGGTGGCAGGCAAGAAAGCAGTAGATAAGGCAGGCAGGAGGACAAGAATATTGGGGGAACAAGCACACAACAATTTCTTTATATGCCTTGGGCTTAACCCAGGCTGAAGCCCTTTAGGTTTAATGGATTCAGTAGCAGCAGTTACAAGAACTGATATTAACGAGACCACTGCAGCTTGTGATTGGAGAGGAGATTTTTGATGATTAATGGTATTGTAGGAGACTGCCAATGATTAACTCTATTGTGTGTTGCCAAATACTGTATGTACTTTGCAATGATACAACTATGGAGGGTATTTCCATTGTACCAGGAGCTAAACAGCACTTTGCACCCTGCCTAGGCAATAACCCTTTAGGAGCTGAACTTTACAGTCACTGTACTCCAAGCAGTTCATGGTATATGGAAACCTCAATCCGTTTCCATAAATTTCCAGTAGCAACCAATCAGACCTTTGCTTTCAATTTACGACGACACTTGTGTGATTTAGCAGCTTTGTTCCTAAATCCATACCTCCCAACTGTCCCTTTTTCGGAGGGACAGTCCCTCTTTTGACAGCTCAACCTGCAGTCCCTCATTTGTACTGGAAAGTCCCTCTTTTCTCTGCACTGAACAGCCAGAAAAAGAAACAAAGTTTCTCACTTGATTGGCTTTTAGCAGAGAGCCCAGAACAGGTAACAGGTGCAAATAAAATACTTTGTAACAATTTTGAGACACAAAAACACAGTTTAGATAAGGAGAAATATTTTCAAACTTTCATAACCTGCCAAATTTTGTAAAACAAACATGGTAATTAGGGGGTGTGGCCACAGAAAGAGGTGTGGTCAAAAAAATTGCTGCGCTACGTGCGGGAAAAAAAATTTTGTCCCTCTTTTTACTTCCAAAATGTTGGGAGGTATGCTAAATCTGACAGTGTCTGCTAATGTCTTTAGTCTTTCCAACAAATGCACAGAATGCGATAGGTATGATTATGACTACAATGCAAAGACTAGTACAATCAAATGCGGGTGATGCTCAACTATAACTCACTGCTTGTTGTAGCGTTGGGTGCAAGCTGCTGGTACCCCTGCCAGGGACCCACATATAACTCCAAGAAACACACGCTGCAGCACTCCGACTCCTGTGCTAGGCCTAGTTTGTTGGCACAATAAACCATTCTTGCAGGATTCACAGTCCACAGTGTGTGTTTGTTGGAGTTCTAATGCACAGACTGTAACCCCCAGGCACTTTGACCTACCTTAATGAAGGGATAGGAGTAGAGTGGTCTTGTTTGAGACACTTGCTTAGTTCCAAATCTGTACAAGATGCAGAATTAAAAGATGTATATAAGAGAGAAGGGGTGCTAACTGGTTTAAAGGACATGTAAACCCTTACCATGTCTTTAGGTTGGGCACATATTCCCCACACAAAATCCATCAGTCTCTGCATTTTGGCCCTTTGTTAGCCTGCACCCATAGTGTTTTCCTGAATGCAAAATCTGCTTCAACCAGGCGGCCATTTTCTATCGGCTACATCATCGTTTATATTTGCATATCCAGACACACCTAATGAGCTTACTCAGAAGTTTTTTTTTTTATAATGTAACTTATTAGCAAGTATGTATAATCCCACTCATATGTGTAACCCTACTCACTCATACAAGTATAATGTTCACTGATTGCATGTATGTGGATAGGGTTTACATGTCCTTTAATGCAGTTGTGTGTTAAAACGAATAATGCATATGGATAGCAAAGTCCTGGGGGAGGGAAAAAGGGAGGGGGGAGGAGAGTCCAGGTACTCCAAAGAAAAAATATAAATGTTGGATATTCCAAGGGTTAAATGCAAATGGTCCGATAACTCCAACAAATGTTCCACGTTGGGTGCTGCCTCCATAATCTGCTAAATAAATAAACATAAAAGAAGGGGTGCGCTCCCCTCATGTGAAGTTGCAATATATGTTCATTTGAATAAAGATGCAGTTACAATTTGGCAGAGAAAAATACACATTTACACAATGTGAGCCCCTTCTTTTATGTTTGTTTGTTTACAAGATGCAGAATTGCCGAGCAGGCAGGTTGTATTAAATATCATGGGCATTTATTTGAGAGCATCGACGAGCCTATACAGGGGAGGGCTGGAGTTTCGGGTTATTTGATGTGGATGATAAAACTGCCCCACTGAGTGGCATAACCTAACTTTAATGTGAAATCATCTAATGATGGAAAATAGACCTGCTCATGTGCTAAGGAAATAGCCACAGTTTAAATCATACCCGCCCACATTTCTGTACAAAGAAGAGAACGTAATGCAAATTCAATTGAAAAGTAAGGCACATTATTTATAATCAATCCCAACCCACATTTGTTAAGGAAATGCTTTTTCTTGCCAGAGAACCCCTAAATCACACAAAACTGGAAAAGTGTTAATCCCACTGTTTAAATATGTGTAGACATCCTGCTGTTACGCCTGGCTGGTAAAAATGATGGTTGATCCCAATCTTTTTAATAGGGGAAAAAACATAAATATATCGGAAGGCTGGTATTTTTTTCCAGAAAAGGTGGCAACCCTATATGGCTCCAGCACTGGTATCACTTTCCCACAGGCATGAAATGATCTGAAGTGAGAGGCCGTCCCGTGGGTGTAGTGAGGGTCTAGCGTGTGTTTCATGTATGGAGACCGTATTTGCCATGTTACTTTCCCAGAAAGTTCCTCATTATGCCTGGGCCTTCTTACATAATGTCACACACTGGCTGGACTTTTGTAAAATCAGTGTCTACATGAGCTGGAGGATCTGATCTTCCATAAGATTTAGAATTTGGGTGCCCTGGACATTGTCCGAGACTTGTGTGCACAGAAAGGTAGTTACTAAGGTATCTTGAAATTGTTTATTCCCAATTCATTTTCTATTCCTTAAAAGAACACAATGGATTGATTCTGTGCAAGTTCAGTACATTAAACAGGAATTTTGCTCTGCATTTTATGGACTGTGTATTAGGGCATTGAGCATGAAGCTGCCACTGCATTTACACTGCTTCACCTTTCTGGGGACATTAAATGTGGCACATTTTTGAGGTTACCATTATACATACCCTAGAAATATTGATTGGTGAACTATTTGCATCTAAGTGATGAGAAGTCGTTGTGAAAACCAGAAATGAATAGGTATTTCTGTACATATTCCATCCTATTGCAATCACAACTGAATACGTACTTGTGTAAAGCGCATTATAAATGTAATGTATAATGGGACCAAGATGGGGTTAATTAAACCCATATCAGTCCAGTTAAATCCCTACCCTTCCTCATTTCCATAGTTGCTGGGCATGGGCCCCATGTACAATGCTTTAGTTAGACACAGGTTACATCATGTTAAAACACTTTCTATGACAGGTGAAATTAGGAAACGCTAAGAGCAGCCTGTATTCCAAACAAGAGGAGTAGAAGGGAGTAGCTCTCCCCTAGGCTCTGCTTGCTGAAGTGAAGGGAACGCATAACAGAAGAGGCATTCAGGCATAATCTTCTTCCTGATCCATTTCTGCTGTAGGGGATCTACATGCAGCAAGTAAATTCTAGAACCCCCCAAGCTGTTTTCACATACAAGGAAATAAGTATTTTGCATTCACCCTTGTCCATTTGTCGGTGATCCCTCCCTCATCACCCTCCACTTATGTTTGGGTCAATTACCTGCTGCTTATTGCTGTACACAACTTCCGGTCCTGCCAGTGCCTCAAATATGGGCAGGACACTTGGGGACCCTCCTGCACAACATTTGGTCCTGTTCCATTGAAGGCTTCAGCATGAATGAGTCTTCACTGACGTTTTAATACCATAGAAAGCAAATCCACCATACAAAATATAAAAATACAGGCCCAATAACGGTGGCAAGCACACCCAGTGTGGGCAGGAGGGGGTGCAAGCTGGTTATACACACACACACATTGCAGGGGGTGGGGTGGAAGGGGCAGCTCAATATCGCGCACAAATTTCATTCTGTCCAACCGGTTTCAGTCCTCTCCCTTTTAAGTAACAGGCTAGAGCTCAGTTCTCTTTCTTCTCCTGCTCTTCATTACTCTCATTACTTTCATCTTTCGGCTGCTCCTCGTACCTATGACAAGGAAAAATTGTCTGAAATTGCTAGAGCTAAACAAGCATTAGCGTTTCCTATGGTCATGAACTGCAGTGATTCCTACGGATTCTAGGAACTCAAATATATCATGTGACACCAAGCAGCAAATCTAACACAGAACCTGCACCAACCCTTACTGGCTTCCACAGCCTGAGGATTTCTTGTAAATGTTTTAAATAGCCAACATCCTAGTGAAAGTAGTTGGTAGGAAATGAGTGAAGTTGTAAAAATCTAGTGCAGAAACTACTGTAGGTATGAGTGGGGGAGCACAATCTAGTACAGGAAGTTAGGAAAACCAGAAGAAATCATTCATTCTAGTGCAGGAGGTAGGGAAAAAAAAGCAGGAGGGTACATTCTCCAGCCCAGAAGTAAATCAGAAGGAAGCACATAAGTTCATGCTGGTATTGGTGTAGAGGGAAGCACACAAGTGTAGGAATGGATGTGCTGGACTGAAATGAAGAATAGCAGTTCTAGGGGTTAGGCAGGGACCCAGCACTGAACAAAACGATAATCCCAAGCCTAAGTGCATCATTATGAGCCGAGCGCTGCGCTACTCATTAAGGAATTGGGCCACTAGAGAGCAGAGAAGCACCTGTGCAGCTGCAGATGAAATGGACGACAGTCACATGGAGCTGGGGTTCAGCTGCCGCCTACGGCGAGGAGAACAAGGTTTCTGTTGCATTGATTCAGCTAGGCTAGCTGGAGATCCAGAAACAACCGGAAAGTGAGAAAGGCGAGGAGTGTGAGGTAGGAGCTCCGCAGAGGACTCATAGCTGTGTGACAGGGAGGGAAGAAGGAAGGCAAGACAAGGACAAGAGAAACATGAGGAGCAAGATGTAGGACAGTGCATTGTATTCAGAAACCAGGAATGTCGGGACAGAATGATAGAGAGTAGGAGAATAAAAATGGTAAGTTTGTATGTGTGGGAGCCAGGGGCAATTAGGAAGAGCAACAAGAGAGGAGTCAGGATCAAATACAAAAAAAAAGGTAGAACAAGGAAAGTAGCAAAGAGAAAGGACAAGTGGACACAAAAAAGATGGTGGTTCACAGGATCATTTGTGTTGGGTGGGGTAGCAGAAGATGAGAAACAAAGCAAGATGTTAAGGGAACACAAGTTGGATAAAATATGTTAGGGAGATTTTAGGGAAAGAAACCAGAAAGGAAAACCGGTTAAGAGAATGAGAAAAGAACTAGATTAACATGAATATATAAACTCACCTCCCAAATGCCACTCACCTGAACATCTCTGTCACTTCTCCTTTCACCAATGCCACAAGCAAAGGGAACCCAATGCATGCTGGGACCAGATAGAGGAGTGCCGGCTGGTGGGAAAGAAGAGAAACCTTAGCAACGTTGCCAACACATAGTCCACACACGTTCTTCCTATACTCACGGCCCACACACACGCTCTTCCTATACTCATGGCCCACACACATATACCTTCTTCCTATACTCACGGCCCACACACATATACCCTCTTCCTATACTCATGGCCCACACACATATACCCTCTTCCTATACTTCCTTTACTCATGTCCCGCCCCAATACACTCTTCCTATACGCACGACCCACCCACACTCGCTCTTACTATACTCATGATCCGCCCACATACTGTACCCTCTTCCTTTACTCACGTCCCGCCCCAATACACTCTTCCTATACTCACGACCCACCCACTCACGCTCTTCCTATACTCATGGCCCACACACATGTCCTTCCCTGAAGTCACAGCCAAACTCAGTTTCTATACTCTGAGAAACACTGAGGGTACTCTCACCTGGGCGTGTTTGAATGTGTGCATGACAAAGATAGTTAGGGCCAGACCAAACACGTACGCAAGGAAACTTGTGTAGAAATACGTGCGTGAATTCTTCTTCAGACTAGGAGTAAAAACAACTGCTAATAAAAGATGTACGAGTAACTTCCCAGAAATACTCACGAATGTTACATATAGCTATATAACAAGTGGCAGGTTACACGAAACTTAAAGTGACATTGCCAGCAGGTATCCCTCAGCGCCCCCTGCGTTGCCACTATTTCTTCATCTCCCCACAGACTCACCTTATGTCAAAACGGAGCAGTAATGCAATGAATATGCCTGTGAGAAGAACAAGTGAAGAGAATAAAATTAGTATTACAAGTTAGTAACACGGTCATGTTTTTATAACCACCATCCCCATACCTACTCACACATTCTGTCTATATACCAACTAGTACAGTGAGCCACGATCAATGAAATCGAGCCAAATAAAGCTCATGTATAAGGAAAGGGTGCCCAATAGTATGTGCTATTTGTTCTACCTCCCCAGCTTATTCCCATAGGGTCTGTATGTTTCTCTACTCACAAGAGTATGGGCACAGGGATTAATGCGGGGTGAAAAAGGGCACAACAAATATTTTTAGACTTCAGACCTGGAATGACTATGTCTCCGAGGCCCAACATGGCAAAGTTATTGGCCTCAAGTCCCTTCTCCAGCAAGTCCTGAGGGAAGACCACTAAAAGGAAGAGAGAGTGTTAAATTGAGGGGGTGGGTGGGGAAAGTAAATGGAATTTCTAAATGGAGACAAAGAAAACTTGCATTTTATTGGAGCCTCAAATGATTTGGCTACAGTTACCATGACGTTTGTCCCAAAAACCTAAAGCAAAGAGAGTGAGAAAGTGAGCACTTCAACCCACAGTTCCATTGATTACCCATTAAGTGCCAACAGCAAATGTCCAGAGTAAACTTACCCAGAATATGTCATAGACGAAGAGCCCCCCCAGTAGAATGCAGCCAGTACTGACATTATTTAGATGGAGCAGCTCCACCCCGTTTAGGGCAAACGATAAGCCAAAGAGATTATTAGCGATCCAGTGCTGGAGGGAAGACAAGTTACATGTTAGAACTGAAATTTCAACTCCTGAGCTTTGTGTATAGCCTTGCTAAAGCAAGAAACTGCCCAAACTCTCCCACTTCCCCAATAGTCGGGGACCAAACTCTCCCTCTACCAAAGAAACCAAGAGCCCAAATTCTCACCTTCTTCAGCAGGTACCAGACACCAACTACTCCACTGATAGCCAAACAAACGAGGTCACGGCTGTCAAACTCGTAATTTACAATCTCTGCAAAGAAAGTAACATTTCGTCATTAGGCTGAAAAAAAGACACATCCAATTCAACTTTTTCTGTGTATATAAAACCTGCCCAGGTGCTAGTTGATCTGAAGGAAGGCACAATAAAAGGGACATTGAAGCATTTCTGAAAATGAAAGCAAACAGCTGGCAAGTATAAAAACCCCCTCATCTCTGCACAAGTACCGGACACGTGCACAAGACATACACTCAACTTACCCTCCTTGCTTTCTCCAGAGCCCTGTGTGAACAGCAACTGATACGGTCTGTTGGGAAAGTTTTCTGGCAACAATCTGTTCATTGCTGGACTGAAAAGAGAGGCAAGGTATCAGGGGTTGTGTTTGAGAAGAGAGAGGTAACAGCTGACGGTGACAGCTGTGAGAGAGGAGAGACATCAGTGGAATGGATATAAGCAATGGGATATTTGGGAACAGATGAAAGGAAGGAGTAAGAATAAAAAGGGGATTTATGGAGAAGTTATAGGGGAAGAAATGAGGAAGAAAAAGCCAGAGGAGAACTCCCATGGGACCGTTGGGTAGTTACCTGATGGTATGTGCCAAAGCCAACACCCCAAGGATAAAGAAGTACATGGAGAGCAGGAGGTTGATATATTCCTGGGAAAATATCTAGAGAGGGAAAAAGAAAAGATCTAAATCGAACTGCTGAAACAAGCCACAGGCATCAAGGGTTAAGGTGGCAAATGTACCCTCACACAACCTAATCCCAGAGTAGCACAGAGGCTCTTCAGGGAACAACTTGTCCTGTTAGATCTACACCCACAAGCATATGCTAATGTAGTTGTTCATCCTCCTTTTATTCACATTACATTAAAAAGGTGGATAAATCCTTAAATGATGCAATAACTATTTATTTCTGCCCATTTGTATCTACAAAACCAGGTTTTCTTGGGGGAAGCTTGTCCCCATAATTAGGCTTACCCATTTCCAAATATCTCACTCACCAAAATCTTTTCAACATGTTGCACTGGATTATGGTACTTGAAGTTCCAGCATCAGCCTAGGCACCTTTGTCTCTTGATGACTGTCTAACCCCCACTCCCCCATAATTTCCCGTAAGTAGCAGATTTACATTGGTCTGTGTTGTGTCTCTGTAGTGTAGAGTGACCTTCAGCCGATTCATATCCTCATGGCAGGGCAATGAGTGATGTAGGGACAGAAGCCTGCTCTGTGCGCGTCAGGTGGTGGTGCATTTTAATACTAAACCCTTGTTGTTTCCTCATACACAAGGCTTATATAACTGCTTCCCACATGCTCAGCTGGTTATATTAAATCAGGGTGTATACTTCCCCTTTAAAATTCATGCCCCGCACATTAATCTTTTGGAGAAATTAATGCTTCTTTAGTGTGGGGGGCTTAAAGGAATTGTTCGGAATAAAACTAAAAACTGGGTAAATAGGCTGTGCAAAATAAAAAATGTTCCTAATATAGTTAGTTAGCCAAATATGTAATGTATAAAGGCTGGATTGACTGGATGTCTAACATAATAGCCAGAACACTACTTCCTGCTTTTCAGCTCTCTTGGTTTACACTGACTGGTTACCAGGCACTCAGTAACCAATCAGAGACTTGAGGGGGCAGGGGGACATGGGACATAACTGTTGCTTTTGAATCTGAACTGAAGGCGGAGAATCAATTGCAAACTCATTGAACTGTTATGTCCCATGAGGCCCCCCTTATAATCACTGACTAACTCAGAGTTAGAGAGCTGAAAAGCAGGAAGTAGTGTTCTGGCTATTATGTTACACATCCACTCACTCCAGCTTTTATGCATTACATTTTGCCTAACTAACCTTATTAGATACATATTATATACATTTTTTTTTTATTTCCTATATACACAGCCTATTTACCCAGTTTTTATTTTCCCACTGAACTGTTCCTTTAAAGCGGTAATAAGATTTCTAAAGGTGCAATACACTGTCACCAGCAGGGGATGGGCAATAACCCAGTATTGACATTCTGCCCCCTATATAATACTTTCAATAGAGCATTCTGTATAACGGCCAAGCACAGGGCAGGAAATGTTGTGGCTCTTGAGAGAAAGTGAATTTGGGGAAACTGTCCCTATGGCAGGTTAATGTTGTTACAGCCAACACTCCTGTGGCACCACCAGATACTGCGACACCACCCATCTCATTCCAATGACAGATACATTGGGTGATTGGGAAGATTAACCCATGCAGTGCTGGAGACTCACCTTAAAGAATATATAAAGGCCAAAGAGGGTGCAGCTGGCAATGATGGGGAAGCGTGCAGCGTCTCTGCTCGTTATGGTCTCTGGCATGTCGGAGGAATTCTGTTGGCACAACACACTGGGGTTACACACCAGGAGACAATAGACAAATCACATTCCCACCCATTCAGTCCTGATAAAGCTTCATTTGCCAATGCAAAGGTCCCACATAGTCCTTTCTGGCCCCCCTTTATATATTTGTTGTATCCCCGTTATAGTCTCTTTATGTCCCTGTTATATCCCTGTTATAGTCTCGTTAACAATGGAGCCTTGATGAACGGGCCATATGACGTGCACCCGATGATATACTTGCCTATCCAGTAAGTGCGGTCTAATTGGAATTGTCTGTGAAAATAGTCTCGTTATATTCTCTTTATATCCATTATATTCCCATTATATCCCTGTTATATTACCAGTTATATTCTCGTTATAGCCTTGTTATGTTCTCGTTATATCCCTGTTATATTCCCGTAATATTCTTGTTATATCCTTGTTTTCCAAATTCCATCAAGTTCAACCCCTCCAAATGAAAACCCAGCCCCATACACACACCCCTCTCTACTGTCACATAAATGATATATACCCATATCTATACTAACTATAGAGTTTAGTATCACAATAGCCTTTGTATTATGTCTGTCCAAAAAATCATCCAAGTAAGTCCCTCTTATAGTCATTAACTGAATCATCACCCGGCAGTGCATTCCCCAACCTCACTGTCCTCACTGTGATGAACCCCCTACTCTGTTCCTTTAAATGAAACTTCTTTTCCTCTAGTCTGAAGGGGAGGCCTCTGGTACGTGATTCTCTTTATGGGTAAAAAGGTCCCCTGCTATTTGTCTATAATGTCCTCTAATGTACTTGTAAAGTCTAATCATGTCCCCTCACAAGCGCCTTTTTTCCACAGAAAACAACCCCAACCTTGTCAGTCTCCCCTCATAATTTAACTCTTCCCTCCCTCTAACCAGTTTAGTTGCACATAGTCTCTGCACTCTCTCCAGCTCATTTATATCCCTCTTAAGGACTGGAGTCCAAAACTGCCCCCATACTCCAGATGAGGCCTCACCAGGGACCTATAAAGAAACATAATTATGTTTTCATGCCTTGAGTTAGTCATTTTTTTTATACAAGACAGAACTTTATTTGCTTTAGTAGCTAAGGAATGACACTGCCTAGAGTTGCACAACTTATCTACAAATATCCTCGTATCGTATCAACACTGAACCTCATTTTCCAGTTTGCACAGTGATTTGTCTAAGTTGGGAAACTGGGCAGCAAAGTGGCAGCATCCTGCATGGAACCTATAGTTCTGCACAATTTAGTCTCATCTGCACAAATAGAAACAGTACTTTCAATGGCCACCTCCAGGTCATTAATAAACAAGTTGAAAAGCAAGGGACCTAGTACAGAGCCCTGCGGTACTCCACTAACAACACTGGTCCAATTAGAAAATGTTCCATTTACCACCACTCTTTGTAGTCTATCTTTTAGCCAGTTCTCTATACAGGTACAAATACTATGTCCCAGACCAACATTCCTTCATTTAACCAGTAACCTTCTGTGTGACACTGTATCAAATGCTTTAGCAAAGTCTAAGTAAATCACATCCACTGCCATCCCAGAATCCAGGTCCCTGCTCACCTTCTCATAAAAAGAAATTAAGTTAGTCTGGTAAGATCTATTACGCATAAAACCATGTGGCACAAACTAATAGTATTATGATTTGCTATGAAGTCCAGTATCTTATCCTTTATTAACCCTTCAAAAAGCTTTCCTATCACTGACGTCAGACTAACTGGCCTATAGTTTTGAGGCTGAGAACGGGATCCTTTTTGAATAGAGGCACCACATTAGCAATTCGCCAGTCTCTCGGCACTATGCCACACCTCAATGAATCCTGGGAAGTTAAAGGAAAACTATACCCCCAAAATGAATACTTAAGCAACAGATAGTTTATATCAAATTGAATGACATATTAAAGAATCTTACCAAACTGGAATATATATTTACATAAATATTGCCCTTTTACATCTCTTGCCTTGAACCACCATTTCGTGACTCTATCTGTGCTGCCTCAGAGATCACCTGACCAGAAATACTACAACACTAACTGTAACAGGAAGAAGTGAGGAAGCAAAAGGCACAACTCTGTCTGTTAATTGGCTCATGTGACCTTACATGTGGTTTGTATGTGTGCACAGTGAATCTTACGATCTCAGGGGGCGGCCCTTATTTTTTAAAATGGCAATTTTCTATTTATGATTACCCAATGGCACATACTACTAAAAAAGTATATTATTATGATAATGGTTCATTTACATGAAGCAGGGTTTTACACATGAGCTGTTTTACTCAGTATCTTTTAATAGAGACCTACATTGTTTGGGGGGTATAGTTTTCCTTTAAGTAAAGAGGTTTGGCAATCACAAAGCTCACTAAGTACCCTGGGATGAATACCATCTGGCCCCGGACCTTTGTTAATCTTAACATGTTCTAGTCTCTTTTGAATTTCTTCATATGTGAACCATGCATCATTAGTTCTATTACTAGAATTGGGACTATTAAGAAGGAAACCTTAAATAACTGGTTCCTTGACAGACAAAAATACGAGTTCAGAGTCTGCGCTTTTATTTTTTCATCAACCAGCTGACCCCCCCCCATAAGGTCCCACCCCTTCCTGCTTCATTTTTTTACTATTAACATATTTAAAAAATAATTTTGGATTCCTGTTCTATCCCCTAATATCCCCGTTCTATCCCCAGCACAGGAGCACAGGTCTGACCTTGCCACGGGCACAACTAACGCTCCTTAGGGCCCCGAAAAAGATGGGGAGTAGGGCCATAAGAAGCAGGCTGCCATAGGCCAGAGCGGTCCCTTCAGGGGAGTTGCCCAACTTCCCGGTGCCATTGGCCGCCGCCTCAGTCTCGTTGTGTAGGGTCGCCGGCTCCAGCTCCGCCATGTCCGGGGATGTCGCTGCTCACTCTGCGGCTCCAGCAGCGCCGGTAGGACACGTTACCACTCAGTCAGGAAGTGACATACAAATCCCGCGCCGGCAGTTTCCCTGGCAACGCGTAACTTGGGGGCGGAAGTAAAGCGACGCTGCAGGAGGCGGAGAATGTGTAGTGAGTGGGCGGGGTGAATGCTTGGTTTGCCTTGGAATCCTTATGCTTTGGGTTAGTATTAGTAGGACTTGCAAGTACTGAGCGTTTATTAGCCGCCTCTCAGTCACTCTACCGCAACCTTAGGGTGTCAACTTTGCCACAGTTCTCCGGCTCCTTTGCTTACGTTGTACCTACTCTGCCCTTCTGTAGCTTGCTACTCTGGAACATCCAGACTTTCAGTTAACTGTTAGTATGATGTACAGAGGGATATTCTCAGACAATTTGCAGTTGGTTTTCATTTTTCATTATTTGTGGTTTTTGACTTATTTCGCTTTTTATTCAGCAGCTCTACAGTTTGTACTTTAGGCTGGTTGCTAGGGTCCAAATTCCCCTAGCAACCATGCATTGATTTGAATAAGAGACTGGAATATGAATAGGAGAGGTCTGAATAGAAAGAGGAGGAATAAACAGTAACAATAGCAATACATTTGTAGCCTTACAGAGCATTTGTTTTCTATACAGGGTCAGTGACCCCCATTTGAAAACTGGAAAGAGTCAGAAGAAAAGGCAAAGAACTCTAAAAGTATAACCTATAATTATTGAAGACCATAGCAAAGTTGCTAGGAATTGGACATTCTATAAAACACTAAAAGTGCCCTCAAAGATGAGCCATTCCCTTTATCCCAAAATATCTGTTGCCCAGTGAATGCTGCAGTGTAATGTAGTTCTACCAGGGCCAGTGGCACACGATGTAGTACAACTACAGTAACCAGCATGCAGTGGGTGTGTCCTATTGTGTATGAGACATCCTATTCCTGGGGTCTGTCTCCACCCAATAGCATAATGACATCATCAGTGTATCAAAACCATTTATGTTGTCATCATGGTACAGACAGCCTTCACTGTGGATGTGCTTTTCCTCCCATGTAGCCATATAGAGAGAGACACATGGGTGGGAAGTTCACCCTCAAAACCCATGACCAGGGCAGCCATCAGGGGGGGACAGGGGGGAGAGTTGTATGGGGCCCCGAGGGTAAGGGGGGCCCCGGCCACGCCACACTTACTTGATTAGCCAGGCACCCATCTTTCTGAGAACTGCTGACTTTGGGAAGACATGGACGTTTAAGGGGGCCTGGCCACCAATTTTTTTTTCTCCTATGGGGTCCTAGCCACCAATATTTTTAATGGGAGGGGCCCTGGCCTCAAATGTTTTTTAATGGGGGGCCCTGACCACCAATATCTTTTTATTTTTTATTAACATGTGGGAACACTAGCCACCAATATTTTTTTTGTTTTTTTACTGTGTGGTGGGGAGGGCGGACCTGTAGGTGGGGCTTGCGGTGGGCGCAGCCCAGGGGGCCCAGGAAATTTTGTTGTATGGGGCCCTGCGATTTCTGATGGCGGTCCTGCCCATGACCCAAGTAAGCAATTAGAGGGGTGCAGTATATAATACACTCTTTGCTATGTATATAATATAGTGAATAAAGTACGCCCTTTTGTAAAATATAAGGATATTATAAGTTACTGAGGAGTTTCATGACCTTCGGCCGAGTGTTTTTTATACAGGTCATGGAACTCCGAGGTAACTTCTAATATACTCATATTTTGCAACTGGGGGTACTTTATTTATTATAATACACAAGTTTGAGTGAGTCATGTGACAGAAATGACATCAGAACTCACCGTTTATAACTGATGACATCAGAACTCACCGTTTATAAGGATATCATTTACAAGATATTCATGGCTTTTGTGTATTATATGGTTATACAACTATGACTCCCCTTACTTTGGGAATGACCTGACTTTAGCACTCCCTCTCCCATCTCCTTTAACCCTACTTCTGCCATTTTTAAACAGGTTGTACTGATATTTTTTTTAAAAAAAAGTTCTCTTTAAATCACAGGTGCTCAGCCAGCATTCAGGGACCTCCATACAGAGCAAATAGCGGCTTCAGGGGAGCATTTGAGAGTTCCATCACTTCCAGGGGACAGCAATCATTTTTGTCAGCACTGGGCCCCCCAGAAATTCACACACTAAGGTAGATCTGCATATATGATATGGGGTGACAAGGGAAAGATGGGGGGCTGTGCCTATATATTATACACTTACATTATGTGCATATATGATATGGGGGTGACACTGTGTTGGGCTGGAGGAAAGATGGGGGGTACATCTATGTATATATTAAACAGTTACCTTATGTGCATATATGATATGGGGGTGTCACTGTGACAGGGGGAAAGATGGGGGCTGTGCCTGTATATTATACAGTTACATAATGTCCATATACAATGTGGGGTTTACACTGTGACAGGGGGAATGATGGGAGGGGGGTATATCTGTGCCTATATAATATACATTTACATTATGTGCATAAATAATGTAGGGGTTACACTGTGATGGTTGGGGGAAAGATGGGGGGGTATATCTATATATTATACTGTTACATTATGTGCATATATGATGTGGGGGGGGTTAAACTGTAACGGGGAAAAGCTGGTGGGTTATATCTGTGCCTGTATATTTTATGGTTACATTATGTGTATATATGATATGGGGGTGACACTGTGACAAGGGCTGCGGCAATGATGGGGGGGCTGTGCCTATATATTATACACTTACATTATGTCTATATATGATATGGGGGGGTTACACTGTGACAGGGGTTGGATAGAAGGAAAGTGAGGGGTATAATAGTGAAGGGCAGTATACAGACGTAATGAGACTCTGTTAGGAGGAGGTGCACACAAGGGCCCCAGGCTCTAAATCTCCTTGCTGTGTCCCTGGGGATCAATAGCAGAGTCTGACAACTGCCTGTATTTATCCGGAGGCTGTGGCTCATTAAACACTGAGATGAAACCCAGATCCCCTGACACCCAGCACTATGGGAGTGGTACCAAATATGTAATGGGGAGATCTTACTGTACTGGGGCAGCAATGCAGTTAATTTGCAGGTAATGGGGGGGCACTAATCTGATGACACAGTACTAAGTGGGTCAGAGCATTTCATATGTACAACACAATCTCAGCAGATGTTTTGTGGTATCTATGCAGCACTCTGGGGGTGCCAGTTAGTCCCAAGGATAATAAAGTGCCCAGTGCAGGGTGAGACTGGCCAATGGAGGGTTAGCAGAGGGAGACGCCTTATATCTCAACAGGGGTGCAACATACGGTATTAGGGTTAATTCTTAAGAGTAAGACGCAGTTGGGTGTTAGTGTGAAAAGGGGAGGGTGATACAATTATATATCAGTAAAAAAGAGTTTAGAATGATCATGAGGTTTATTCTTCATTCTCCATTTATTCCCCCATATCAGCCTCTCTCAGCCTCCCTCCATAAACATTCTGCTCAGATTTTCCACTGTTTGCTCAGCGTTGGATTTAGTGGGCGCTCGGCATAGTTCCATAAAACCTTGTAGGGGGAGGGAGCGTTCCTGACTTTCTACATTCTCTCAGAGTCGGAAATGGCAGAATTTGTCACCAGACATTTCATTCTATTTACTGAAAAATACAGCAATACAAAAAATGGAAGTTTGGTGCAACAAAGGTATTGGGTTGATGTTAGAAAGGTGTATGTTCTGATGGGCTCTGTTGCAGCCTTCATGTTGGTATTGGGGTGGGGGCTTTCCAATTACTGCACAAATAATCAGTTTATGAGTGATAAGTGTCCTTCATGCTAGCTGTCTAGCCAGTGCAGGCAGAGTTTGACGTCTTAAGTTGTAAGTGTCCAATCAGTGTCCATTATCTTCTGCATGGTTCAGATGAAGGGCAGTTAGCCGATACCTGTGTCTGAGCTCATTCTGGGTGTTATTTTTTCACTGTGGAACTTGTCAGAGCACAGACAGGTTATGGCAGGATCGGGAGTGGACCTTCAAAGATGACTTACTGTTTCTGGTCACCAGCTGGTCCAAAAACCCTCGTGCCTTCTTGGTCAGACTCTCCTTGCGTTGGCTCCTCAAGTGAAAACTTTCAGATGCGTCTGCACCCTCTCTACGTAGTCTGATCTAGCGCACCATCCCCTCAAATAATTATTTGACATTGTGTTGTAGGACAGCAGAGGTCTCGATGAACTAACAGTCAAACACCACAGCACATGCTCGACCTTCTACAGAAAGACAAAAAAAAGTTCCTAAAATGTGGGGAATATTCTGAATAGTGCCATTCCCTACTAATGCAGAACAGTGTTAGTGAGTGGGGCAAAGCCTGAGCCTTTCTGTGTAGGAGGTAACCCAAGTTCTGTATTATTACTGCCATGTTCTTATTGGTTGCTAGTGGAATGTGGTGTGTTTGGGAATCTAGAAAGTCAGTGCGATTAATCAGGTTATAGACTAGTCCTCAGTCAAGCTGTGAAGTAACATACAAGAGGGCTTCTTCACTAAAGATGGTAGCAATGTTCCTCATGGTAGTAGCCTATAGTAACCAATAACTAGCAGTGAGGATGATGAATATGAAGTGTCCGGTTGCTATGGTTGCATCTATCTATACAGATTAGCTGTGGAGCTTCCCTGATGGCTTACCTTCCACAGAAACTTCTCTGCTGCGGACAAGGTCTGTCTTGTTTCCAACAAGGATTATTGGAATATTTTCAGCCTGACGAGTACACGATGATGTATGCATGACTGAGACGCATTTGCTAGAACAAAATCAATGCTTATTTAGAGAGAAAATTATTACATGTAACTGGGCCCCTATAGGAAGGAAGGAAACGCTGGTTGAGACCTGAACCGCAAATCACTGAGAATCCAAGAAACTGGGACAATAGAGAGAGAGAGAGAGAGAGAGATGTTTTGCCTTTTTTAATCCACTTAAATGTGAGTGTAACCAATTGGTTTTTACTTTTAGAAAAAATAAAGAAGTTTTTACACTATCTGCGCTTTTTTAAAACTTCCCCTAGCAAGAAGGATCAACAAAAAGTTTTGCAACCTACAAAGTCTGATAAACACAAAATAATTTGAATGTTTGTAAGTTCCCATTTTAAACAAACGCACGTGGTGGAGGATAAAGAGTTAATTGCACTAAAGGTTAAGTAAAACCATATGGTGTTGTGGAACTACAACTCTCTAACTAAGTACTGCACTATATTACACTTTTTTCTCTTTTTCTTCATATTTTCCCCTGAGCTTTGATTAGCGTGACCTATTTGAAATTTGGAGTACAATACTCACATGCTGCTTCCCTGTACCCCCAGTAGTACAATAGATATAAACATTTTGGCTTCTTCCCTACACCCACGCACCAATGCACTTGTGCATCATGATTCTTAAACCCACATGCTATTTAAGATTCTTAATTAAGGGCACATACTAAAAAGGTTGATCACACTGCAGGGTTCAGCCATGTGCAATCACCTATTCTCTTTCATTTGCAAGAATGTAATACCAAAGAGCAAAGCAACTTAACGTTTATATGTGATTGACAGTGAAGTCACTGTGAACTAAGGGGTAGCCTCTCTTTCCTCTCATATCTCTTCATTTATATAAGTGCAAAGCCAGAGGGCTATCCAGTACAAAGCCATGGAACACAGCTGTAGAGAGAAAAATGGACTGTCAGACATTAGGAAGGGGGAAGTTATACATATATAAACACTACAAAAAATAAAGCAAGTAGAGGTTGGCCTCTTAGTTTTAGAGGGAGTTCAATTGGTCAATGAGAAAAGGGTAAACAGATGGGAAACAGCAGAGAGCGGGAACGCTAACCCCAACTGTTATTTTTCGTCTGAACCAATTCTAATAATTTTAAGGGAAACTATACTCCTCAACATTGCAGGTCTCCATTAAAACAAATTACATAAGAGTCCATGTGTAAAAATGACTTTTCTAGTAGTGTGTGCCATTGAATAATCCTAGCATAAGAAAAAAGGCAATGGCACACTTGGCACGATCAAGCAGGGTAAACCCTTGCAGAGATTTATTTGCACACGATGCAACGTTTCGGGGTGGTCCCCTTTGTCAAGCATGACTGACAAAGGGGACCACCCCGAAAACGTTGCATCGTGTGCAAATAAATCTCTGCAAGGGTTTACCCTGCTTGATCATGCCAAGTGTGCCATTGCCTTTTTTCTTATGCCATTGGTTTGGGGGGGTGCCGATCCCTCCTGGTATTTGAGCACCTGGCAGAGTTCCTGAAGGCCAGGGTGTGCGAGGTGAATCCCTCTTGTCCATTGAATAATCCTAGCCCATGTCATGTCATTTGTGTCACATGACTCAATGCGGATATGTAGATCTCATCTAAAGCAGGGCTGTCCAACTGGTGGCCCGTGGCCCCTCCTTGTGTGGCCTTTCACATGAAAGTCTGCCTGCTGTGTTTGCTTACCATGTGTAAACTTTAAACTGTATCACTACAGACATAACTGGCTCCTGCATTGTTTAAACTTCAAATTCACACTGTAATCCCCTGCCAGAAACGGAACTAGGGGGGGGCGTGCCCTGGCGCAGGACACGCAGCTGAGCCCCCCACCCTCCTCTGTACACCCGGAACTGGCCGGGAATATGCGGCGTGCGGACTGC
The DNA here is from genome assembly GCA_038501925.1 of Xenopus petersii. Classification (NCBI taxonomy): domain Eukaryota; kingdom Metazoa; phylum Chordata; class Amphibia; order Anura; family Pipidae; genus Xenopus; species Xenopus petersii. Next base: position 120,020,636 of record CM076689.1, read on the forward strand.
CGGGGGGGCCTGAGGGGGTGCGGGCCCTGGCCTGCTTGCACCCCCTGCTCCCCCGGTAGTTCCACCCCTGTCCCCTGCAGTGTTCACACATGTAATCCCCCTGCATTGAAACTGCCCACATTGTTCACCTGTTCACACTTTATACAAAATGTTAATGGTACACCAGCACTGTGTCACTGTATGTAGTACATCTTGGAGTGGTCCTGATAGGTTTCCCTGTCTCTTGCTCTGTTCTGCCTTCCTTATTCTCCCTGTGTGTGCCCTGCTCTGTCTGCCCTATGTTCCCTGTGTGTGTCATACTGTCTTTGTGTGCCCTGCTCTGCCTGTGGAACATAAGCCTTGTATTTGTTCTGGGGGTTTGTTAGCATTTGAAAATTAATGTTAGGGGCCCCAAAAGTGTTAATCATGTGTACTATATCACTGTGCTACTATGTACATAGATGAGTTTTAGATAAAGTTGTTAGAGTCTTAGTGAGTTGTGACTAGGTGCTGCAGCATGTTATAAGGAGTGTGCTGGGATTTTACAGCAGTAGCAACTGTACCTCTCTGCTAGCGTTTTGCCCTCTGTTTCCTTTCTTTAATAATTCATTTTGTTTTCTGTTCTATATTACAGTGTGTGTTACAGTGTGGAGGTTAGTGAGTGCATTACAGTGTGTATAGATGAGCTTCAGTGTGTAGGTCAGTGTATGAATTTCTTTATTACAGTTTGTGTTACAGTATGGAGATCCGTCAGTATTAATACACTGATATGTGGCAGAATTGTTAGTTTGTGAGTGCGAGTACAGATGTGAGAGTCTCCATTACACACACACTGACACACACACTGACACACACACTGACACACACACACTGACACACACACAATGACACACTAACCTGTCGGCATCTGTGCTTAGTGTGTGTTGCTGCAGCATGAGATCCGCCCAGCAGCCAATGGCAGGGCAGGAGAGCGATGGAGGCGTGGCAGAGAGAGACTGCAGGCAGACTTGTGCTGACACCCCCCCACCCGAGAGTGAAATGGGGAGACAGACAGGGAGTGAGACAGCGTCTGGGGCAGAGAGGGGAGAGACAAAGGAACGAGGAGGCAAAAGGGAAAGTAACGGAGAATAGAAGGAAAGTCCTGAGCTGCCCACACTTACCTGCACCCTGCCGTGTCCTTACTGTGTAGTGCCCTTCTCCATACACTCAGCTCCTTTATGGCACCAAGCCCATCCTGGCACTGCCCTGGGCACATAACATGGTAGCCAAGTAGCCAGTTTGCCCTGCAAGTCCCAGGATGGTGCAGAACAAGATTACGGGAAGCTGCCCAAAGCCAACAGAGGTGGCCCCTGGGGGTCCCAGCTGGTGCAAGACCTCCAATGGCCACATAAAGCGCCCAATGAATGCTTTTATGGTGTGGTCTCAGATAGAGAGGAGGAAGTTAATGTCTCTCTGCCCCAACATGCACAATGCTGACATCTCTCGCAGCCTTGGCCAACGCTGGAAGTTGCTCCAGGACACAGATAAGATTCCATATGTCCGGGAGGCGGAGCGTTTGCGCCTCAAACACATGGCCGACTACCCCAACTATAAGTACCGACCGCGGCGGCGCAGCAGAACTCAAGAGAGCAAAACTCGGGCCAGGCTGCCCCGTTCCACTGCCACATGCCAATCTGTTCCATCGCCATGCCTGTCGCAAATGGATACGGGGTCCAGCATGCAATGGGGAGAGACCTGCCCTGCGTGGGGGGGTGACCAAGTTGGCCAATCAGTGGAGACGCAGATTCGAGAGTCATCAGCACGCAGCCCAGAGGTGCCAACCCATACCAAAACTGTGCCATCCTCCCCACAATCGGCTGAGGAGCACGAGGGTCTGGAGGGTGGATCCCTTGTGATTCCAGTGGACAAGGAGGTCCTGCCCCACAGCGGGTCACATTTTGAGTTCCCAGACCACTGCACTCCGGAGATGATGGAGATGATCTCGGGAAGTGGCCTCTTAGAGAGTGTCCCCGACTTGGTGTTTTCCTACTGAGCCATAGGCCAATAAAAAGTGACCACAGACGTGTCCATTAGAGTGCTCTCACTGCTTTCTTTCGGTGTCCTGTACTATTGGAGGTCCGTCTCTCAGCCACAGCACTAACGATAAAGGTATTCACATTGCTTTCTCTTTGGGGCTTCCCTTCTGGCTTTCTCTATTTTGTCTGTCACAGGGCTTTATATTTGGAGGCTGTCTCAGCTGCACACTGTCTCTCTTTCAGGACTCTCTACTCTTTCTCTGTGGACTCTCATCCATAAGAGATTCCTGTCTCTCATGGGACTCTCAGTGCTGTCTCTCAAGGATCACAAATCTGTCTCTTTTAGAGGACTCTCAAAGCTGTGTCTCGTGTAACAGATTTCTGCTGTCAAATAACACGCATATGTGTCTCAGGCCACAGTTACAGGTTCCTGCTGTCTTTTTCACTGTAGACTCAATGCTGTCTCTCAAGGATCTCATGTCTGTCCTGCAGTTTGTTTTAGAGGAATCTCAAAGAAGTCCTTATGAGTTCCTGCTGTCTGTTTCAGAAGTCTTTCAGTACTGCCACAAAAGGTACTCTCTTGTAGCACAAGCTCCTGCTGTCTCTTACGACGGTTTCATGGCTTTCTCAATGGTGGGTCTTCAAACTCTTTCTCTAATGACTAATCGGAATGCTTTCTCTGCAGTGACTCTCACAGTTGTCTCTTTTTCGAGGGAATGCCGTCTCAAATGACTTTCAAGTTCTTTCTCAGAGGTCTCACTGCTGTCTCTCCAATAACTCCTATGACTGTCTGAGACATCTCGCTTGCACTCTGCCTCTGTGATACAACATCTTCAGTTTACATGAAATAACATTCATGTTCATATTAATTGCAATGCTGTCTCTTGTGCTGTCACTTCATCTTCAGAGAGGCCCCTCCCAGACAGACAGGCACTTAGACTGTGCTTTATCCCCATCCCAGCTCACCTGGGGGGCAGTTAGAATGCTGGGAGGTCCAACCATCTGAGAGCTTGGAAATGGGATTCTTTGCAACAGGTAAGGGCCATATATGCAACTCCTAGTGTTTGTGAGTAATCTCAGGATTATACCCTACAATTTGTACATTCTGCATCTCAGGATTTTACCCTACACCCCCACTTTGTACATTCTGCAGTTCAGGATTATTCCCTGCACCCCCACTTTGTACATTATGCACCTCAGGATTATACCATGTACCCCCACTTTGTACATTCTGCACCTCAGGATTATTCCCTGTACCCCCACTTTGTACATTCTGCACCTCAGGATTATTCCCTGCACCCCCACTTTGTACATTCTACACCTCAGGATTATTCCCTGCACCCCCACTTTGTACATTCTGCACCTCAGGATTATTCCCTGTACCCCCACTTTGTACATTCTGCACCTCAGGATTATTCCCTGCACCCCCACTTTGTACATTCTACACCTCAGGATTATACCAGATACCCCCACTTTGTACATTCTGCACCTCAGGATTATACCCTACCCAGGATTATTACTGTCCCCAAATCTCCTCCCACTCCTATCCAGACTAGCATTCTATATATATGTTCCCCATTCAATATTTGCCTCTTGTACCCCAGCACCCTGTGCATCATATTCACATAGTGGGAGGGAAGAGGTCACATCAGTGTATGTCCTCAGATGTCTCTATGCACCATATTAACAGGGGAGGGGTAATTACTCTCATCTTCCTGTATCCCCAGCTGCCCCTGCCTATGTAATTCATTTATTGTACTGCGGGCCCCTATCTCCCATCTGTCTGAGTTCCTGGCTTTCCCTGTGCATCATATTTACTGGGGAGGGGGTTAATCTCCCATCAGTCTGTGTCCCTGACTGTAGCTGTGCATCATATTTGTTGGGGAGGGGGTTAATCTCCCATCAGTCTTTAACCCTGACTGTAGCTGTGCATCATATTTGTTGGGAGTCCAGGGGAGGGGGGGTACACCAGGGCCTGTCTATAGTGTCCCTCTCCCTGCACGGACACTACCTGAGGCACAGGGGAAGGAGGTAGAAACACACAAGACAGTCCTGTGTGTAGAAGAGCTATTCCAGGGGGATTAAAGGGCCTCCCCCTCCACCAAATAGGGGTTCATTATCCCAGCAGCACCTCTGCCAATCAAAGAACTGACTGTACCTCCCCTTTTGATTCTCAGAATGATAATAAGGTGCCACCCACCCCAACTGAAGCACTTGCTTTATCCCATGTGGTGATATACAGATCATCCCCCCCCCCCATATACCTACGTATCCCCCACACACCCCCAGCTACAGAAATGCATTCGGGTTAGGGCATGACGGGCACACAGCACCTAATTGCCCCTGACTGTGAGCAGCCATATTAAGAGCAAGCTGGTCCTCTGGCGCAGGAGTATCGGGGTGCGGCTCTGTACATTCTGTCTTTCTGGATTCCCGTACATTCCCATACATGAGGAAACTGACTGGCACCTCCCAGACCCAATCATCCATTAGAGTTCAGCACAGAAATGGTCAACTGGGGCACAGATTGCCCTTCCCACATGAACTTTCCATAGACCACCAAAGAAAATCTAATTCTCCATATGGGGCCGCACATTTGGGCACTTACTCCCCTGGAACATTCTGCCTGGGTTGAAAGCCCCATAGGGGTCTCCTATTCACTGAACCCCCACATCTCTCCCTAACATCCATGTCTGTCTGTCTCTCTTTAGAAATATCCCATTCCAGAGGCTCTTGCATAGCAATCCAGCACAACAGACAGCAGCACAGTTTAAAGAAACAGTTCTGTGCCAAATGAAAAATGTTTTCAATATAGTCATTGAGCCAAAAATGTCATCTATAAAGGCTGGAGTGACTGGATGCAGGGTTGGACTGGCCCACAGGGATACCAGGAAAAGTCCCAGTGGGCCCAAGTGTCAGTGGCCTCATGCTGCTACACATTTGGCCTATTTCATGGCCGTTCCCTATTTCTACGAGAACAAAAATGCTAAATAGGTGGAATAGATTATAGTATGTAAAGAAATGAGACTAGGAGAATAGAATGACATTGACTGGATGTCGAACAGAACACTGGCTTCCCTAACTCTGAGTTAGTCAGTGACTATAAGGGGGGCCACATGGGACATAACTGTTTAGTGAGTTTGCAATCGATTCTCAGCATTCAGCTCAGATGTCCCATGTGGCCCCCTCCCCCAAGTCTCTGATTGGTTACTGAGCGCCTGGTAACCAATCAGTGGAAACCAAGAGAGCTGCAAAGCAGGAAGTAGTGTTCTGTTCTGTTAGACATCCAGTCACTCCAGCCTTTATACATTCCTTTTCTGGCTAAATAGCTATATTGAAAAACATTTTTATTTTGTACAGCTTACTGTGCCTAAAGATGTATATAACTCAAATTACTGTACTTATTGTATTACTGTAACAGTAATGATCCAGGCCTTCAGTTGCCCCTTTCCTGGATATTGTTATTATTTGTTATATTTACACTGCTAGCCGCCAACAGCTTGTGCTGGAAATGCATATAAACATGGGGCACATATCTTCTTTGCTAAAGGGCTGTGGGGGTTGGGGGCTTGGGTTGGTACAGAAAATGGCAGGAGACAGCATGTCTTTCTATACAGTTTCCTTGGGTGCTGATTGCATAGAGTTGCCCCTTCATTTCATCCTTTTCAAGATTCTTGGAATGAGTAAAGTGGGGCCTTGTCTGTTATGCACTTGGGTAATGATATGTGGGGGGGGGGCAGGGTTTGGGAGGGGAATCACCTTCTGAAACCATAAAAATGTCAATAAACCTATTTCTCTTTTGTAGTGACTGGTATTGCCAACAGCACGACTGATGGGGTAAATGTAACTGTGGTGGTAAAAAGTGAGTGCATTGGGGTGTAGTATTGTCATATCACCAACTGTAGTATTACACAATTGCTTAGGTGCATCTCCCTCACCACAACGTCACCCCCTCGCTGCTTCTTTGCTCACTCTAAATGACATGTGCTATTAGGGTTAACCTTGCAGCAACCAAAGGGACACACGTGCTATACAATCAGGCCCCATAGGGACACACAGTGATACTTCATACATTGATCACCTTCCAACACTGTTCAGTTGTTTTCAGATAGTTTGCCAGAAAATAAAACTTTTTTCAATTACTTTATATTTTCTAAAATTGAAGTGTAAAGTTTCATTTTTCACCTTATGTCTTTATGAAGCAGCTCTGGGGGGGGGGGTCACTGACTCTTTAATATTGATCCATTAGTTTGATCTATTTCTTATGAATCCAATAGTTGCTAATATTACCCCACAGATGCAGCTGATGAGAAATGGATCAACTAATGAAGCAAATTGTAACACAATCTGCACCTTGATTACTGAGCTGTCACACTGAAGCACCAGATTCAGCAACATTCAGATTTGGGAAAAATGTCAAACGAAAGACGGAAAGCAAAAAATAAATATTTTTTGCAAACTGTCTGAAAACAGCAGAAGTGAGTTTTTACATAGTTAAATTGGGTTTAAAAAAGACAAAGTTTTCAACCACTCCAAGTGAAAACCCAGCCCCATACACACACCCCCCTCCCTACTTTCACATAAATTATATATACTCATATCTATACTAACTATACTATGTACCTCATTAATAAACAAGTTGAAAAGCAAGGGACCTAGTACAGAGCCCTGCGGTACTCCATTAACAACACTGGTCCAATTAGAAAATGTTCCATTTACCACCACTCTTTGTAGTCTATCTTTTAGCCAGTTCTCTATCCAGGTACAAATACTATGTTCCAGGCCAACATTCCTTCATTTAACCAGTAACCTTCTGTGTGGCACTGTATCAAATGCTTTAGCAAAGTCTAAGTAAATCACATCCACTGCCATCCCAGAATTAAGGTTCGTGCTCATCTTCTCATAAAAAGAAATTAAGTTAGTCTGGTAAGATCTATTACACATAAAACCATGCTGGCACAAACTCCATAGTATTATGATTTGCTATGAAGTCCAGTATCTTATCCTTTATTAACCCTTCAAAAAGCTTTCCTACCACTGACGTCCGACTAACTGGCCTAGGGGGCAAAGTGGTTTGGCAATCACAATTTTGGCCAAGTACCCTGGGATGAATACCATCCTGACCTTTGTTTATCTTAACATGTTCTAGTCCCTTGAATTTCCTCATATGTGAACTATGCATCATTAGTTGTATTACTAGAATTGGGACTATTAAGAAGGAAACCTTAACTGTTTCCTCATTGGTGTAGACAGACGAAAAATAGGAGTTCAGAATCTCTGCTTTTTTTTTTGTTCTCATAAATTAGCAGACCCCCCCCCCGATATTAAGGGTCCCACCCCTTCCTGCTTAATTTTTACATAATTAATAAATATATTTGGATTCTTTACTGCTTGCTGCAATAACCTTTTCCATATTGATCTTAGCTTGCCCAAATCTCAAATGAGACCATGTTATGATCACTATTCCCTAAATGCTCACCCACACAAATGCTAGAGATGAGTTCAGTATTATTAGTTATTACAAGGTACAAAAGAGAGTTATTCCTAGTAGGTTCTTGAACGAGCTGGAATAAAAAGTTGTCATTCAGCATATTTACAAACCTACTAGCTTTTTCTGTCTTGGCAACCCCATTACCCCAGTCAATGTCTGGATAATTGAAGTCACCCAGATTAATAACTTGACCTATTTGTGAAGCTGCTTCTATTTGTAAAAGTAGCTGGGCTTCATACTTGTCACTTATACATATATTTTGGAATATGAACAACCAACCCCTTTAATGAATATCTTATTGGTTTGGCTGAATTGCATTAACTATTAAAGACAGTTGCAAGTAATGTACCCTGCAAGATGCCAGCCAGTAGAATAACTACTATACAGCAGACTCTGGGGTTATTGCCAGTTGCACAGGCTCCAACTGAATCACATGAGGCCACGGGTACCAGCCTTACCCTACAATACAGACACACACTTAATAAGAGGACACATGGACATCAGTGTTAGGTATTTATCTGTACAAAGGTATATACAAGGTAAGAACGTGTCCCTCCCCCAGTCACCATTTGCTGGCGACTCCCGCAGACATGTGGATGGGCAAATCACCAGTGCGCTCCACAAACAGCGAATCATAACACAGCATCACATCCTTGGGCACAAACCAGGTCCTGATGTAACTCCTTGGTGCTTGGTTCTGAATGCCATCTCCCACCAGTACACACACACACCCTGTGCAGTTACTTATGGGAAGATCTGCAGCTCAAACTTGGGGGCCCAGTCCAATGCACTTTTCACAACAGCTAAAGCAGCTGCCCCTATAGCTACAGTCAGGCCCATGACTGCTAACTTCATCAAGCGGTTGCTGCGAGGCTTGGTGAGAACAGACTTTGCTCCATGATCCCCCTGGACAGTCTCTCTCAAGCGGCGGCGCAGCACAGTGTCTGGGTGCTGCTGAGTAGAAGCCAATTCAAAGTCTTTGAAAGTAGAGGCTGCGGTCCTTAGAGAGAAAGAAATATGAGGTATTAGTAGCTTTAAGTGCAAGCCCATAGCAAAAACAGTTGGTTTACAACAACCTAAAGTCATGTAGCAAGGATTGTGGGGCTCTCCAACACTGTTGAACTGGTGCTGAAGTAGCTACCTTTGTAATCACTTCTGTCTGTATCTCTACTGGCAGAGGTATCCCAGGGCACCCAGCTCCCTACAGGCAGAGGCATCCCAGCTCCCTACAGGCAGAGGCATCCCAGGGCACCCAGCTCTCTACAGGCAGAGGCATCCCAGGGCACCCAGCTCCCTACAGGCAGAGGTATCCCAGGGCACCCAGCTCCCCTACAGGCAGGTACTCTGCTCTCTCTGGGATGTGAAATTGCAGGGAACATTGCCCACTATAGGAAGTGACATCCCAGTTTCAGGATAGCTGTAGTTTCTCACCTTTGAGCCTGATGTTGCAGAACTGCTTCCCGTGAAAGCTCAGATGGGGGGAATTGAACAAAGAGGTCACCAGCTCGGCTGATGAGAATTTCATATGGAAGGTCCTGGGGAATCTTTGAGAGCAGATGATGCACAGATGCCATATCACACTCACACTCCAGCACCTCCTCCTCCCTGTGCAACACAATCTGCAGAGAGGGACGAATGTTACACCATCCCAACAATTCAATAGGTAAGAAATACCCATCCTCCAATATCTTCTATACCTAGCCTTCCTCTGTACAAAGCCTTGGCACTACTGCTGTGTGGGTAAGAAACGCAGCATCTGTTACTAAATTTCCTCTTTACTAAACCTGGGCATCACTGGTCTGAGGGGTACTTGACACACAAATATGCTTTATAACTTAAACAAGCAATCCCCCAAAGTGCCATGGGGTGTCTGCAGTGATATTGTGGATTGCATGCTCTCCCTGTAACCTCACAATAAAGCTTCTGTCTAAAACGACATATGAGTCACTGGCATCTTCTGTGTTTCATATATAGATACCCCCCAGGAGGGATGCATATATATTTAGCCCCCAGGAGGGATGCTAAGGCCACCCATGGTATCACCGATGGATTGCAGAAGGCATCCAACAGCCACAAACCCCAAGGCCAGGGTATCTGTCACAACCAGCAACATCCCCTCTTCTCTCAACGTCTCAGTAATGGAACAAGGCTAACCCTTACCACAGCAGCAAAGTAGATGGGCATGAGTGGGTGACATGCCAGGAAGAAGTCGTACAACCTCACTACATGTCGGAAGTCAGAGAGGACATGTCCAAACCAGGTGATGAGCCAGCTCAGTGCAAAAATGGTTCCCACCTCCGCCCTAGCAAAAAGACAATGCAGAAACATGAACCAGGGCACATACATAGCAAACAATGGCTAAATGCAGAGTGATTAGCAGGGGGTGAGGGGATGTTAGGAGAGGGGGCTTCTCACCTCTGCATGAAGTCATGCAGTGACGGGTTCACCAGTTCTATGATTGGCATCAGATAGTTGAGGATGTGCTTAGTATTATCCATGGTGGGATCCATAAAATCTCTGTTGAGGAATAAATGGTAAAATCACAGACAGTGCCAGGTCTAGTGGTGGAGCACAGGGGTGTTGCATAAATGTGGCAGGGTCATGTTGTGAATGGCTGGGGTGTTGCTTGTGAGTGAGTGTGTATGTTGGGGGTACCTGTGACTGCAAGAGTGCTACTGATAAGCTGCTGCCAATGGAGCACATCAATCCTAACTGAGCTTCATGCTTAATTAGTGCAGCAGCAGCAGCAGCAGCAGCAGCAGCACAGTTGCACTCAAGTCATGGCCTGCTGGGGTATAAGCACTGTACAGGGGAAAGGTGCAAATGGCACAAGCCAATGAGAGAGACCTACCTGAGGTGATGAGTGGAAAGTTTATCTACCAAAGCAGTGGCCATTCGACTCCCCACCACCAGCAGGAAGGTCACCACAATATCATGGTAGCCCTGATAATAGTGCAACTGGGGGTTCTGGGACAACACCTGCAAAATGATGTCTATCAGCTGCTCCTGCAAGTCTTCCCGCTCACTGAGGGGCATCCCTGGGGGGAGGAAGAAGAGTCAGCCCCCATACACAGCACAGGAAAAAGCAACAGCAGCACTGGCAAGATTCTATAGGAGCCGCATCTCACTATAATAAACACTGCACTAAACTCCAGGGGGTGTAATCAGTCTGGTACCCCCTCTTTCCTTACTGGTGAGTCTAAAGGCACTGACAGATTTCCTCTGCTCTGATTGGCTGATTTTAGTCAGCAACTGACACAGCTGGAAGGAGGCAGAATAGGAGCTCTGGTTTTTGAATTCATGAGTAAAATAAATAATAAGTCCAATGAGAACAGAGCAAGCTATAGCATTGCAAAAGTTTATAAAGAGGTGAGCTGCATGCTTCTATCAATGTAACCCCTTACATCGAAATGGGCATTATCAAATACTCAAGTTGCTCCCCAATCCCTGTGTGTAAGACGAATAAGCCCTATTAGCCTTCTGGGAAGGACAAGTGTAAATAGTAGCCCCCCCCCCCAATATTCTCAGTGTACTGATAAAAGCTCTCTGTAATACTGGCGTAGAATGGGGTACGGGGGGCAGGGAATGTGCCTGAAGCTAATTTGGCCAGGTCAGTAGGATGGCAGGTACACAATTACTCTAATAAGTCTTGGGTGCTCTGTCAAGCACCCCCTGTATTTCAGCTAAAAATCACGTACCTGGGGGGAAGCGTCGGAGCGAGCGACAAACATCGAGAAGCACCTGCTGGTAATCTTTATTGCCCACACGGAGTTCGGGCTCTGCAGAGAACCAGGCCAGGAGCACAGTATAAATGTCATGTTTCCAGCCCCCAGTACTACACAGCCTAGAATATAGACTCCACCTACCAGCAGCAGGGGGCAAGTGTTCCACACTCACATTCAGCAGCCTGGGCCACACCTGGCATCGTATCTGGTCAGTCAGTAGCCCACCTTCACTGATAGCCATACGTCGCAGGGCGGCCACATCTGGGGGCTCCTTGCTCAGAGCCTTCTGGATATCCCCCAGTTTCCTACGTCTCCGGAAGTCGCTCCCTGCAGTAAAGGTCAAGAGTTGCCAAAGGAACATATGCCCCTACTTCTGCACCACCAGGACTGGCTGCCTGTACCCTCATAATTTCCCACTACTTCCCCCTGTAACCCTATAAATCCCCCCATATAGCCACTAAATATCCCCTGTACTCCCATATAACCCACTAGATTCCCCCTGTACCCCCATATATCCCACTACTTCCCCCGGTACCCCCATATATCCCACTAGATTCCCCCGGTACCCTCACATATCCTACTACTTCCCCCTGTACCCCCAAATATCCCACTGCAGCCTGATATATCCCACTACTTCCCCCTGTACCCCGATGTATCCCACTACCTTTACCCCCATACATCCCACTAGATTCCTCCTGTACCCCCATATATCCCACTAGAATCCTCCTGTACCCTCATATATCCCACTAAATTCCCCATGCAGCCCGATGTATCCCACTAGATTCCCCCCTGTACCCCCATATATCCCACTACTTCCCCCTGTACCCCCATATATCCCACTAGATTCCCCTGTACCCCCATATATCCCACTAGATTCCCCTGGCTGTAGCCCATATAGCATTACCTTTACCCTGTAAGCCGACATTTGCCAGTAGCTCCCCCTGTAGCCCATATACCCTAATGTTGCTCGTAGCCCACTAGTCTTTCCTTTACCCCAGTACAACCCTATTTATACATTTAAGTGAAATACGGATCGTACCGTGCGCCCCCCTGACTGACATGCTCCGGAGGGCAAGAAGCCAGACACCCAGTTACTGGCAACTCAATCACCAACTCACTTCCGCCCCGAGGGCGCATGACGTCACTTTACTAGCGTCGAGCGCGTCCCATTGGCTTTTAGTGCCAAGGAAAGGCGTGGCCAATCCTGCAGTAAGGTTATGTCCCAAGCGGAGAGCCGAAATGATTACAGTTTAGGACCCTGCTGGGAAATAGACCGACAATGGAGTTTATTTCTTCCTCCTGCCGAGTCGGCACAATGATGTCCTGAGACTATCGGCTCTTCAGCGGCCTGAGACACAACGGCCTGGACGTCGCACAGCGGCCACAACTAATGGGCTGTTTGCTCACATCCTCCTGGACCTCCCCCATAAATCCCACTGCATCCTCCTCTACCCCAATATATCTCACCAACATCCCCCTGTACCCCAATAAATCCCACTGCATCCTCCTGTACCCCAATATATCCCACCAACATCCCCCTGTACCCCAATAAATCCCACCAACACCCCCTGTACCCCAATAAATCCCACCAACATTCCCCTGTACCCCAACATATCCCACCAACATTCCCCTGTACCCCAATATATCTCACCAACATTCCCCTGTACCCCAACATATCCCACCAAGTGGACATCACCAGAGGCTGCCAATTATGGCTCTTTTACTATCAAGTCAGATGTTTGGTCATGTGGTGTATTGCTGACTGAAATAATAACGTATGGGAGGACTCCATGTCCAGGTGAGAGCACAGTGTTCTATTATCATGGCTTGTGTCAGGCCCGGACTGGCAATCTGTGGGTGCTGGCAAATGCCAGAGGGGCTGCTATAAGGTGCCATAGAAAGTCAGTATTTAGTGGGCTGGTGGGGGCTGTTTGGGCCTCTGTGTACCTGAAATGCCAGGGCCTATTTTAATTCTCAGTCCGGGCCTGGCTTGTGTGTTGGTGCAGTGGTGACTATAGCTGTGTAGTAGCACTTCAGTTCTCAGTTTGAGTGCAGCCAAGGCACTTCATGGAGTTTGTGCTCTTCAAACCTTCCATGTGCATCACACAGGCTTCTGCTAGAGCATGCATCGTAGGAAAGAGCTACTCTACACATTGTGAGAAGGGACCATTCTGGAAAGTAAAGGATAATAACACACACACAGTTGTGTAACAGACCAAACAGTCATGCCATGCTGCTGATTCTGTGTCATTGAGTCATTTATTGAGGCTTGTTAAATATAATAATAAAAAAAATACAAAAAGTACCTCATAATTTGCACTCAGTAGTTAATACTTCAAAGTCAATTCACTTTTATTACTTGAGATCACCCAAACTAATTAATTTACACCAAATCAATTGTACTGTATATTACAAAAAACAATTTACAAATACAAGACAGTTAATTTAATGGCAATCAATATTATCCCAATTCATAAATAGAAGTCCAAACTTTTTTTTAACAGTTTATGAAATGATTTAAAATCAATTTAAAGTCAATTTGGACTGCTATTTATGAATTGGGATAATATTGATTGCCTTAAATTTATTTTATTATTGGAGTGATATTTATTCATTTTTTTTTTTATAATTGAATAACTTTTCCCTCATGCACCACTCAAGACGTTGAATAGAAATTCTTAAAAGCAGAAGAGTGAGCAGTCAATAAGGGAAAATTCAAAATCAGAACTTGTTCAAATTAATAGCAGTGTGGAGTACAAATAGTCATTCTGTGAAAAAAACGCTCTCAATTACGGCCCTTATTTAAGGATGGAAGGAAGGAAGGAGGGAACAAATGTGCATGTTGGTTATAGTTCATTTGGCTTGTTCCAGACATTGTTCAGAAGAACAGCAGACTTTGATTCAAAAGTTGATTGGAGAGGGGGAAAAATAGAAAGAAGTGCAGAAAATGATAAGCTACTCAGCTAAAATGATCTCAATAGCCTTAAAATGACAACCAAACCCTGAAAGACATGAAGAAAAAAGGAAAGCAAACATGGATAGAAGAATAGCCAAAATGGCAAAGACTCAGCCAATGATCAGCTTCAGAAAGATGAAAGAAGGTGTACACTTACCTGTGATACTGTTACAATTAGAAAGTGCCTATGTGAAGCCGAACTATCGGCAAGAAGCCCCAGCAAAGTCCCATTGCTGCAAAAAAGGCATGCTGAAGAGCTTACAATTTGCTAAAGAGAAATGGCGCAACATTTTGTGGACTGATGAAAGGAAGATTGTTCTTTATGGGTGGCGGGCCCGCAGACAGTTTGTCGACTCCCCCCAACCACTGAATTGAAGCCACAGTACAGAGTGAAGCCAGTGGCACAAGCATCATGATATTTGGGATGTTTCTCATACTATGGTGTTGGGACTATTTATCCCTATATACCAGGTATCATGGATCAGTTTTAATCCAAATACTTGAAGAGGTCATGTTGACTTATGCCCAAGAGGAAATGCCCTTGAAATGGGGTTTCAGCAAGACAACGAGCCCAAACTCACCAGCAAAACAGCAACATCTTGGTTCCACACCAACAAGATTGACGTTATGGATTGACCCAAACCCCCAATCCAATAGAAAACCTGTGGAGTGACATGGGATGATTGTGAAGCAAAATCAAGAAATGCAGAAGTATTGTGGAAGAGGTTGTTGGAAGTTGGTGGAGTCCATACAACACACATGTGCAGCACACAAACACTGCTTACACGGCTTAATATTAGTTCGGCAATTCAAAATGTTTACGTTTGTAAAGAAGAACAGTATAATATGCCCTTTACTTCACATTCTGTAAAGGAATAACACAAATTTGATTTCTTCATGTTGTCCATGGGTAAGGGGAGATAATTATAGATTCAATATTAATCTTATGGATATGATTCCAGGTATGTCCAACCCAGAGGTAATTACAGCCCTTAAACGTGGTTATCGCATGCCGTGTCCCAGCACATGTCCAAAAGAGCTCTATAGCATCATGCTCCAGTGTTGGCAGCAGGACCCTGAGCAACGTCCAACGTTTGAATATTTAAAGAGCATCCTAGAGGACTTCTTTACTGCCACTGAAACACAGTACCAGCCACAACCCTGGACTAGAAACAATATGTTCCAGAACTCATTTCCAGCCCAGCTGCAATAATATTGTCCCTAACATCTCAGAATCATGGCTAAATCCTCAGTAGATATGTGTGATGTCAATACGACCTTAGCCCTAATAATATCAACTGAAATTCCTAAACTCACCCCTGGGATTAGCCCAAGTCTAGGAAAACATAGAAAGAAATATCTTTTCTGTCTCTTAACCCTTTCTTACTGACATGAACCTGAAATCCGTCCCACTGTTCTTCCAAAACCATACCTCAAACGTAAATCCGTTGGTTGGTGTTATTGTTCCTGTAAGTGGGGGGGGCAGTTACACAGATACATTAATTCACAAGACAATAGCAATCCCTTTGGGATTTTCAGTTACTTATTCTGTCAGCAGGTAATTATCCACTTAAGGGCTGACCTTTGCAGTTTCATATAGTTTTCAAACAGTAACTTTACATTATGGTTTTAAATTCATTCTGAAATAAAGCTTCAATATCCATATTTAACTCTAGAGGGGTTAGAGTATTTAATTCAGAGATTCAGTTGCTTCTGCCACTGGCAAGGGGAAAATAATATAAAAATCATCTCCAAGGAGGAGACCAAGTGGATTTAAGAAATTACATTTTCAGAAACTGCAGGGGTTAAATACTAAAACTGATCCCAAATGCCTTATTTCAGGGTCATCCAGAGCACAAATAAGCACTCACCCCAAATCTCCCTGTAACTGGCCTTCAGGCTGGGCCTCCTTAGCTCATAACAAGGTTACAGATATATAGAAACACTGGGATGTCACCCTGCTATAGTTCCAGGGGTACCCAGGGCACAAATAAGCACTCACCCCAAATCTCCCCCTAACTTACCTTCAGACTGGGCCCCCTTACAGATGTATAGAAACACTGGGATGTCACCCTGCTATAGTTCCAGGGGTACCCAGGGCACAAATAAGCACTCACCCCAAATCTCCCCCTAACTGACCTTCAGACTGGGCCCCCTTAGCTCATAACAAGGTTACAGATATATAGAAACACTGGGATGTCACCCTGCTATAGTTCCAGGGGTACCCAGGGCACAAATAAGCACTCACCCCAAATCTCCCCCTAACTTACCTTCAGACTGGGCCCCCTTACAGATGTATAGAAACACTGGGATGTCACCCTGCTATAGTTCCAGGGGTACCCAGGGCACAAATAAGCACTCACCCCAAATCTCCCCCTAACTGACCTTCAGACTGGGCCCCCTTAGCTCATAACAAGGTTACAGATATATAGAAACACTGGGATGTCACCCTGCTATAGTTCCAGGGGTACCCAGGGCACAAATAAGCACTCACCCCAAATCTCCCCCTAACTTACCTTCAGACTGGGCCCCCTTACAGATGTATAGAAACACTGGGATGTCACCCTGCTATAGTTCCAGGGGTACCCAGGGCACAAATAAGCACTCACCCCAAATCTCCCCCTAACTGACCTTCAGACTGGGCCCCCTTAGCTCATAACAAGGTTACAGATATATAGAAACATTGGGGTGTCACCCTGCTATAGTTCCAGGGGTACCCAGGGTACAAATAAGCACTCATCCCAAATCTCCCCCTAACTGAACTTCAGCCTGGACCCCCTTAGCTCATAACAAGGTTACAGATATATAGAAACATTGGGGTGTCACCCTGCTATAGTTCCAGGGGTACCCAGGGCACAAATAAGCACTCATCCCAAATCTCCCCCTAACTGACCTTCAGACTGGGCCCCCTTAGCTCATAACAAGGTTACAGATATTTAGAAACATTGGGGTAACAGTCACCCTGCTATAGTTCCAGGGGTACCCAGGGTACAAATAAGCACTCACCCCAAATCTCCCCCTAACTGACCTTCAGACTGGGCCCCCTTAGCTCATAACAAGGTTACAGATATATAGAAACATTGGGGTGTCACCCTGCTATAGTTCCAGGGGTACCCAGGGTACAAATAAGCACTCACCCCAAATCTCCCCCTAACTGACCTTCAGACTGGGCCCCTTAGCTCATAACAAGGTTACAGATATATAGAAACATTGGGATGTCACCCTGCTATAATACTGCACCCAGCACCAGTATGATTTCTCCTTCTTTCACCTTCTCTTCCTAAAACCAGTTTGTGATACATGATTAGTACTCTTCCCTTGTACCTTATTTCTCTTTTTGGCTCACAAAGATGTTTAATACTGTGCCAGGATAGGGACATTTGGGTGTTGCTCAAGGACAGAATTGCTGTATAATTAAGTTGGCAACATGCTAATGCTCCTGTTGCAAAAATAAATACCCACATGATTGCCAGGGTGCCAGCTCACCTGTAGGATCTGTGAGGTGCCAGCTGGACTGTACAGAAATAACCCTAAGTATCTTATTTTAAGGAGGTACCAACACTTTTATCCGTTGAGTTGTTTTCAGATTATTATAAATAAAAAATTTTTTTTTAATTGCTTTATGTTTTCTGTTTGTGACTATTTTCTAATATTGAAACTTAAAGACGACATATAGCATAATTTAACTATAGGAATAATAATATATGGTGTTGGTTTTATTTTGGGCTAAATGGTAAAATTATTTTGTCTGTTTGAAATGAGCAGTTGGTCAAGTCCTTAGGGTCTCTGCCAGAAGCACAGTAGGGACGTGGGGACAGCCAATCACAGCCCTGCTTTCCCATGCAAGACATGCTTCAGTTCCCTATCAAGTCAGCCTAACTGCTGATTGGTTCCTGTCCTACAATGCATTGTGCTGAGTGCTGGCCAGCTCCCTAGCACAGCCTGGGAAAGGACACACACAGTCACTGCCTCACACACTGTCACTCACACACAGTCTCACACACACTGTCTCACACACCGTCTGTAACACATACACAGTCACTGCCTCACACACTTTCACTCACACACACAGTCTCACACACTGTCATACACACACTGTAAGTCACTCACACACACTGTCACTCACACACACTGTCACTCACACACACTGTCATACACACACTGTCACTCACACACAGTCTCACACACACTGTCTCACACACCGTCTGTAACACATACACAGTCACTGCCTCACACACTTTCACTCACACACACAGTCTCACACACTGTCATACACACACTGTAAGTCACTCACACACACTGTCACTCACACACACAGTCTCACACACTGTCACTCACAAACACTGTCACTCACACACACTGTCACTCACACACACTGTCATACACACACTGTCATACACACACTGTCACTCACACACACTGTCATACACACAGTCACACACACCGTCTGTAACACATACAAAGTCACTGCCTCACACACTGTCACTCACACTGTCTCACACACTCACACACTGTCACTCACACACTGTCTCACACACTCACACACTGTCTCACACACTAGCAATAAACTTTGGGTAATTTTGTAAAAAGGGTAAACGTGGAAATGAAGTGAAGCAGGAGAGACTTCAATGGAGAGGCCAGAGCTGCAGTGTATTCGTGTTCGCCCTGAATGAACAGCTAACGGCACCTCCCCCTTATCCCCTATATGATGTTCCCCAATAATCTCTCAGCCATTCTCTGAGTCCGGGGCCCTCCAGCATTAGTAGTAAAGGCCCGAACTATCCCATTCCCTAAACAAGAAACACAAGCAGCCAAGTAGGTGCCCCACGTCCGGTCCAGGACAAAGTTGCTCCCCGTTCCAGGGAGGAGGAGAGAGGACGGCGGTTCCCATAGAAACAAGGCCAGGCTGCTTCCGCTACGTCACGGGGACACGTGGATCCAAGATGGCGGTTGCTGCGGTGAGTTTATTTCTCAGTCAGTTCCGGGGTATTTACGTGTCTGAAAGTGGGGGCACCGGGCAAATAGCAGTGGGACAGAAAAGCTGGAGTATTAGACAACGTGCAATTGTACCCGAACAGCCAACAAACGCTTTTTGTATCTCTATAGGAAAGGGCCCCTACCACTAAAATCCCTGAGTTCCGCCCTCATCATCATTCCAACCTCCCAATATATTTATTTATGTTACCCTCACATATTACCCTGTGCCCCCATCAGTGTCCCACCCCAATATGTGCCCCATTACATAACGATTGGCTCCCTCATTGGCAAAGCACATACAGTCTCCTATGCGTGCAGTAGAACTGATCATACACTGACAGTACTTGTCCCAGAAGCTAGCCATTATCTGCCCCACAGCCCCAGACCACTTCATCGCTATCAGAGAACAGCAAGTCCTATTGTTACAAATGCCTCACTGCAAGGCCTGTGTAGGAGCATAAGAGGGGGGTTATCTTACAACACAAGGGCTAATCACATGGGAAGGTGCATTTCAGTCCAGATTTCAGTGACAATGTAGTAAAAAGTGATATTTTGGGGATATACATATATGGCCAGACATGGAGTCATAAACACTATGCTGCACTGCAGCCTGTGTCCCCATTATACGTAAATTCGAATTGAAGGGGCCCAAATAAACATTTAGTAAACGTTTCTTCACACTTACTCTGCACTAACTTCCTCTAAGCATCTGTCTCTTTTTATGCAGGAGGCAGGAGTTGTCAGTCTGATTTTGAATGACAGGTCTAATATAGCCTTGGGGGGGGGGGGGGGAAGATGTACCGGTATTACAGCTCACTCTTTTAAAAACACAGGAATCCTTTCTTTCTGCATGCAGTCAGGTCAAGTCTGAAGAGAAACAGTTGCTCAGAGGGGGATAGTATGATAAGCATCCAGTAAGCAGAAGCAGTAAGGCTAAGGAGAATCCCATTACTGCTTAATAATAGGGATAGTTTCATAGTGTATTGTCTGACATTTCTGCAACTGAATAAGGGATACAGATAAATGGGATATGTCCTATATAATCTTATAAAGAACAGAGATCTGCAACATAGAGGATTAGAGACAAGGTAGAGAGCTGATGATGGGGTATGTGGGTTGGAGGGTTATTAACCTAGGATCTCTTGACAGACTAATGTGCAGCACCACACATAAATGTTACAATAGTCCCAAGGTAATGCCTATCAGTAATGGCTGCAGTATGGTTCATGTTTCAAGGTAACAGAGCAAGTGCTTCCTGATAGCCCTTGGTACAGGCCACATTATTGGCCAGTGTTTATTATATTGACCATTTTATTTTGTCTGTGTAGGACTTTAGTTGTTTTTGGGAGATATTGTTCTGGTTTTCATTTTTTTTCAATAGGCATGCCTCCTTACTATGATATGCATCCAAGTTCTTTGGGTAACATTGTTGGTATTTGGGTAGCCATTTATATCTGTGGAGAAACATTGGGCCAGTGTGTGGGCAGTGGGGTAGCCAATGACGATACGAGAAGAGCAGAAAAGTTTGTGGGAAGTTGTCGTGGTAGCAGTGTGGGTGCACAAGAAACGATGGGTTTATGTAAAGCTTTGAATTCATGACTTGTTTGTTGCCTTTTAGGAGGGTTTCCTGGGCCTGCTCCTAAGTTTCTCCCTTCTTCATGTAATTCAGTCCTTCTATGTTCCTGGTGTTGCACCAATGAACTTCCTCCAGGATGCTCCTGTGGACATAAAGGTGGGTGTCAAGTTGAATAATGGGGATCTACCCATGGGTTCTAGGGTCTGACATTTTGATTCTAATAATTTGTACATGTGTACAACAGGCTGTGAAGCTCACCAGTTCCCGCACCCAGCTGCCATATGAGTACTACTCGCTGCCCTTTTGCCAGCCTCTTGAGATCACCTACAAGTCAGAGAATCTGGGTAAGTGCCCAACAGGCTGTGTAAAGTGTAAGAGAGGGGCATTGGATTTGAAATTGGGATTGCACCATTGAAGCTGTTTACATTTTGGGTCGTGGGTACTTTGTTCCGGTAGGTGAGGTCTTACGTGGAGATCGGATCGTTAACACTCCTTTCAAAGTTCTTATGAACAGTGACAAAAAGTGTGTGGTTGTGTGTGGCAGCTCGAGTAAACCCCATGTACTGAGTGTGGAACAGAGCAAGCTGATGGCAGAGCGCATCCGGGAGGACTATTATGTTCATTTGTGAGTCTTTTTTTTCTGTGTTTGTATAATTCCTAAACTGGCTGAACTGGCCTTTTGTGAGCTGCTGTAGACTGTTCTGTATGATCTCATCATTAAACCCTCCCCACCAAGAGGGTGCACAACAGATACTGATTTTTGTCATAATTCATATGGAAGAGTGAAGTTGCTAGGAAGGGCTGTGCATTTCTTTTCAATTCCATCTTTCCCTGTTGCCTCTCGGTACAGGATAGCTGATAATCTGCCCGTAGCAACTAGACTGGATCTCTATTTAAACCATGAGGAGGAGGATAAGAAGGAAAAGGATGTTCAGTTTGAACATGGCTACCGTCTTGGCTTCGTTGACAACAACAAGGTAACATTGTGGGTTTTGAGCAAACTTTGCTCATGCTAATAGTGGTAGGGAGGATTGGAATGGCTAACTATTCTCATAACAGTGTGAGAAATATGTAAACCCCTCTTCTCCTCTTGGCAGAGGGGACATGATTGGCTGTACCTAAAGGTGGCCATACAAGGAGAGATCCGCTCGATGTCGCCAAACGAGCGGATTTCTCTCCGATATGCCCACCTTTAGGTGGGCAATATCGGGCTGATCGATTGTGGGATCTAGGGCTCAACGATCGGATCCTAACGAATGGGAACGGGCGGTCGGATCGCGGGACCGCATCAACAATCAGATGCGGCTACGATCTGACGGGATTTTTTGTCCCATCCGATGGAGATCTGGCCGACTTTCGGGGGGCACCATACACGGGCCAATAATGGGTCCTGTCGGGGGGGCCCCATACACGGGCCAATAAGCTGCCGACTCGGTCTGTCGGCAGCTTTTATCAGCCCGTGTATGGCCACCTTTTTACTCACCTTTAGGGGTTAAAGTTAAGGATTTTTTTTTTCAACCTTAACTACTGTTTGTTTTTGTTTCTCTCCAGTTTTACCTGCACAATCACCTGTCCTTCTATTTATATTATCACCGGGAGGAAGTGGAAGAGAAACAGGAGCCAACCTATAGGGTTGTGAGATTTGAGGTCATTCCACAGAGCATCAGATTGGAAGGTAAATTGTGCGTTTTCACATTGGGGTCAACCAGTCATGTGGTGGGAGCAGTGGCTACCAACACAGAGATGTAAAGGGCAAGCATGTCAGTTATTAGAGGCATTAAAGTAGAAACATTGACATTTCAGGAGTATTAGTGAAAGTGTGCAGATGTAAAGGGCATGCCATGCCGGTGGAAGTATGCATCTCCCATGTGCATGTATCAAGGGAAGTTAGTCACTGCTGTTCCTTTAGAAATGTTATGGGCTTGATCTTTATGTGTTTAGGTGTTACCTTCATACTTCAATCTCCAGGGTCTTGATGCTCACTTCTTCTCTGGACTTAGTCAGCTGTTGGGCAAGAACCACTTCTTATTTGTTTTTTTCTACAGTGTAGACACTGTATGTTTTGGGCTCAGAGCAGTGCTGTTTCCACACTATGTTGATGTTCTTGTGCACAAGTTTCTTTAGATGTTGGGCTTAAGCTGTTTTCTTCTATGCTCTTTGCATTACCCCTGTATTTTGATTGCTACCCTTTGTGGTGACTTGGAGATGATGCTGTGCCTTCCGTACTTAGAGGTGGGGTCAAAAGAGCAGTAGGATTCATTATAAGCAAAACTGATCAGTGGGAGTGTTCCCAATTGCAGTGTGGGGCACACCTCAAAGACAGGCTCTGTAAAGAGGATGTAGGTGGGTTGAAAGAAGGTAAAGGTACACTGGCTAGTCACAAATGCACCCATAATTCTTTATGAGAAGAACCATAGACTATTTCTCTGACAATAAGGATGCTTTCTTTTGCAGATCTGAAAGCGAATGATCAAGGCTTGTGCACCGTCCCTGAGAGCTCCAATTCTGCCCCCCAAGAGATTGATCCCACCAAGGAGAACAACATCCTTTTCACATACTCTGTTCATTGGCAGGTAGGACAGCAGCCATGATATGCGGGATGTGTGTCCCACTGGTGCTGGGGCTATTTATTCCTTTGTGAAATTGGGGCAGTTAGTGCAGCAGCTATGATGGGCACTTTTGTGTATTTGGGACGGCAGCTATGATGTGTGGGGTGCAGGGGTCGTTTTTATCAGTAGTATAGTAGTGTAGTTGGGGCAGGAGTTTGGGTGTCGGTGCTGGAAGTTTCTCTTTTGTTCTTCAGGAGAGTGACATAAAGTGGGCCTCACGCTGGGACACCTACCTGACCATGAGTGATGTCCAGATCCACTGGTTCTCCATCATCAATTCAGTGGTTGTTGTATTCTTCCTGTCAGGTGAGTGTTACCTGGAACTGACCTTCATCCTCCCAGGTTGGGGCTTTACACTGGCTCATGTATCCTTTTTTTGTGGCCCCTAGGTATCCTGAGCATGATCATAATCCGGACACTGAGGAAGGACATTGCTAATTACAACAAAGAGGATGACATTGTAGGTTCCCTTGGGGCAACACGGCGAATTACTGTTCATGAAGGAGGTTTCCCATGATTCAATCCTCATCTCTCTCTCATCACAGGAGGACACAATGGAAGAATCTGGTTGGAAACTTGTACATGGAGATGTATTCAGACCACCTCAGTATCCCATGATTCTCAGCTCTCTCCTGGGTTCTGGGATCCAGCTCTTCTGCATGGTCCTCATTGTTATTTGTGAGTTGGCGGTTTAAATGTCTATTAATGTCTGTGAGGGAATGAGCACTAAAAAGTGTATATTAACAAGCCGCTGCCTGTTCAGTTGTAGCCATGTTGGGGATGCTGTCACCCTCCAGCCGGGGAGCCCTGATGACAACAGCTTGTTTCCTCTTCATGTTTATGGGGTGAGATTTCCTGTTTCATTCAGGCTACACGTCCCATATCTCGTTAACACTACATCTCACGATTGGCATCTTCTCTTTCAGGGTATTTGGAGGATTCTTCGCAGGGCGCCTTTATCGGACCCTAAAGGGCCACCGATGGCGGAAAGGGGCATTTTGTGTATGTTTTTGTGGGTAGATGTCATGTATTTAGGGCCAGATTGAGGCTGGAGGTAAGAGTGAATGAGGAGGGGTGGTGTATGAAATGGTCAGTGGTAACATGCCAGTTATCTGTGAACTGTGTTGTGTGTGGGTATGGGTCAGTATATGTGGGTATGCCCTAGATAACCCATGCTCTCCTCTCTCCCAGACTGCTACGCTGTACCCTGGAGTGGTGTTCGGAATCTGTTTTGTGCTGAACTGCTTTATCTGGGGGAAACATTCCTCTGGGGCGGTGAGTTACATTGCACATCCTGTTGGCTAGGGTTTTGTGGAGGTATCCGTGTTTTAGGGGTGCAGAGTTACATAGCCCCCATACCACTTTCTATCAATGAAAAAGGGAATGTGTGAAAGTGCTTAATGTTGGGTACAGTTTATTCACGCTGTAGCTTCAGTAGCCCCCTCACTGGAAACATCTGTAGCCCCTTGGCAGCAGTACCATCTTGCTGGGTAAGTACCTGATATCTTTGCACACTGACCCTGCTCTTTCAGGCAGATTGGCTGATGAGGCCACAGATTCTCAGTTGGATGAGGTTTGGGGCTCTGACTGGGGCATTACTGCACACAACATCTTTTACTTGAGCCTTTGAAACACTGTTCTGCTGAGAGATGCAGTACAGCCTGACTCTGGTTCTTCACAGGTATTTCCTTGCACAACCCATTATCCCTTCTGAACCAACAAGCTGCCCAGTCCCTGCTCATGAAAAGCTCCTCAGGTGTCACTGTTTTGGAACAGTGTTTGTCCTTCACTGCAGGTACTGTTTTGTTATTGTTATAATAGATGAAAGACCAATGGGGCAAGGAGCCTGGTTGAATCTGAACTGCAACTTTCACTATATCAGTGATCCCAAGCACAAGGCAGAAGGTGAGCTGCAATAGCCCAGTCACAGCCCTAAAAATAGGGGTGCACAAATGCGAGTAACCATCTGCCTGGGATGGGTGTAAATGCCCCTAAAAATCTGGGGCACCAGCAAGGTACTATACAGTACATTGTAGTGTAGGGAAAAACGCAAGTTACTCCAGTTCCTTATTTGGGGGGGGGGAGGAGAATGTTCCTTTGCATGTTCATACTTTGTTGCACTTGCAGGTGCCATTCCCCACCATGGTTGCCCTGCTGTGCATGTGGTTTGGAATCTCTCTGCCCCTGGTGTACCTGGGCTACTACTTTGGGTTCAGGAAGCAGCCATATGATAACCCTGTGCGAACTAATCAGATCCCAAGGCAAATCCCAGAGCAACGTTGGTACATGAAGAGATTTGTTGGGTGAGTTAAATGGTACAAAGCCATTAGGGGGGTGGGGTTGCAGTACACTCCTGTGTCCAATCTAAACTCACCTTGTTACCCCATGTAGGATCCTGATGGCTGGAATCCTTCCCTTTGGGGCCATGTTCATCGAGCTTTTCTTTATCTTCAGTGTAAGTCACTGATTTTTTGCATTACAATATCTCATCTGTTGCATGTGTGGGGTAAATATCCATTATATTACTGCCCTTCTGTCTGTGCTGATACCACATGTTATCACTCTTCCTTAACCTATTTCTTTTCCATACAGGCCATCTGGGAGAATCAGTTCTACTATCTGTTTGGCTTCCTCTTCCTTGTATTTATAATCCTTGTGGTGTCTTGTTCCCAAATCAGCATTGTTATGGTCTACTTCCAGCTGTGTGCTGAGGTGAGTATCTATCTGCCCCATTTGTGTGTGAGACTTACCCAGCACAGATACTTTCCCTTTCCTCTTTACCCATATATATACATACAAATATACAGAGAAGGAATGTTCTGGGCACACAATAAGCTATACCCTCATACTGTACTGTCTAAGGGAATGAATATGGCACCTCCTCCTCCCATATGTATAAATACAAATATACAGAGAAGGAATGTTCTGGGCACACAATAAGCTATACCCTCATACTGTACTGTCTAAGGGAATCAATATGGCACCTCCTCCTCCCATATGTATAAATACAAATATACAGAGAAGGAATGTTCTGGGCACACAATAAGCTATACCCTCATACTGTACTGTCTAAGGGAATCAATATGGCACCTCCTCCTCCCATATGTATAAATACAAATATACAGAGAAGGAATGTTCTGGGCACACAATAAGCTATACCCTCATACTGTACTGTCTAAGGGAATCAATATGGCACCTCCTCCTCCCATATGTATAAATACAAATATACAGAGAAGGAATGTTCTGGGCACACAATAAGCTATACCCTCATACTGTACTGTCTAAGGGAATCAATATGGCACCTCGCTTCCATATAAATTAATACCCTTGCAAAAAAGCAGGGTGAATATAATCTACTGTGTGTGTGTTTGTAGATAGCATGTGGACATGTTTCTCCCTGCAGGATTATCGCTGGTGGTGGAGAACGTTTCTGGTGTCGGGGGGTTCTGCATTTTATGTTTTGATTTATGCTGTCTTCTACTTTGTGAATAAGGTAGGTGCCTCTGTGAAACATGGGAGGGTGGGTTAATGGTTGTGGTTCTTCTTGCCAGACCCTCATTGTTGCCATTTGCCTTTTAGTTGGACATTGTGGAGTTCATCCCATCCCTCCTATATTTTGGTTACACGACTCTTATGGTGTTATCCTTCTGGCTTCTCTCGGGCACCATCGGTTTCTATGCCGCCTACATGTTTATCCGTAAGATCTATGCAGCTGTGAAAATAGACTGAGCTGCGCTTTGTTGGCAGCCAACCAGCACAAGCCAGAGCCTGTCCCCTCTGCTGAGACGCCACCATCAGGGAGACGTCATTGATAAACCGTCATCTTCATCAAGAATGTCATGTTTGGTACCGTGTCCATGGATAGGGGAGGAGGAGTTGCCTAACTGCATTTTAACCTATTCCACTGGTTTTTACCTTTTTATCTGAAATCGTTCCCATGTCTGATTCTTCTTTCCTTTTAAATTATTCCTTTGGGGTTGAGATCAAGGGGAAGCTGCAGAGGTGATTAGAGGTAGCGGAAGCACTTTAGGGGTTAGGTTGCCTGTGCAACAGTGAAGGAATGATGTTTGGTGTCCCAGCCACTCCGCAGTGCACATACAGTAAGGCACGGGGGCTGCTGGGGTTAAAGGCCTGACACTTACAGTATTTGCCCGGCTGTTTCCTGGAGGAACATGTAGAGGCAGCCTTTGGTGCGCGAGTGGGCCCGCAATGTGTTAGCGCAGGGAATTACTGTGTGTATCCATCTGTATGAAGAGTCTGGAATAGAAATGTCTGTAAATTCCAGTTGCTTGCCTTTGGCTGGTACACTGGCTCTTTATAGAGAGGGTCCAGGCCACACATATTAGGAACAAATGTGTGTTGTCTCATACCTCTAGGACCAGTGGGGACTGGATCAGCACATAACCCAATATCAGTTAATTTTTTTTTATTATTATTATTATTGTATTCATTCTTGTGCCCCTTTTGTAAATAAATTACCCCTATGGTATCCATTTCTGATTTGACTCTACATCATTGTTTTGGAACTGTGGCCATATTCTCCATCTGACTTTTTTTTTTTCTAGTCGGTGGCAAGTGGCCAAACCCATTCAAGGAGTCTGTAGTCATCAAAATGTGCATTTGAGGATTTGCTGGAACTACTGACAGACTATTTGGGAATGTCTTTGCCAGTGTAAAAATTGCTAGTGGAGATAAAACTGCTGTGTACCCTAAACCTAAAGTAGCAGACCATTATCCCATGAGAAATGAATTCTGCAGTTTGTAAACGGACTCTTAGTTCTTGACTGAAATAAAAGCATTACGAGGCTGTGCGTTGGTGAACAGGCCGCAGCAACCAACAAATGCCATTTCTTCAAGTGATAAACAGCAGTCAGACTAAACATACCATTGCTCATTGGCTCCTATACCAATTTGCAGTGTTCCATCCCTTACACTTGGCTCATGCCCTTGGGTTTGCTCTCTCCACAGTCCCTACAACAACCAATTCATTAAATGATTGGGGTGTGACTGGAGGGGGGTTGTTATGATGCATATTCTTATTTAAAATCACAAAACAGGTGGGTGAATGGAAAAATATCCCCCTGTACACAAGCTCAGTCAGTTGGGGTTATGTGAAAAAGGGGGCACTGTCTGACCTGCCAGATATAAATATACATGTATATTGAGTTACACACACACACATAACTGATTCCTCAGATTGAAAGGAAACCATTTCTGTGCTCCCTGCAACCAGTTCCAGAATTTGAGATTGGTACCTTCTCAGTACTTGCTGTCTGTCCCCTTAGTACTTGGCATATCTGTCCCTCTGTCTGTACATAGAATGTGAATCCCATTGGTACCCTTGCAATTCTCTTCAGTACCTAGGTGTATATCCCATCAAGAAATGTATCCTCCAAACACCTTGCATGTGCCCATGTTATCCTGAGAGTGTATATCTCTTTAGTACACAGTGTTAATTCTCTTGGTATCCAACCAATGTAGTATAGAGACACCCACCTGGCACCACAAAGTATCATGCTCCTTGCACAGCAGTAAAAACTGGTTAATAATCACTGCTGTCCATTAAACAAAGCACGGGATGCCCTATAACTGCGACCAGCACACCCACACTCCTTTCTATAATGTACCTGCTTAGGGTTAGCATTATTGTTGCTTTTTTCTCTTGTAATAAGAGGGTAGAACAGCATTCACTCACGCTTTCATTCCATATTCTGCTTCCTGCCTGCACCAAGATGGCGACTTCTATAATCCTTAGAAATGTCCGTACTTCAGCAATATGGAGGCACCCATTAGTCGTTTTCCGGGTGCGGAGCAGAGCGGGAGGGAATGGAGCGCAGTGTTTGGCTTTTTCTTCTGTTTCTGCCCTGGCCAGGTGTGAGGGGGCCTCTAACTCGTCCGGATACATCCTGTACTGCCCCTGTATGGGTAGGTCCCGCTTGGGTCTGTAATTCCCCGTGATGTGAGAGTTGAGGGTATTTGTGGTACAGTGTGTGCTGGGCGGCTCAGGCTAGAGACCCACACGGTATGGACACTGTGCTGCCCAGTGAGGACAAGGGGCATGCTGCTTTAGCTACTCTGGGTGTTCTATCACGTTTGTTATGACTCTGCTGCTCTGTGCTGGGTGGCATTAAGAGAGTGACCTGGTCTGGGCGCTGTTCAGCTGGGTTACTGGTACTATGCTGGGAGCTTGCAATGTATTTTTATTCTTAGCCAATATAGGTATCACTTCTAGAATACTTTTTGTATTTGTTTTTTTTCTTTGTTATAAGTACTATACTGGGAGG
Organism: Xenopus petersii; assembly: GCA_038501925.1. Taxonomy (NCBI): domain Eukaryota; kingdom Metazoa; phylum Chordata; class Amphibia; order Anura; family Pipidae; genus Xenopus; species Xenopus petersii. The sequence continues at coordinate 120,050,248 of CM076689.1, forward strand.
GAGAATAAAGGAGTATTCTGGGCTGGGTGCTATTGGCAGTAGGTTGAGTATGTTAGGGGAAGTCGTGTTGGGTAGTTTATGGGTATAGTTTGGGTTGCCACCTTTTCTGGAAAAAAATAGCCTTCCTATATATTTATATTTTTTCCCTATTAATAACATTGGGATCAACAGTGCTGGGGGAGAAAGAGGGACTATAGTGGATACGGTCATTTTGTTGGATCATACTGAGTTTGTGGGCCCAGGTGAGAGAGAATTTTGCAATATTAGTAAATATTTTGGAAATGTTCCCACTGATTTCTCTGTGCCCCAGTTAATGCCCTCACACTTTGTAACCCGTTAATGAGCAGCATCCCAATTGGCATGTTGTGTGGACACAGCCCTATATAGCCAATGGTTGTAGCCCAAATACCTGTTTGCTCATGGGCCTCTAGTAATTAAGGCTAGAAAGGAATCTTTGAACTTACCTCATTTATTCATCATCATTGTCATCATCTCTGGGTAAAGGGTTCTGTGCACTGGTGGTTCTTGTCTACTCTTTAAATATTCATTCTACCCAAGGGCACTGACTGTTGCCTAAGTGATCAAACTAGGTGCTTGTGGGGCAGAAGTCGACATTCAAGGGACATGCATGGCTCCCATGCTACTCAGAAATCCATAATATGCTCATCATTTTACTATAATCTAAGTCCTACACCTTGGGAAGCAGTGTAGATTTATTTACCCAACTGACAAGCTGCCCCCATGGCTACACAGCAGCTTGTTTATATAAACTATAGTAGTACTTATCTGTTATCTACTGTGTATCCTGTGCTTGAATGGCTACCCCCATGGCTACACAGCAGCTGGTTTATATAAACTATAGTAGTACTTATCTGTCATCTACTGTGTATCCTGTGCTTGAATGGCTGCCCCCATGGCTACACAGCAGCTGGTTTATATAAACTATAGTAGTACTTATCTGTCATCTACTGTGTATCCTGTGCTTGAATGGCTGCCCCCATGGCTACACAGCAGCTGGTTTATATAAACTATAGTAGTACTTATCTGTCATCTACTGTGTATCCTGTGCTTGAATGGCTGCCCCCATGGCTACACAGCAGCTTGTTTATATAAACTATAGTAGTACTTATTTGTTATCTACTGTGTATCCTGTGCTTGAATGGCTGCCCCCATGGCTACACAGCAGCTTGTTTATATAAACTATAGTAGAGTTCTGAAGTAAACAGGCCAGTTTGACCAGTGCAGGACAATACTACATTACATTGTCATTCATTGAAAACACTTTAATTTTTTGGTTTTACTGTTCCTTTAACAGGCAGAGTAGTCACTGAGCTGATGCAGACGTTGTTCAGGTCTGTGTGTTGCTCTTTCTTGTCCAGACTCCCCTACTAGTACATGATCACAGCTAAACCCCCTTTGTTGGCCTCAAGATAAGATTTTTTTAACAATCTTTACATCTATGGCCAGCTTAAGGGCTAATTGTATTATTAGGGTTAGTTGTAGTATTAGGGTTAGTTGTAGTGTTAGGGTTAGTTGTAGTGTTAGGGTTAGTTGTAGTGTTAGGGTTAGTTTGGTAAGTTGTAGTATTAGGGTTAGTTGTGTTAGTTGTAGTATTAGGGTTAGTTGTGTTATTAGGTTGTTAGTTGTATTATTAGGTTGTTAGTATTATTAGTTGTAGTATAAGGGTTAGTTTTAGGGTTAGGGGTGATTTTAAAGGACAGACAAGAGAATGGTCTGGAAAGCAGGAGAATTTACTTGTTTTACACTAGAAAGGTCTCACTTAAACCAATTCGTTTTGTTCTTTAAAATGCTCTGAACTCTCCTTCAAGTTTTTTCTTAAAAACAAGGGGAATCCCTTGCTCTGTAGCTCAGAGAGGAGCGAATCCAGAGCTTCTCAAGCCTCTAGGATTGTTGGACGTGACGACTGGATTTCCCAAGAGAAAGGAGGAGTCTCGTCGCCTTGGGACGATCTCAGGGAACGACTGCAGGGGATGAGCGGGCGCTGCTGGGAGCAACTTCCCTCTTGAATAGAGACTGCGCGCGCCCTCAGACACTGGCTAGCGATTGGCCTCTGTACTTCTGGCCCCGCCTCCTCCTTCAACCAACCAATCACTCACGCCGCTGAGCTGTAGGTGAAATGAATCCGTTCTTGTAATATTCGGTTGCGCTGACACAAAGGTAACGCTGAGCTGCTGCGCTAATACACTGGCTCTTCCCTTTATAGAAGTAACATGTTCTTGGGCGTTAGCGGGAGAGAGTGATAGCAGCCGGCCAGCCGCGTTGCTGGGCAGATTCAGACAAAAACAATCTTGCGACAGAACAAGCTGCACAAGCCGAATGGTCATTAATACAATAGCCAGTGTCTTTGATACTTGTAGGAGCAGGTCGGGCCAGAAAATAAAGTTGGTTGGTTGACGCGCAGCAGTTACCATGGCAGCGGTTGCTAAGGAAGAAGAAACGTTGGCGTTACTAAGGAAGTGCGCTGGTAGTTGCTAGGTTGGTAACCAAGGAAGTCGGAGGCTGCAGTCATTCGGCATCCGGTGCTGGGACAGAGTGTTGGACAGACTGACCGGCAGGCGCAGAATGGCAGGTAGGTGTGGTGGGGGTGTATGGACAGGCCTATCATCCATCTTGTGCTAATACTTAATAGGGGATACGGCCACGTGCGATATTGCCTTACCACATAAGCTATCCCACCCCTTATACCCCATCATCTTACCCGAACCCTATACACCGAGTAGAGTAGCCCCCTGTACCCCATTTTCATGCCCCCCACCCTTGTACACCTTGTCATGCGTCCCCAACCCTGTACCCCTCATCATGAGTCCCCACCCCTGTACCCCTCATCATGAGTCCCTACTCCTGTACCCCTCATCATGAGTCCCCATCCCTGTACCCCTCATCACGAGTCCCCATCCCTGTACCCCTCGTCATGAGTCCCCACTCCTGTACCCCTCGTCATGAGTCCCCACTCCTGTACCCCTCGTCATGAGTCCCCACTCCTGTACCCCTCGTCATGAGTCCCCACTCCTGTACCCCTCGTCATGAGTCCCCACCCCTGTACCCCTCATCATGAGTCCCCATCCCTGTACCCCTCATCACGAGTCCCCATCCCTGTACCCCTCATCACGAGTCCCCACTCCTGTACCCCTCGTCATGAGTCCCCACTCCTGTACCCCTCGTCATGAGTCCCCACTCCTGTACCCCTCGTCATGAGTCCCCACTCCTGTACCCCTCGTCATGAGTCCCCACTCCTGTACCCCTCGTCATGAGTCCCCACTCCTGTACCCCTCGTCATGAGTCCCAACCCCTGTACCCCTCGTCATGAGTCCCCACCCCTGTACCCCTCATCATGAGTCCCCACCCCTGTACCCCTCGTCATGAGTCCCCACTCCTGTACCCCTCGTCATGAGTCCCCACCCCTGTACCCCTCGTCATGAGTCCCCACTCCTGTACCCCTCGTCATGAGTCCCCACTCCTGTACCCCTCGTCATGAGTCCCCACTCCTGTACCCCTCGTCATGAGTCCCCACTCCTGTACCCCTCGTCATGAGTCCCAACCCCTGTACCCCTCGTCATGAGTCCCCACCCCTGTACCCCTCGTCATGAGTCCCCACCCCTGTACCCCTCATCATGAGTCCCCACCCCTGTACCCCTCATCATGAGTCCCCACCCCTGTACCATTTATTATTTGCTTTTAAGTTGGGTTAGTCACGGCAGTGAGCCAGCAAGCCTCTTCCTGCTAGTTTGGGGTTGGCACACCCTGGCACAACTAAACTCTGATTGTGGGGCCTTTCTACATAGTGCACAGGTGCCCTTCTCTTAACCTGCCTGACAATCCTTTGTGATCCCTGAGGAATGAGGGGGTGTCTGTCCTGCAGATATGTTCCAGGTCTCTTATCATAAGTATGCCTGGCTAATATCCAAGACCTTCACCGACCACAGGAGCGTAATCCACGATCACCCCCCCCCCCAGGAGTCACCAAATCAATAGGATGCTATCTACATGTTATGTATAACTAATATTGATACACTGGGGTTTAGGGATATACAGATGTGCAGACTACTGTTATTAGTGACAGTTAAGTTATATCATTTGATCATTCTTGTTATTTGCTGACAGAATATGGAATTTATTTTATGTACCTCCAAACTCCTTAAAATAGTTTATTTTACATTGTTATGAAAACTAAATAAAAACATATGTTAAAAAAAAGTATGCCCAGCTAGACCCTTTATAACATGAATATCAAAATTTCAGGCACTGTTTTTGAACCAAGAAGGTGAATTTTCCATTAAGTTCATTTAGAAATGATCTGGTATGCAAACAGTGAATGTCTCTGCCCACCAATATTGCCTTTCTGTATATTCAGGTTGGTGACAAAAGCCTCTTCCTGAAGTGGTGAACTTTGTGGCTTCTGCTTGCTGGGAAACAGGATGTCCAAGTCTAAGAGCTCGGAATCTGTGCGGGTTGTTGTTCGGTGCCGGCCCATGAACAGCAAAGAGCTGGCTGCTGGGTATGAAAGGGTTGTTGATGTAGACGTAAAACTTGGCCAGGTGTCGGTAAAGGTTCATAAGGGAGCCACCAACGAGCTGTCCAAAACATTCACATTTGATGCGATTTATGACTCCAACTCAAAGCAAGTGGAGCTTTATGATGAAACTTTCAGGCCACTGGTGGATTCTGTTTTGCTTGGCTTCAACGGGACCATATTTGCATACGGTCAGACAGGAACAGGAAAGACCTACACAATGGAGGGAGTGCGTAGTGATCCAGAAAAGAGAGGGGTAATACCCAACTCATTTGAGCACATATTTACTCACATCTCAAGGTCTCAGAACCAGCAGTACCTGGTCAGAGCTTCCTACCTAGAGATCTACCAGGAGGAAATAAGAGACTTATTATCTAAGGATCAGAGCAAACGCCTGGAGCTGAAAGAGAGACCTGATACTGGGGTGTATGTCAAGGATTTGTCTTCCTTTGTTACCAAGAGTGTGAAAGAGATTGAACATGTGATGAATGTAGGGAATCAAAACCGATCTGTTGGAGCGACCAATATGAATGAACACAGCTCTCGCTCACACGCCATCTTTATGATCACAATTGAGTGTAGTCAGATTGGTTTGGATGGAGAAAACCACATCCGTGTTGGAAAGCTGAACTTGGTAGACTTGGCAGGGAGTGAAAGGCAAACAAAGACTGGAGCCCAAGGAGAACGGCTGAAAGAAGCAACTAAGATTAATCTCTCTCTTTCCGCACTAGGAAATGTTATCTCTGCCTTGGTTGATGGGCGAAGTACTCACATCCCATACAGGGATTCCAAACTCACCAGGTTACTACAGGACTCACTTGGTGGAAATGCCAAGACTGTCATGGTTGCCAATATAGGCCCAGCCTCCTACAATGTGGAGGAGACATTGACAACTCTCCGCTACTCCAACAGAGCCAAAAATATCAAGAACAAACCAAGAGTGAATGAAGACCCCAAGGATGCTTTATTGCGGGAGTTTCAGGAAGAGATTGCAAGACTGAAAGCACAGCTTGACAAAAGAGTAGGAGTTAAAAGGCGAAGAAGGGGAAGAAGAGGAACTGCAGGAGGAGAGGTAGACGAAGATGAAGATGAGGAAGGAGACTTATATGAAGGGGATGACGTTTTGAAAGATAAAGAAGATTATTGGAGGGAGCAGCAAGAACGGCTGGAAATTGAGAAGAAGGCCATTTTAGAAGATCATAGTTTGGTGGCAGAAGAAAAGCTGAAGTTACTAAAAGAAAAGGAAAAGAAAATGGATGATTTAAAAAAAGAGCGAGAAGCCATGGAAATGCTGAATGCCAAAGTCAAGGTAAGAGCAATATGTACAAGAACCCTTTGATTTAGTATTGCTGGGAGTAGGAAATCTCTTCTAATTCTGACTGTACTGTTTGTTCAACAGTGTATGGTTCTACCATGAGGTGTGCGATTGCACCAGCTCTGTATTTTAGTATGAGTAGGTGCAGTGTATAGAAATTATTTGGAGTAAGGGTAATAGCAGCAGGTAAAGCTAATAGTAGCAGTGTATAGTTGTTTGCTGAAGTAAAGCTGATATCAACAGGAAAATGCTATGGCATAGTTGTGGGTGGGTGCAGTGATAGTAGCAGGAACATGCTTTGTGATAGTTGTTGGTGGGAGCTGTGTATAGATGGTAGCTTAAGTAAAGCAGATAGCAAAAACATGCTTTGGGATAGTTGTGGGTGGGAGTAGTGTATAGTTAGTTGAAGTAAAGCTGATAGTAGCAGGAACATGCTTTGGGATAGTTGTGGGTGGGAGCGGTGTATATGGAGTTAAACGAAACAGACTTTGATAATTAGACAGTTGTAGATAAGAGTGACTGTTTTTCAGGCAATGGAGAGCAAGCTGCTTGTTGGAGGAAAGAATATTGTGGATCACACAAATGAACAGCAGAAGATTCTGGAACAGAAGCGGCATGAGATTGCTGAACAGGTAAGTTGCTTATTGTTGCCAAGGATCTGTGTGAGAGCGAGGATGGTTGTGATTTTATCGGTTTCATTTAGAAATGTCGTGAGCGAGAGATGCAGCAGCAGATGGAGAGTCAAGACGAGGAGAACCTGGAGCTGAAGGAGACATATAGTTCCCTGCAGCAAGAGGTGGACATAAAGACAAAGAAACTGAAAAAGGTAACAAGTAGTAGAATAATAGAAAGGGGTGTGGCTTAGAACCTCCTGGCAATGGTTCCTTTTCCAGTGTGTAAAAATCTTCTCGTTCCTTCCTCTTTCAGCTCTTCTCCAAGTTACAGGCAGTAAAAGCTGAGATTCATGACCTGCAGGAAGAGCATATCAAGGAGAGGCAGGAGCTGGAGCAGACACAGAATGAACTCACAAGGGAGTTAAAATTGAAGTAGGTTTTCATCATTTAACACATCAGTCATGTATTAAATGGATAATGTAACTCTATGAAGATTCTCGTTTATCCAGGTCATGATATACAGCATCTAGTAGAATTAAGTCAAAGGGAACTGGACCTTTAGAGTTTTTCTTGAAAACATTTCACCCTCATCCGACTTCTTGGTGTTTCTGTTCCTTTACGATAGACTGAATGGTGTAGAGGTAGTACTTGCACATTGCCAGGAGTATAAGTTCCTTTTCTTGTGCAGGCACCTTATCATTGAGAACTTTATTCCACTGGAGGAGAAAAATAAGATGATGAACAGATGTTTCTTTGATGAAGAGGAGGATCAGTGGAAACTACATGCAATCAGCAGACTAGAGTGAGACCCTAATCATATTTTTACCAGGCATGGTTATAACTACACCAAGTAGGTGTAGTTCATGAAGTGGAACTTGCTGTTGTAGAGAACGGCGGAGCATGGACCTCTACAGTATACAGAAGGGGTTACAGGGGCTTATAGGAAACCAGTGTAGGTTGCACTGGTAGATTTACTATTGAAATCTGTTAATTGTTTGGGGCTGAGCCATCATGACTTACCCTTTATAAAGGCAAAGTAGCTACCTATATACACCTTTGCTAAACGAGAGAACAACAAACAGGGCATGTAAAACCCTAATCTTTTAATTAAAATATATCTTCCTTTTTTCCCCTTCCAACTGTGGACTGTTTACAGGGTAAAGTGAAATGAGCTTGGTATAAGCAAACCCTAAGCTTTATCACTTGTTAGGCTTTGAGATATGACGCATCTTTGTACAGAGGGCTTATCTTTGGTCTGGTCATCGTTTTGACTAGCTTCTCCTCTGGAAACAGAGACTCATTAGAGATAGGAAGTGAGACAGCAACTTATGTTATCTCAACGTATCTTATGAAACCAATAAGCAAAATGTACCATATTTATTGACCTCACTCTGAAATATAAAGTACACTGCACCTTGAGTCATCTGTTAGGTATGGGGGTTCAGTATGCACCATGCCTAATCTGGGTGGGGGTGGTTGAAAAAAAAAAAAAACTGGTTTGGGCTAGGACTAAGGTGCTGGCAACATGCATTCTTTAAGGAAAACGTATACTAAGGGCTGAGTGTTAGTTATCATTTTCCTTGCTCATTACTAACCAATTCCTCTCTGACTGTCTCTGTAGTAATCAGCAGATGATGCGTCGCCCAGTGTCAGCCATAGGCTACAACAGACCCTTGTGCCAACATGCCAAAATGTCCATGATGGTCCGTCCTGATTCCAGATACAGGGTAAGGGTCAGCCGAGGCTTACAAAGCACACAGTTGCCCATTGTAGCATGCTCAGAGGGACTATTGCTATGCACATGCTCTTCTTTCCACAGGCTGAGAATATTGTTCTGCTGGAGCTGGATATGCCAAGTCGCACAACACGTGATTATGAGGGCCCTGCTATTGCCCCCAAAGTTCAGGCTGCCCTGGAAGCTGCTCTGCAGGATGAAGATGATATACAAGTAGATGCGTCGACATTTGATAGTACAGCCACTAAGAGAACAAAAACAAGGTACGTAGCATGTAATGACTGGCAGGTTCGTTAAAAATGACCCACAAAAAAAAAAAATCCCTTTCTCCAAGACTCCGCTCCAGCCACAATGATCTGTACCCTTAATGTTTTGCCTGTCTATGCTGTACCTTCTCATTTCTGACCTTTGCTGTTCCTTCTGCCTGAGGTTCTCCCTCTCTGTGCTGTTCCTACTCCTAGGAACTACTGCTTGCAGAGCTATATGTGTGTATACTCAGCGACTAGAGGCAGGGGGAGGTACTGATAGGGTTATACTGAAATAACAAAGAAAAGGTGTAGTTGGTACTTGATATGTGGTACTAGTGAGACACTAGTTGCTAGTGTGATACAATACAGTTTTAGGAGGTTTAATAAACACACACATAAGGGAAATTTAAACCATGCTGTGTATTTAATGATGCATATAAGAATCATCCCGTAACATTGGGAAGGATAGTTCCCTGTTTATTCTAAACATAACTCAGAGAATGATACTCTAGTAATATAAGCAACATTGTTTATTGTTATTAATGATAACTGCGTAACATTACATTGTATCTTGTTTTTCTTTCTAGCTGAGATCAATGTCTTAACTAGGATTTTATAAAAATTCTTAATATGTATAAGTAGTATGCTATGGATGCATTGTTTGAATTTTACCTTTAACCTGTAGGGGAGTTTGATGATAATGACTAGTCAGAGACACGTTGGCTGTCTTCCCGCCAATCTATGTATTTAAGGCAGGTTTTACTCTAACTAGGTACCTTAAGAAAGGTCCCGGAGGGGACTGAAATGTCAGTCTGTGATTGAACAATACATTTTTATTATTTTTAAGACTAATTGCTCCAGCAGTGATTAACGGTCAAAATACCTGAGCCATTACTCATGCTGCAAAGGGAAAAAAAACAAGTTTTAGGGCAAGGAAAAACATGTCATAAAAAAGCTGGGAAAAAATATTTGCAAAATAGAAAAAGTAAAGCTTGCATATATGTGTTGTGTGTGTAAATTGCATGTAACATGTGTTACATGGAGGAGCACTGGCATGATAGATTAGTTGTCTTTTTTTTAAATCAGTTCCCCAATCTTTTGTACCCATGAGCAACAATTAAATGCAGTATGGCTACGAACTGGCTGTTTCCCTGCCCGTTCAGCGCACATGATCCTGATTAATGAAGAGAAATGGCAGTAGTAATGGAAATAAGGGTACAATTCATAGTCAGACCAATGGTGGGTGACTGACAGGATGAGTCTGGGTCCTGTGTGGAAAAGGTAATTAAACCTGCTGCAGTGTTGCAGAATGTAGCATGTTATAAAGGTGTGAGTTGAAATACTGTGCCCAGCAGGCTATTTTACACTGACATGTTGCTGCTGCTGTGCAGCAACACCCTGGGCTCCTTCCCTAGCAGCAGTGTCTTTTATCCCAGTGAGTTACAGGGTCTGGGAGCAATATGGAGAGCTGGCTGGTATATCTTTCCATACTCTGTGAGAGGGCACTATAAGTCTTCACTGAATAAAAAAAGTAGTACCAGCTTTCTTTGCACAATTACTCCATGGTGTTTATATACTGTATGTGTGTGCAAGAAGCTGAAACAGCAGATCTAACTGTTTATAGTTATTTATTCCCACACTACCTTTCAGACCTTCAGTGGCCACTGACAGGGCACTATAGAAATGCTAGGGTGCTGGCTTTTTGGCTCTTGTTCTACTCACCCCGAGGCCCTACTCACAGAAACCCCAAAGACACCCCCACATCTGATCACTTTGACTTGTTTTTTTCTTTTAGACCCAAAAGCAGCAGGCAACCTGGAGCCAATGGAAGCTCTGCAGGTTCTTTGCTCTTTCCTCAGTCACGAGGCCTGGTACCCAAATAACCTCAGAAACACAAGAAAAGAAATCCCTCAGTGTTACCACGGGCAGGCTGTATGGATCTCGGGCACAATCACTGGACTCATGGAGGAGCAGAGACTGTACATCTGGCAGCTAATCGGGCCAAGGAGACCTTGCATCTCACCAGTGTGTGTGTTTGCTGCATGGCTACAAAATGGCACTTTCCCTGGCAAGTTGGGGGTGGCACCAAGGTTGAATCCTACATAGAGAAAGTTGTTTGTGGATGCATCCCCTTGGATTACTTAAGTGAACTAACAACCCATCAGGTTATGTGACTGCTTAGTGTGCTGTTAGCACAGTGGGTATTGCCACAGATTTAACGCTCAACACGCCCCTCTGTATGCACTATACATGTGCTTAGTGTGCGCTGTAGGGCCGTTTGATGCAACATGGTGCTACCAAAACTACATATACCTGTGGGGGTGCAGCCTGTGCACTCTCATTACACTACAAATAACTCCCATCTCTGTTCTGGACATTCTTCTCTACCCTCAATGTATGTGTTCTTTCCTGTCTCTAAATTGCCTTGCTGGAACCCACCTATCTCCCTCTACTTACCTCTCCCTTCTCTTATCCATCTTCCCTCTCCGTGGTACCCTTCTCTCTGACTGGTCTCCTTGGTAAAAAACATCCCTCTCCTCCCAGCCCTTTCACTCATGCCCATCTCTCCTTTGCCACCTGTCTCCTTGGTACTAACCTACTTCTCCTCCTATCCCTCTCACTGGTACCCATCTCTCCACTCTCCCATCTGTCTACTTGCTACTAATGTCCCTCTCGCCGATACCCATCTCCCCCTTCTCATCTGTCTCCCTGGTACTAATCCCCCTCTCCTCCAAGCCCTCTCACTGGTACCCATCTGTCCCCTCCCACCTGTCTCGCTGGTACTAAACTCTCCATGATACCAATCTCTCCCATCCACTTGTAGTCTCTTTCAAGCTTACGCCCCTCTCCTCCCAGCCCTCTCACGTGTACCTACCTTCTCTCTGTGGTAGTAATCTCACTCCGCTTCCTTTCATCTTACTTGTACCCAATGCCCACCCAGCAATCAGTCTGTCTACACAGGTCTTGCTGCCCAACTCTCTGTACTCTTTTCAGCCTGGGCTTCTAGCTTGTCTCCCTGACGTTCAAAAGCCCTAATGTACCAGTTTATAACCCTCTACACCTAAAACTTAGTGAAATAAACATTGCTAGACTGAACTCCAAAACAGCAAAGTTGTTAACTTATTTATTTGTACATTTGTCTATTGGTGAATGTAAATCTGAATAAACACCTTCTCCTTAAAAATGCTGCAGAGTCTTTGTGTATGGTTTGGAGCAGCACCTTCTAAGATTCTTCTGTTTTTAGAAAGATGTGCTGTTATTATACAGTGTCTTACTTTAATAGGGTTTATCTCCCAGCATAAAGTGGTTTTCATAAACTCAACAACCATGTAGCGTGTCTTACTCTAAACTACTTCCAATCCTGGGTCGCAGTGTCTTGGCTTAATTCGAGCCCACCCACAATGCAATGCTTGCGTATCAGGATAAATAATGCCCTGCCCCGAATCCAAGGGTACCCCAACAACCGTGATATTCGGTGCTGTCCTCTGGGGTCCCCCTAGCCAATATTCCTTATGCTTTTCTCTAGGGTCCCCCCTAAGCCAGTGTCATACTCTTGGGTGGGTCCCCCATGATAACCATTGCGCCAATTCATTCCATTCCTGGACACTGAAGTCATTTAATTTTCTATTGGTCCCTCCCATTTCCGTTACGCACCCCTCCCCAGCTTTAGAAGTCAGGTCGCTGTAAGGTAACTCTCGCGAGGCCTGAGCTCACGCGTATCCAATAAGGTCTTTTTGAGCCCCTTGTTCCGTGGGCGGGGCGGATGTGTTTGTTTGTGGTGCATTGTGGGGAGTGTGGTTCCGGTGAGCAGAAGTATAGCTCCCATAGCAGCCGAGAAGCAAGCGAGTCGGAACGGACACCTAACTCGGAACGAAAATGAGAGACAAACAGAAGCGGCGTAGGGAGCGGACATGGGCGGAAGCAGCGAGGATGGTACGTTCCAGTGAGGAGCCATGTTTGGAGGAGGGAAGAGAGTGTACGCTGAGGGGAAGGAAAAAAAGACACGGGACGGAGGCTACGTGGGTGTCGGAAAGCGCCATGGTCGGGGGCAAAATTTAGAATTTGTGGTAAAATAGAAAAGTTGGGAGGAGATAGTGGACTGAGGAGAAGCCACGCTGTTTATGGAGAGGGGTAACACAAAGCGGCGGGAATGAGCTGTAGCCATGGGAACGTGAAGAGGGGGCGTAACCCTAAGGGAGGGCCATTGGCATGTGGGGGATGCAAGTAGTGATGTTGGGGTTGGTAACTGACTGCGTAACCCCATATTTGTCTTGTGCCTGCAGGTTCTGGAGAATTACTCTGATGCCCCAATGACTCCAAAGCAGATCCTAAATGTCATTCAAAGTGAGGGGCTGAAAGAGACCAAGTGAGTTCTTTTTCCCCAAGCCAATGAAAGTTCTGGGGGGGGGGGGGAAGTTGGGCTACCAGCCACTATTATTCTTATTATTATTATTATTCGGAGACAACCCCCCTCTGCCCATACACATACCTATAATATTCCAGGAAACTTTTATACAATATTTGCTACTGCTTTGTTTATTGGCTGGATCTGTCGGTGTACCATGTGACCTGTGCTATATCATAATAACTAAACCCTTCATATTAATATTACTGGCCATTTTATATATTGAAATTACAGCACCAGCCTAAAGTTTCATGATTACTTTACCTGTAATGATTTGGCCATTACATATTTAGTTGTACACAGTGGGTCACAATAAACTGCACGTGCTCTGTGCAAATCACCAAGCTGAAAATGAGGTCTGTCTGTCATACAGTAGAACCTGATGCTACACGGCTGATAATGAATTCTGCAGACTGCACTGGCTTCTATCCATCCATGTAATGTGAATCTGAGTTAATTGCTAAACAGCATTGTATTGTGACTGTGTATATGGTATATTTTGAATTGGTCCCTAAGAGTAAAGCTGGCCATAGACGCAAAGATCCGATCGTACGAATCGTGGATTCGTACGATTTTCGGACCGTGTGTGGAGAGTCCCGACATTTTTCGTCCGTCGGAGATCAGTCGTTTGGTTGATCGGACAGGTTAGAAAATTTCTGTCGCCTGCCGGTAATATCTCTGCGTGTATTGCCGATCGTACGATTTTCAGAGGGAGACTGTCACTAGTGTTGTCAGACATAACTATCGTACGATTGCTGTCAGGGGCAGAACATTGCTGATCTCTTCTAATTTGATCGGAATGGTAAAGACTTTGATCTGAATGGTTAGTGGAGGGTCGGGAGATGGGAAAGTCCGATCGTACGTTGATTCGTACGATCGGATCTTTGCGTCTATGGCCAGCTTAAGTGACAGCAGCCCAGTGCATCTCCTGCTGCTAAAAGGTGGTGGGGCCTTGGCTTGGTCCAGAAAAACAAACCAAAAACTGTAGCATTTGTAGCTAAATTCTTTGTTGAGCTTTAGTTCTCCTTTAAATTGCACATTTAGTGTTGAGAAGGTACTACAGGTTCTTTTTGACATTCGTGAGTGGCAGAGTTAGCTGACGTTGGAAGGAAATGATTGTGTGTGAGTGGGTTACAGAGTTAGAGGATGGGTTGTTACATATGAATTATGTAGGTAGGTGCACCTCTGTGTAATGCATTAACAGTACAGAGGGTCTGCCTTGTAGAGTGTGAAGAGTAAGACGATGGGGCACACCAGGGCTCCTTTTCTCATGTCAGATGTTTTACAGACTTTAAAGACTTCTTTTAAAATGTGAGTGAAATTGTTTTCCATGTCCGTTAAGCACTGGATCCTCCCCCCTTGCCTGCCTAAATGCCATGCTGCACTCTAACTCCAGGACTCGGGAGGCTCTCTTTTACAAACTTCCAGGGCACATCAATCTTTTCACTATGAAGGTGAGAAATGTTTGCTTTTTTATCATGTTCTGGCCACAAGAGGAACTGCTGCCCTGTGGGTGTAGCCCCCCAGTACTGGGTAATCCACAGGGATATTTAGGGGTGCAGTTGAGATAATGCAGAGCTGCTTAGGGAAGAATTGGAGTAGGAGGAAATAGAAGGGGGTTTTCTGGGGTTTGGGCACTACAATACCACTAACATTTGGAGTTTTTTTAATTGGGGTTCCTACACTCACATTGAGCTGATTCTTTGGTGCAATATGATGTTTTGGGGCGTTTCTCTGAAAGGACTGCAGGCCCATGTGCCGTCACATGGATCATCTCTCAGCCCTGTGTTATCTACTTTGGCTACTCTGAACAAAACTTCCATTGTAGTAGTGATAGCAGGTATGTCTCATATTACAGAAGGATGAAGATAAAGGAGGGAAGAATCACCCTAACTGGCACTAGGTTGTTATTAATTATTAGGATGAATTTATAGAATGCCAACATATTCCGCATTTTGTACAATAAATGAGCCTCTACGTTAAACATATAGAAATCACCAGTGGCCAAAATAAGAGGCAAAGAGGTTTAAAGCATTATACATATTACTGCCTTGATTGATGTTATGGTAGGGTCCTATTGCAGGAGAGCCCATACTTTACTAATGCGAGGTCTACTTTTAGCGATAATGTCCCATTATGATCTACATCCATCAAAGCATTATTGTTCTGTTCCATGGAAAATATTAATTAAATATTGATTTATGAGAGAATTTATATTGCTATATTTAACCACTATTTCTTGTGACCCTTAATGTAATATCTGAATGAAAAGCTTGAATAGGAGGGTTAGACAAGCTGTTTGCTGAAAGTCCTGAGATCTACTGATCACCAGCTAAAGGTCTACTGGTAAATCCCAGTAGATATACGGGTAGAGCCTTCTTTCCCAGTGGCACAGATCCTATGTGATCTCCATTGTAAGAGGCAGTCCTGCTTTATGGCAGCTGAGATTCTAGCTATCTGTATAACGGAGCATTCTGTCCCAGTGGCTGCACAGATCCTGTCAGATCCCCATTGGCAGCAGCAGCCCTGTCCTGCTTTATGGCAGCTGAGATTCTAGCTATCTGTATAACAGAGCATTGTGTCCCAGTGGCTGCACAGATCCTATCTGATCCCCATTGTAAGCAGCAGTCCTGTCCTGCTTTATGGCAGCTGAGATTCTAGCTATCTGTATAACAGAACATTCTGTCCCAGTGGCTGCACAGATCCTATCTGATCCCCATTGTAAGCAGCAGTCCTGCCCTGCTTTATGGCAGCTGAGATTCTAGCTATCTGTATAACAGAACATTCTGTCCCAGTGGCTGCACAGATCCTATCTGATCCCCATTGTAAGCAGCAGTCCTGTCCTGCTTTATGGCAGCTGATATTCTAGCTATCTGTATAACAGAACATTCTGTCCCAGTGGCTGCACAGATCCTATCTGATCCCCATTGTAAGCAGCAGTCCTGCCCTGCTTTATGGCAGCTGAGATTCTAGCTATCTGTATAACAGAGCATTCTGTCCCAGTGGCTGCACAGATCCTATCTGATCCCCATTGTAAGTAGCAGCCCTGCTTTATGGCTGCCAGAGATTCTAGCTATCTGTATAACAGAGCATTCTGTTCTAGTGGCTGCACAGATCCTATTTTATTCCCATTGTAAGCGGCAGTCCCTTCCTGCTTTATGTCAGAGTAATAACCACAACTCTGTACTGCTTTATGGCAGAGATTCTAGCTATCTTTGACAGAATTATCTGTTATACAGTGGCACAGATCCTGTCTGATACCCATTGTAAGCAACAGTCCTTCTTTATAAAAGGGCATGGGGGGCTGTAATGCAGCTACTACCAGAGGAGTTGGTGTCATTACAGCATAACACTATTTCCTTATGAGGCAATTTTGCTTTAGTTCTGTTGTCTTTCATCTAGAACTGTTGAACTTTCTGTTTTAGGTGATTTACTCCATAGCTAGCTCAGTGCTCCGAATGTGATTCTCAATGGTACCTTATCTTTTCAGAAGAATGCATTGCAGTTGTCTCGTGCCATGCCCTTGCCAGAGGATGGTAACACAGAGGATACAGAAGGAATAAAATGGAGTGAAAGCAGAGTGGCAACTGCTGGTGAGCATGGCAGTCTGAAAGGGAAGTTATGGGATGGGGTTCGTTGACTCTGTAGATATTCTATCCTGCCTTTCCAGAAAATGTTACTAGGGTAGCCCTATTGCCCTCTAATAGCGCTCCCTGCAGCAGGCAGGAACTTCTAACTTGGCCATCCTCATATTGAAAGGGGGTTGATTGTGCTCTTCACAATGCTAGGGCATTCCTGTGATTGACCGTTTGTCTTACTGCAGTAGAGTCGTTTTTTTTGGATATTTTATTCCTGTAGAAAACCTAATTAGTGCACAACTTACAAAATAATCACACTGTACCCCTGTTTGCAATTTTTTTTTTTTGTCCGCCTAACTTTCCAAGCATCTTTGTAGTGAGCAGATGTTAAGCTCAGGCAGGCAGCCAACCATTTATATTACTGTACCAAAATCAAATTAAAGGCATATCCCTATGGTGGCCCTATAATGAAATGTAAGTTATTTCTCTTACAGAAGAAGCAGTCATCAGTGCCTCGTGTTCCAGAGAGTTGCACTGCAGGGAGACAAGGTCCCTGGTACAAGTATGTGATGCTGAACAGTGTTCATATGTTGCTGTATTGTGATTTCCTGCACTGACTCTCTGTCTATTTAGATGAGTAAGCAGAAGCGGAGAAGTGCTGTTCTCCTCCCCCGTGTGGTACTGACACCACTGAAAGTCAATGGTGCACATTTGCCTTCTACTTCAGGTGAGCATGCTATGGCTCTGTATGTCCTTCTGCATTGTACTGTTTGGAAACCAAATTAGTATGTGCCTTAATGAGAGAATTGTATTGCTTCTTGTCATGTGCTGTGTGTGATATACATATCCCTCATATGGCTTGTTTTGGGTGAAAGGTCTATTACAGGCTTACTTATGGGTGGTTGTGCATCTGTACTACTTGCTCCTGTTTTATTTATGGGTGGGTTGTTTATGTTTTTGTGTCAGCTTGGTACTGATGTGAGATCTTATTAGGGAAAAGCATATTAGTCAGTTGCTGCATGTGTCTGGTATGTTGGTGTGTTTGTGACTCTGGTTAATTAGTAGCTGCAGGTATCTGGCATGTGGGGGGTTGGGTGCTTGTGCCCCTGGTTCATAAGTACTTCCATGCAAAGCACCCGCCTTTGTGTACAATTGTTTTATATTATTTCTCTCTAATTCACCATTTTGATTTGCCTCAGGGTTATCCGTGCATCACGGGAGTCGAGAGTCCAGCCGAGTCCGTACAGCAGGAGGAGGTTTGAGTTTTCAGAAGCGAGCGGCATTCGGTAGAGATGGGGGTCATCATCTAAGGGGAATCCGTGGCCCTGGGCCAGGCACGTGACTTATGTGCTTGACTTGGTGCTCTTTTTGTACTGTATGTAGCTGTTTTTGGTCTCTTGTTGCTCCATTTATTGATTGGGTTTATCTGCACTGCAGGGCAAGTGAAAAGGAGCAGGGTAGAAGAAATTGATTTTGAGACCCCAGGGTCTATTCTTGTGAACACAAATCTTCGTGCCCTAATCAACCTGCGAACCTTCAATGCTCTTCCCACCAATCTCCAGCAGCAGTTGCTCCTCCTTCTGCCTGATGTGGATCAGCAGGTAAGTGTTGGCATTGCTATGCTGTAGGTTTGTCCCTCTTTCCCTCAATCTTTCTCTTCCAGCATTTGTACTTTTTCACTCAGGTTGGCACGGAAGGGCAGTTACGGATGAGCACCAGTGCACTGAACAATGAATTCTTTGCCCATGCTTGTCAGAGGTGGCGAGAGAGACTGGCAGATGGTAGGTTTCTGAGATTGTCCTGAATGATCTTGGCAAAACACTGACCTCACCAACCAATATTAGATTGGGATTGGCCAGATGTCTGACTGGCACTTCTGCATAAGCCCTTTATTGTCTTCTGGTTATTGGCACTTAGGCCAAATTATCAGATTGGCCTGGCTGGCCTAATAGAGCAAATATCTTTGTGTGTATTGCTTTATACACTCTTCAGAAAGATTGGTCTCTTTCTTTCACAGGAGAATTCACGCCTGAGATGCAGCTGCGGATACGGCAGGAGATGGGCAAAGAGAAGAAAACTGAAGACTGGAAAAAGAGGTTCTTTGAAGAATTTTATGGACAAAAGTAAGACATACATAATATATTTTATAAACGGGTCATATATACCCCCTCCCCTGGCAACTAAATGTAAAATTGTTCACAATGCTTTTCTCAGCACTTTTGCCATTTTACAAAATGTTTCTTTCCTTTGTTTTTGTGGTATTAGCAGTTTTAAAATGTTTTTATGAATTTGTGGGAGACGGCCTCTGTGGTGTTATAGCCAGACAAAAAGCTATATGCTTAATTTCCTAATGCTTCTCTGTATAGTGTGGGTATATCTCCCCTTTAATCATGTATCATCCCAGGGAATGCTAGTGGTGGTTTTGTCATGCCAGTTATCTTTCTGTATAATATCTACTTACAATACCAACTTTCTCATTAGATTGGGGCTTGCTGATGAACACTTATCAGATGAAGGTGAAAAGAATGGGCAGTCCAACACCCAGAGAGTGCTGCGTAGCGCCCAGATTAAGGAGACTGTGGCTCAGCCTAAGGACTTGTCTGTGCCAGGAATGGACAGGAGACTCAGGAATCCCAGAGGAAAGGACAAACAAGAAGAGACTGTGAAAGTTCATATGAGCACAAAGATTAAAGAGTCTTCCTCACCATCTCTGAAAGGATCAAGCACAGAGCCTCTGGGTGTGGAGTCCCATATTAATCCCAATGGTTCCCATACCCCCCTCACTTTTCCTGAAAGAGTCCCAGAGCCTCATCAACACAGTTCTGAACAAAAACGAAAATTTGAGACAGAGCCTTATAGCCCCTCTGTTGAAAAGAAACCCAGAATGGAGCAGCGTCGGTCCTTTCGTAACACAATTCAGAATGTTTACACAGAAAAGCCACAGCCCACCAAAGAAGAACCTAAAGTCCCACCAATTCAGGTGAGAAACCATTCACTCTTATCTGCTGCTGAAAGTGAATTCTGGGAAATGGGAGAACTCTCTTTCACTGGTTGCAATATTATCTTGATCCTACTTCCATGTTTATAATTTCCTTCTTTAAAATTAAAATGTGAGCTAGGGAGCCACATTGTTTTTAAGCCTCAGGTTAAAGGGTGTAAAAATCCAACAACATTTTAACTATTATCCAAAGGCCTGTCCCTGCTACAAACTCAAGCTCCCCCCCCCCCCCCCACTGAAATTCAGCATCTATCTAACATAACCTGCCTGCCACCAGGCTAAAATGCCCCTGTGCCAAGATACTTAACTTGAGTTACACTGCTGAAATGTGGTACTGGATTTCTTCTGTGGCCAAAAGCCATGTATATTCGGTACAGTCCTAGGACTAACAATGGACCTAACAAAACTGTAGACTTCAATCTTGCTAGAAGGAATAGTTATTCCAGAACCACAGCTTGACTTTTTTTCTTTGTGTTTTTCATTTGTAGATCCAACTTTCTAGGATCAAGCCTCCCTGGGTTTATAAAGGTTTGCCAGCTCACCAGTTCTATCCCCGGATCATCCCAAACCCTGATCCCCCTGGGGGCTGGCCTCCTCCCTGCTCACCTTCTGACCGTCAGACCAGTGCAATTGGTGGAGGAGGTGGCCCGGGAGGAGGCAGAAACCATAAGTCAAGAAGTGAATCCAGGAAGCGAAAGGTCAGACAATCCGCAAAGCAACCTGCAAGTTTGTGCAGAACACAATTACTGTCGCCAGCATCCATGAGGAACAGTCTAACAAAAGCCACTGGGAAACTTAGTGCCAGGAACAGGTGTTCCTCACTCATCCGAACTGAGTTCAACACTTCCGCCTACTCTGTATTTGGCAAGGTCAAAGAACTCAGTGTGGCTGGAGCGTTTAAACCAGGGTCCATTTGTGAAGTTCTTGCAAATGGACTGTCTTTATTAGGGCTTTGCTTTGCCCATTGTGCATATAAGCAGGGTGCTGATAGAGACCCTGTGCAACCACGTAATGTAAACCTTGTCCAGAGGGAATCCTATTTAAGCTCTTCTCCTGATGTTGATATCACAGAGTCTTTACCCTTTAGAGAACCTAGTACTGGCAGCCATGTTAATTCTCTGTCCACGGTTCTTGGTGATGTATCAAACATTTTACAGAGCAGAAGGAAGCAACTTTCAGTAAAGGGGAAACAAAGGTACTGCACCCTAAATAAATGTAACATTCCCTTCCCAAAAGAGTTTTATCCTGCATTACAGTCTAGGGGCAACGCGTTGCCATGTAGAATTGTACAAAACTCCTCGCAGGCTGACATAAAATTGGCAGTTTGGCCTAAGGCTGCTGCTCGAATAGCGGATTCCTCTGATTGTGCAACGGTTGGGTCCCTGTGTCCCAGACGTAAAACACTTCTAATATCCAGTTCTAGTATCCTCTCCAAAATTCCAGCTCTACATAGTGTGGAACAGCATCTCCGTGATTACCCAAAATCATCAGCGCCAATTGGACACTCATCACTTAGGGGTAATCTGAATGGCCACAGGCCATGCTCTGTACCTATTCATAAATCATCTGGAGAGTTGAACCCAAAGGATCCTAATTTTAAGAGATGGAATTTTCAGGCTCATTCAGATACCTTGACAGGAGAGGCCTCTTCTGTACGTGCATCATCTTACCCTGCGTTCCGAAATGAAGACCCTTATTCATTCCTGGCTCTTCTCATGGATGAAAAGGTACTGTTCTACTCCATTTTCTATAAGCTTCCCCCAGTCGAAGAACACTGATGGGAAAAGAATGTTGTAAGATAATGCTCAGATGGCTAAATGTATCCCTGCTTTTCTCTTGTCAGAAAGGAAACACAAACTGGACTGGCACTACCCTTCTTTGAGATACCTGCCCGATGCCTGCAGCCCAAGTATGTGGCAAACCACACTGCACATTTCCTAGGAGAGCTGCATAGAGATTCTTTCCCATCTTGTCTGCACCTCCACAGAATTCTCAAGGAGGGTCGGATTGGTGTCAATCTTCCAGTAATGCTATCTTCAACATTAACCCTGTGCCAGAATTTCACGAGATCCGTAGATGTAGAAGAGGCTGCCGTGCCGCCACATGGCACCAGATCTTTCCATTATTTTCCCTGTGTTTCCAGTATGTATGTGCCTCTTTCTCTGACTGAGTTTGCAGAGCATGGAGAAGAGATCCCTGCAATGGTTCTGCAGCCAACAAGCCATGAGCATGTGCAGAAGGTGTTGGGCCCTCTGTCCCAGTGACTGTAGCACCTTCCAAGCTCTGTGTTTTGTGCCTTGTCGTGAAAGAATTTCATTGGCTTTGGGACAGCAAATACTCACGCCAGTGTTTTCCATAGATCTCAGCCTGGAACTGTAAATACATATTCTTTCACTTTGTTAGACATGTAAGTGCAGATAAAGATGCTTTAGCTATTTCTAGTATTAATCTCTTCAACGGGGCATTGTAGGTCCTGCCTTGCTAATGACACCGCCACATGGCAGGCTTAATGGCTTGGGGGGGCGGGTAGGTGGTGAGTTCATCTTTTGTTCTGCGTGGACAGTATTTCTGCAAAGAGGAGATATTTTAGGACTGAACGGGTAATCACTGTTTTTGTATAAAGTAAAATTTTGGCTCCTGTAAGCACCTTCTGCATTCCGGTGTATTTATGTTGTAAACTCTATAAATGTATATTCTGTATAGATGGCACCCTTGTCTTGTATGCACCTACCATCTTAATAAACTTGTTCTACATTCACATGGCATTTGGGCTTAGAACAGCCCACTCATGCTACCACAACCAGCATTGGGCCTGAGGCCTGACCATAGCACTGCTTCTAGTCACATCTGGAGGCATTTGTGATGATTTGCACTCTGCACCAGTGCAGTCCAGTGCTCGCCTTTCCCTAATTCAGATGTGCAGATTGCTAAGGAGGATTATGTTTCACTTGCAGGCAGCAGGGTTTAAATTGTGACCCAAACAAGGTAATCTCCATTATCGCTGGGGCTTATTCACAGAGTGACTTGTATTACTGAGTTGCTTCTTTCCTACCGGATACACCTCAGAGGTAAAAGGGGGAACTCTTGTGTATCGTTAGAGCTCGAACCCTAGATGAGCTAGCTATTCATAATACAATAAGTATGTCGAAGTGGAAATAATCCTCCACTGCAGTATTAGCCCCTCTTTAATTTCCATTTTATACTGTTAAACATAGTGTAATATTAGACAAAGACAAACTAGGTAGCCCTTTTTAAGCATTATGGAACAGTTATCCCAATACCCACCTAAAACAGTAACTGCTCCCTTACACTGAACTGGCTAAGAAACCATACCAGGAGGTCACCAGTGTTGCTACTCATCCAGATTTTGGAAATGTGACAAATGCACTGATTTATCTCTTTGATAGCACTAGTTTCTGTCTGGCTACTTTCCAGTCCATTCCATTATTGCCCAGTCTTGTTGCACCATGAACATAGACTATAGTTGAGGAGAACAGAGACCAGCAGATCTTTTAGCAAGCCTGCCCCTCTGGAAAGGTTCATCACCATTCCAAGAAGCTATGTACCAAATAAACTATATCTGAATTTGGCTGAATCTGAACCCTAAGTTCCATATTGAAATTTGAGAATATGACATTAATATAATTACAAATAATTGTTATTTGGACTTTTTCAGAAAATGAGTCACACAATCTAAGTGTTTAAATCCTTGCAAAAGTGCTTAGATTCGGCTCTCCATCCAGAGCCTTAGGACATGCTTTGAACCCCCCCTTTTTATAATATACAGTGGGCTTGTTTTGTTTCCTCAGCTGCATGCCATTATCGCAGTACCATTTTTGGTATATGAATAATATGGGGGGGTGCAATTAGCTGATTGCATTTGCTTATCCTGTTCCTTAAATAAAATACTATCATTAAGAATTAATTTATCTTGTATTATATTTTGTTTAGAGATAACAACCCTCTGTGGCTGGAGGAAATCAGGAGACATTGGACATTGCATCTAACCAGTGTACAGCCTTTTCTTTGCAGGTAGCCGAGCTAGGGACAAAAAAAGGTTAGAGGAACTTCCTTCTGGTTAAATTGAGAGACCAACTTCGGTAAGCTGGGGAGGGTGTTCTGAGCAATGCTTTGTCTTCTTGAAATATCAAGCAGGATATCAGGTATGTAAGAAGCCACCTATCTCCAAAATGCTTTTCATCGAATGGTACCTCTTCAAAGAAGGCTAAGGGCTCAAGTGGTGGTTATGGAGACCCCCCCCCCCTTGTGCTGCCCCAGCAACAAAAGGGGCAGCATAAGGGTTTGCTAATTGTTTTAATAAGGAAAATATCTGGAAATATCTGCCTTTTATTATTGAGATGAACAGGGAAACGGATATCCATGTTTGGTCCTTGCATGGCAGATAATGCCCCTGCATAATTGATGTCTGTTTTTCTGTACGCATTACATGGACTCGTAATTACCTAACTCTTAAGGACCAACATTGTGTAGCTTCAATCTCCCTGTTTGAGCTGTTTATTTGAAGAAATTATTAAAGTTGTCCCTTACTAGAAAGTTAAAGAGATTCTGTCATGGGAAAACAGGTGTTTGTTTTTTTACAAAATGCATCAGGTTAATAGTGCTTCTCCAGCAGAATCCTGCACTGACATCCATTTTTCAAAAGAGCAAACAGATTTTGTTAGGGTTTTGAAATCTGATATGGCGCTAGACATTTTGGTTTCCCAGGTGCCTCCAGCCATGTGACTTGTGCTCTGATAAACCTCAGTTACTCTTTACTGCTGCGCTGCAAGTTGGTGATGCCGCCGCCCCCCCCCCTCCAGCATCTTAATAACATGACAGTGGGAAGGGATAACTGCATTGCTAAAATGCTCCCATAACCCATCTAGTGATAGATATTAGAACAGCATGCAATACTAAAAATCCAAATCTGACCATAACACCTCCAGTTACAGTGAATATGAGATACAATAGCTTATTTGAAAAGTTTTTTATTGTGAAGTGCTGGATCTTTCTGAAAGTGAGGATCAGCACAATGATCAACACAATGATCAACACCTATATTACAATGAGAAAATACATTTGTTGGTTGAAATATAACAATTTAAATGGCGGAATGAATTACATACAATGTACACTGTAAATTAGTAATAAAAACTATACCATAAAAATCAAGGCAGAATCCCTTTAAGAAGAAAGCATTTACCAACTACAAGTCAGAGGTAACTAAGCTGTGTTCAATGAAGAGAACCCCTATATTAAGTGTTGTAAAGATAGAAAATGAGGAATGGCTTGTGGCATTCACTAACCCCAAAAAGTTTTTAGCATATGAATAGTAAAAAGATGAGGATTGAGATTGCATTAGGGTTAGCACAATTGCTTTTACTGTATCTGTTGTCCGTTCTTTTCTTCAGTGTATAAAATTGAGGAGTCAAAGTTGCAAGTGCCACCTGATAGGGACACAGATGGTTCAGTGGCTGACACAGGATCATGTAATCCGTTTGAAAAAGGAACTAAATTGTCCTGAAAGCTTGCTATGTTGACTTCGTTAGCCAATAAAGGTATCCCCGTTTTACCACTTTTGTTTTTTTTTTTTTTATTTCAAAAGGGTTGCCCAGTAACACGATAGGTGTGTATAAAGGTTTATTCAAACTGAATGTGAACAAGGCATCAGGGCCAGGTGGACTCCACTCTCGAGTACAGAGAGAGAGAGTTGATTTTTAGCCTTTTTCTGATTTACCCAGACTTGCCTTCATCTAGTATGGTATCTATGTACTGGACGAAAGCTGATAGCAATTATAGGCCACTAAGTCTGACAGCTTTGGTGGTCAAGTTATTTGAAAGTTTGTTAAGGGATCACATACAAAATTATTTTCTGGAGAATGGCATTATAGGTAGCAATCAGCATGGCTTTATAAAGAATAGGTCATGTCAGTCAAATTGTATTGCGTTTTATGATGAAATTAATAAGATGTCAGACAGTTGGGGTGCTGTAGGTGGGATTTATTTGGATTACACAAATACTTTGATACAGTGCCCAACAAATGACTGCGTTCTAAATGAAGAGCTATTGATTAGTGCTGTTTGTACACAGGCTACATGATTGTGTGTATAGTGTGGGCGTCACTGTGGTACATTCTCTACTTGGAGTAGGGTTCATAGTCGGGTGCTGTATTGAGGCCACTTTTATTTAACTTGTTCATAAATGGGATGGAATTGTAAGTAATATTTCTCTGTTTGTGGACTGCAAAAAGCTATGCAGCCATTTCGTTCCATCCAGGCTGTGGCACCTTGCAGCGGGATCTGGACAAACTGGCCTTCTGGGTGGATAAATGGCAGATGAGATTCATTGCGGAAAGAGAGAGTCCTCCTTTAAGGTCACACATAACAGAGTGCTGATAATTTTGGATTTAGAATATGCAGTGCAGTTTTTGGACTTCAGTGCTCAACATGGGATATTACTGAATTAGATTTGTCCAAAAAAAGAGGGACTAAGCTGATGAATGGAAGAGATCCGTTATGAGGAAAGGCTGGCCAAGTTTGTATTGCTTACACTGGAGAAGAGGCAGTTAAGGGGGGGGGCATATGATCACTATATATAAGGGGGCAGAAATGGAAAAAACTACAGAGAAGAGCGATTAAGCCAGTAAAGGGAAATGAAAGGGCTGACAAAGGTGTCACAACTTGGATGGAATCAGTTGGCTGCATTGTTTTGTGCCATCTGAAAACACTGATACATTACTTTCAATCCCCTTTTCTGAAGTCATGAATGAACAAACTAGATAAAAATGGCTTTTGCGCAATCCACCTACTAAACCCCATTGTCTGACTTCTTACTAAACGCATCATAATAAGCAATCAAATTTGTTTGACATCCTTCGTAAAGCCATGCAGGTTCCAACCCATAACTCCATTCTCTGGAACATAATTGTGATTTTGATCCCCAAGGTTCAGGGCACACAGGCAGATTCAGGGAGATTAGTTGCCCGGCGACTAATCTCTTCTTCGGGGCAACTAATCTCCCCGAACTACCTTCCCGCGGCTAAAATGTAAATCGCTGGCAGGAAGGCACTCTGAACGATTTGTTTTCCAAACTTGCCCAAAGTTTCCTCGTCCGGCGACTTCGGAAATCGAGTCGATCCGAGTGCCATCCTGCCTGCGGGGAGGCAGTTTGGGGAGAGTGGTCACCCCGAAGAAGAGATTTGTCACCGGGCGACTAATCTCCACGAATCTGCCTGTGTGCCCTGACCGTAAAAGGAACAGTAACACCAAAAAATGAAAGTGTTTTTAAAGTAATGTAATGATTCAGCACATTCACCTTTTCTTTATCCTATATAACCACATTACCATTGTTTAATGGAGCCACTTGCTTCTTTTTACTATTAAAACTTTTTTAAGCTTTAAAGGGGAACTATTGTGCAAATGAAAATTTACTATAAGCTTCAGCATTCTGAAATAAGAAACTTTCTAAATACAATCAAAAATTCTGCCTCATTTCTGAAATAATCAAGTTCATCTTCACTATTCCTCTCTCAGCATCTGTTTCTCTTCATCTTGTCCTCATTCAGGAGTTGGGTGTCAGATGAATGATCCAATATATCTTATAGGGGGGCTCTTTTTGCCTATAAGATGTACTAGAGCTCACTATTAAAATCACCAGAAATCCTGTCTCTCTACATGCAGAATTTCTGCAAAAGGCAGTTATTTTGTTTGCACTGAAATCAGTTATTTGATTGTATTCATAAAATTTCTTATTTCAGTACTATGAAACTAATATAAAATTTTCATTTCCGCGATTTCCCTGTTTTGATAGCAAGTGCAGAGAGAGCTGTTGTGCTCATTGCAGGCCCCCCTTTGAGTCGCTCCAACACTGATGCTTTAAGTGGAAGAGGGCACACTTTTCTTTGAAAAAAGAAAATGTAGCATGGAAATTAAAGAAACTTTACAGAGACACTAAAGATTACACTGCTGGCACTGTGTATACCTGGCAAAGCGATTCCCAGAAGTAGCAGACCCGCAGAGAGAGACGTTTTGGACTGCGGGGACACCAGGAGACCAGGAGATTTACTGACTACACAGCTCAAGTGAACTTCACCATACCAAAACACTGATGGTAACACGGACGAACTGGCAAGCACCGGGACGGACCGTGACACCAGCAGTGAGAGGAGAACCTTGGGCAGAGGAGAGGGGAACAACTTGCAGGTTCCTCAAGGCGCAAAGGAAACAGGAACAGGTGGAGAGTGTGCCATATTCCAGCGGAGGTCAGAACACATACCAAACAAGCGTTAATTTTACTGGCCACAATGATTACTGCGGACAACAATACGTTTACAGAGGTAAATTACTTAATCATCAATCTTTCAGACTATAATCTAACATCAGATGAGCAGTTCATACTGATTAAAGGTTTAGGGTTATGTTCCTGACATGTTCTAATGGAAGGTTGAATTTTTCAAATTCATTAGGAGATTGAAGTTAAAAATGATGTTCATGAACAAAATTAGTGATGATAAAAGTAATGAAACTCGCAGGAGTAAGTCACTTAAAAGTAAATGTAAGTTTTTTGGCTGATGTCACTTGTCAATCCATTGAGGCATTTGAAACTATTGTTTTACAAGAAGTGGGTGAATTATGGAATACTAAAAAAATACACACTGATGGCAAAAGGTTAAATGTGAGTTAATCCGAGAAAGAAGCCATTAAATCCCTAGGAAATAATAGCAATATTGTGATTAAAAAAGCTGACAAAGTTTTGTTATTCTTAATAAGGTGGACTTACTATACAGTATGTCAGAGGCCTTACAGCAGTTAAGTACACTGGGGCACTATCAACAATTTGGACCATGATCCATCATGGGTTATAAAAAAGAAGGTGGATGAAACAGTGTCCTATGCTTTTGTAGATGGACTAATTACTAAAACCACTAGAAACTTTTTACCTACAGAACATTCCCGGGTTTCATTACTTTATTTATCAGTGATCTTGTACCCAAAGTGCATAAGTCTTTATCCAAGCCACTTGGAAGCCCAATAGTTTCAGGGATGTGGCCTGTCCTGCAACCACTTTCTCAACATGCAGATACATTCTTACAAGACATAGTAATAAAATGACCACAATGCCTTAAAGATACAACAGATTTTTTTGTCAAGATTGCAAGATTTGGGGAATATTGGGACGGAATGCATATTATGTAGTATTGATGTTCAATCATTTACCTCAATTCCACATGACAAAGGCATGCAATACACAGAAGAAATTTTGTTACAACAGGACATCCCCAATGTTAAAGTGTATTTTATCTTGGAGCTTATGGCATTGGTCCTTAAGAAAAATTACTTTAGATTCCATCAGGAAATGTATATCCAGACACAAAGGACCACCATGGGTAATAACTTGGCCCCTGGTTACGCTAGCATCTTTAGGCTAATACTGACAAATACCCTATTTAGTGATAAGATATACTGTTACTATCGCTTTGTGCATGATATGTTTTTAATTTGGGGCTCCGCTGAAAGTGAGTTACAAGAGTTTTCGACATACCTCAATTTACAGCAGGAAGCTGTAAAATTCACTGCAGATTACAGTCAGGCTAATATAGACTATCTTGATGTGAAGGTGACAAATACAAATGAACAAAGAAGATACAAAGAACTATATTCCAAACCATTGGAAAAAAAACAATATTTTGCGAAGCAATACCTATCACACTCCCAGTACCATTAAAGGAATCCCAAAGGTACCATTTCTCAGGATTAGGAGTATATCCTCTGATGACGCAAAATTTTTGGAAGCTTCAGGTAAACAAATTCAGAAATTCATTATCGGGGAATATAATAAATGTACCCTAGAGACCATAAGGGATGAAAAAATCCCCAGTGACAAATTACTAAAGGCATCGGCTACTAAGAATAAAATCTAATGGATACCATTTGTCTCAGATTATGGCCATTTAAGTAAGAATATTGAGAAAATTGTAAATAAACATTTCTTAATATTGAAGAAAGATTTTTTTCTTACAGGCGACTTTAGAAACTGTTTAAAAATTGTTTAAAAACGTTGCTAATTTTGCTTATAAGGGCAGAGACGTATAAGCCTCAGGATAGAACGTGATTCTTGGCCAAACCAAAATACGGAACTTTTCCATGTTTAAGTTGTGGTAACTGTAATTCTATGATTAAAGGACATTATAGTACACATTCCCAAAAGGGGCATCATATCCCAATCAAACAATACCAGACTTGTAATTCTGAAACGGTGATAAATGCTTTGAAATGCCCCTGTGGCAAACTTAATGGTGAACATAAAAGATCCATTACTGCCTTTAACCCAAACAATAAAAAAACACATACGCCAGTGGGAAGACATTGTTTTATTGAAAACATACATCTTCCAGCCTACGCTGGATGCTTTTACAACACTTTCAAACACCAATTCGAGGAAGGGAACAGATTCTACTTAGAAATGAAGCATGGTGGATTGATATATTGAATACTATTGAACCAATGAGTATGAATGAGGCATGAAGCCTAAAACAGTTTCTATCAATATGCACTTACTTACTTACTTACTTTTGAATTTTATGACATATATGTCTTTACTAAAATATTTATTGATTTGACTTACAGATGATCAAAAAAAAGTTGGGGGCTACCTTCACATACCATGGACTATAGTAACACTGGACTGAAAAACAACTAGTATGGTAGGACTCTTGGATTCATTTATGATTTGCATCTTACATGTGTATATATGAATGTGTTGTTATATGTTACCAGCAAGTACTGTAGATCTTATTAGGATAATACATTGTGGATTTTGCACATACACCTGCCAACTAGTGGGAGCTGGTGTTGTTGGTCACATAATGTAATGTGGATTAAAGTAGGATCACATTCTATGTTTTGTTAATTGCACTAGAAGAAGGACCCATGTGGCTCAAAACATGTAGTGCTATGCATCTGGAATAAACTAATTCATTACGTCATCTCCAGTGTACCTTTCATCGTTATTGATAACCTTTTGTAGAAGTGGCGAAACTACGTCTCTGTTTTGAGGAGCTGAACTATACATATCTGCAGCATTACAGAAGACACCTATTGACAATGCAAGATCAGGGTTGCTGTTGCCCCAGAATCTCCCCGACTGCACTACCAATCATACCAAAAGATAGGAAAGAAACAAAGTTAACACTATATAGCTTATGTTTGTAAAGATTCTCATTCATCCAGGTCATGGTATATCTGTAGAAATTTTAAAGCAACTGTACATCTACAAGAAAAAACATGAGTCCAGTTGATTTGACTTATTTATATAGATATACTATATAGTGCAATTTGAATAATAATTGAATTGTGGAGAAATAGAAAAGACTTACTGTTAAATCATAATCTATAAAACTGCATAAAACCTATTCTTAGTTGTAAGGAGAAAGTGTTGTGTTTAAGCACGATAAGATGAAGAAAACTGGAGAGCCTTCCAGTGCGAATAAATGTAATCTTTATTACAGCACTACATTTCAGACCTCAAAGGACGACCTTTGAGGTCTGAAACATGTAGTGCTGTGATAAAAACTACATTTATTCACACTGGAAGGCTCTCCAGCTTTCTTCATCTTATCATGATACTGCTATGGAGATGGCTACTCTACTAATCTGTTGAAGAGCCTGACCATAAGTCAATTGGAGGATTGGTTGGGAAAAAATTGATTATATTGTGTTTAAGCACCACCAATGCTTGCACCATGCTCTTTCGGCTGCACAAAACTCTGCAGATGGGAGACTTCAGCTCTGCCAGTGGCTCTCCTGCTCTACAACCAGGTAACACACACAGGGTCAGACTGGGGGGGGCCGGGGCCCACCAGGGTTGCTACCTCAGGGCCCCCCCTCCGCTCCCACCACGGTGTGTGTGCACATGCACGCACATGTTCAATGTGTTTTTGCGGCATCCGTAGGTCCCCCCCCATAAAACCTGTTTATTTGACAGCATGACATTTGGACATGTATTCTGACCACTAATAATTCTATTGGATCGGTTCTTTTGTTATTTCATTGAGTTGCACAATTGCAGCTTTATGCTTGGATTGTTGTTTGCTACTTTTTTTAGCATAGCTCTGCAGTTTGAAGTAGAAATACTTCTTGATGCATTCTGGACTGGTCAAAATGTGTATTTTCCAAAAAAGAAAAAAAAAATTTCCTAGAGTTTGTACTGTTAGTGGGTTTTATGAAAACATGCAGGCAGGGTGCTTTTTTAGAAGCAAACATGTCAATCATATACACTATTTTCTTACTGGGTCCCTACAGGCCACAAACTTTGCTATATGTAGGCATATTTGACATCAAATGGTTCAGAAAACTCCTGGTGTTCATATTTATTGTATAAATAAATGCAAGATCAATGCAGCAAATTGCAATATTTCTAGGACAATTTTTAGAAAAGTCATGAAAAACACTCCAGTGAGGAAAGCTTTGCAGTTTGGTGTAAAATGAGTGCTTTTGCCAGTTTTGGATTCGTCAGAGTGTGTACTTTCAAAAAGATAAATTATTTCTGGGGTAAACCTACTGTTACAGGGCTTTTTGGCTTGAAATGGAATGCTGGGAATACTTGCTCTATCTATCTATCTATATCTGTCTGTCTATCTATCTTTCTCTATCAATCTATCATCCATCTGTTTATGTATCTCTCTCTATCTGTCTGTCTCCCTGTACCATATCAGCCTGTCGATCATCTATTTATATCTATTTGTCTATCTATTGTACCGCTATTAAATCCACAGGTTTGTGCATAGAGTAGCCTTAAGGTGGCCATAAACGGGCAGATTTTTTACTTCCAAGCGACCGATTCCAGAACGTTCCGATAATATCGATAACCTATCGGATGATTGATGGTGTACGAACGACCTTCAGACGAACGATCGTCTCAACGTTATCGTTTGCAAAATTGATCGGATGAGTTTAAAAATGTTAGTCGTTCAGGGATAAAATTCCTATTTGCGCATGTCAGGATTGTAGCACAAGCCAACGAACATATATGGAAGGACACAAACGTTCTTTGCTGAAAGCTTCATTTGTAACCATGTGAACTATGTCAAGAAATAAATTGGTGCTGACTGCAGGAATATCACCCTATCAACTCATATGTGAAAGAAGTTTATTATGCGATAGCAAGACATAAATCCATATGTTTGCATGGAGCAGGGAAGTAGAAACTGACTATATACTACAGACAATGACACAATGCTAGCACCACTCCTCGTTTGTTGAACAGCGTTCCTCTGTACAAGAAGCAAACAATACGGTTATATCTGTATATAATCAGTCTCCGTGGATGGCATATCATATGGTAAAATAATCGGCTGACGATCGTTTAACGATACAATCGTTCATCGCAGAATGATAAAAGTATGCCCACCTTTAGTTAGAAAGACGGCAGACAGTTGTTTAGAAGATGTTACGCATTCAGCAAAGGGGAAGGTGGACATTGCTACTGTTTTGTTGATGTCACATCAAACTGTTGCCACTCCACTTTTCCCCAGTGTATATTTGCCAGAAATTAAATGACAGAGAGCACATTATGGTCACTATTGTCCTGGGTATTGGATTAAAGAGAGCACTCCTTCGTTGGAAGTAGTTTTGAGTTACCTTTACAATCTTTGCTTACAAGAGGCAGTACATTGTAGAACGGGGATTCAAAAAATTAGAATTTGTTTCTAAAGTATATGGTCTAGATATTTGAGCATTCTAGAGGAAAATAAAAGGGAATTAATTAAAAAACTGTATGGATTTTGACAGAAGCTCCTCCTATTTATAAGCAGAATAGTTGACTCACATTCACATTAATAGTTTAGTACTCTCTTGTAGTGCTTTAATCTTTATTTAGGTGTTGAGCAGAAAATTTTGATTTATTGTATTACTTTTATTGAATGTTTTATTTGATGTTTGTAACATCACATGAATGCAGACTTTGCATTGTCAACTGAATTGTTTTAAATGTTCTATCTCTTTGTAACCTACAATTAACTTGTTGAATAAAATCAGCTGGTTTATGTTTAAAATCAATAAAAAGATTGAATACTATTGCCCTGGGGTTAGGGAACTTTCACTCGGCTGGCTTGGCAGTTACAATCTATATCTGATGATAAGTTATTAATAGGACTAATAAATAGCAGAGACCGAAAAATTGTTTCAGAAAAAGTGGCAAACACTGTAGTCCTTGCCCATATTTAGGCTGGGGCCAAACATTGTGAATCTTGGCCTGAGGAAATGCAGATATTGATTGATTGATTGATTTGCCTACACTGAAATACATTGGGGTATATTTATAGAAAAAGAGTGAAGTTCAAGATCTCCACAGGCTGCAAATTGAAATACTGCCTCTCTCTGTTCATTTTTATGGGATTTTTAAAGGCAAATTTATCAAATAGTGAACTTTCACTATCACCCTTTGATAAATACACCTTTAAAAATACCATAGAAATGAATTGAGAGGCGGTATTTCACTCTGTGGACTGTGGAGATCTCTAACTTCACACTTTATTTAATAAATATACCCCATTGCCACTGCTCGGGTGTAGGCAGATGTGGCAGATTTTAACTTGAAATCTAAAATTTGGTGTTTCTGAGACAAAATCACCCAAAATGCGGACCACCCCCCCCCCCCACACACACAAACACTGTTTAAGCCAAGTGCCAGAGAATGAGCAGCCAGAGATAGTTCTTTAAGCAGTGTTCATTTATTTGTTAGCCTTACATATGACACATTTTAAAAAGGGTGGGTTCCACTTTGTGGCCAATCAGTGCATTTAGCAATTAATACCTTGGGTTACTGTATACGAGACAGCTCGTTGGTCTCGGTGTATGGGCTAAGACTGTCACTTTACACATCACATCGGCTGTCAAAACATCCAACAAATGAAAATAAAGAAAGCACAGTTACTAGAAACAAAAAGCACGAAACAATAAATAGATTTTATATATTATATATATATATATATATATATTGATGTCTCATCTGCTCACAAGAGCCAAGTGTGGTTTTGCTTTAGGAAGCATATCTGGAGCAGTGCGCTTCCGACGAAGTGGATTTCAAGTGCAGTGCGACCGATTAGGACATGGGGGTGGGGGTACATGGGGAAGAATGATAGACCGGTGCAAAAGATGCAGAGGAGGTAGCCTGTGTCTCTTGTTCTGACCAGTAGAATCTTGTCACAGTGGGGCCTGCATTGGAAAAGCTCTGGAATGTCTGGGTGGAATGTGATTATATGGACATGGGTGGTCCCTGCTAGTTGCTGTACATATGTTTTACCTGAGCAGGAAGTAGGTGCTGTGTCTTTAATAAGCAGAGACCCCCCCCCCCAGTCTGTACATGTAAACAGGAAACTGAGCTTCAAACTGGAAACAAGCTTGTCAGTGACCCAATACCAGCTGGGGGCATTTGGGTTGCTTCTATTTGGAGCCCAGTTTACAAAGTAGCCAATATCTGTTCCCATACAAAACAATGTATTTCTTTTTTTTTTCTTGTAGGGGAAGAAGGAAACCCAAGGACAACGGCCACCTCCAATCCATGCAAGTACTAAAGGTATGTCGGCCATTTTTAGCTTTCATTGAATCAATATGCATGAACTATCACTGCCCCCATTATAGTTACACTTATCTGCTGTGTGTCTCTTTATCCCTCTATTCACCACCATGGAAATGAATGGAAGCAAAGTGCTCAGTAATAGTATTGTGTAATACAGCCCAAGGCAATGAGACTATACCCGTAACCTGTTCTATCCAAGACTTGGCCTAACTGACCGGGAGAAAACGCAGCTACATTGTTGACACTATCAAAGACCCCATTATCATGTCCCACAGAGAGAGCAGGACATATTCATAGTATAAGACAATGTTTGTAAGGAAAGTACTTCAGATATGCAGAGCAGGGAATCTTGACTGATGGTTTGGCGAGATCTGCCTGTTGCTTTTGAGGCCCCTTCATCAGGTGGGATACATGCAGGACAGGACATCATGGAGTGGTTAAAGCTTACAAGACATATTGTAGAAAACACATGAGAAGTGCTTAGTGTATGAACATGATGTCCCGTGGAATGGTCTATAGACACAATGAAATAAGATGGACACACACACACACATTGAGGAAGATTCATTGGTAGAGACCCGGTTGCTCTCACACCTGTAGGCGGAGCAAGCAAAAGCCCAGTGGATGAGTGTGGACTCTGCCTGAGTTAAGGAAAGCATAAAAAAAAAATTCCATTTACAAATTTCTGTGCAAAATTGGTGAAAGGGTACCAAGCAGAAGAAGACAGAAGTTGTAGTTCAACGTGTCTCTGGGGAGAGCTGAGATTACCTGAAAGGTGAATTATAGCAGCAGTTAGCCAACATTAGTGTACGGAATGTGACTCAGCCCCCAGGGGTCCCCGGGTACCTACTCCTCCAGAGCCGAACCTGAGCATAGGAAGAAATGGCAAACTGATCCAGTGCTGGAGTGGGAAGGAATGACAGGTCAATGCTACAATTCATAGAACAAATACAAACCGCTATTCTGTACAAACATAAAACATTGTCAGAAAAATAAATTACTAAAAGGACAAATTCTCTTCTCAATAAATAGGTGAGTTCTGCCATCGGCAGGGCAGAATCTAACAGTAGGGTGCAAAGGGAATCTATTAGTGCAGACAGGGTCCTGAGACTTCCCTGCAAATTAGACGGCACAGCTCCTGCTCTGAGACCGCTGTCAGGGTCAGTGGCTGGCACACAAAGGCGAAGAGACATGTTGGCCGATCACCAGCCTTACAACGACAAATGGAGGTTGAGGTCAGGAAGGAGCGCTAGTCAATTCTGCTGCAATATCAAGTTCTCCAGTTCATCGGCAGAGCGCAAGAGGAAAGCTGCGGATTCTCGGTATCCTGCAATCAGCTGTCGCACAGCACCAATCTCAGTTGGGCTTAGTTGGGCACATGGCATCACTCTGCTGGTAGCAGAAGGGTGGGTGCTACCTGAAGCCAGGCCTTTCAGACTGAGATCAGTGGGACCTGTTTAAGGAAAGGACAGTCAGAAGGCCCATAAATAGCCTGATGCTTCCTTTACAGGACTTGGGCATATGCATGGGTCAGTACAAAGCCAGCTTCACCATAGGCACCCACATCATACAGAAAATAAGACGACACCCAATTTACCTTCTCTATTGTAATTCACAAGGCACTACTAGTTGTGCAGTATACAGAGAACTATTGTGTACTTGCTTTAACCCACCCACCAATGAAAATGTTTCTACATGTGGCATAATAAAGAGAGCAGCAAGTATTTTTCCTGTTCCTTTGCATGGCAGTAGGCACCAATGTGTTAATACCCTGTCATGTGACCAAAATGAACACAGCACTCAAATTTGGCTCCTTACACCCAAGCATCCATCCTATTTTCTGCCATGTGAGCTCACCTAACTGCCAGCAGGGTCTCTGGGCTCTACCTGCTGAAGCTCCAGGTGCGGGTATTATTGCCCATGTGAGTGTCCGATTGCTGTCCATCGTGGCAGTCCGTTTGCAAAGCCTTTTGAGACCTGCGCAATAAGTCTGAATTTGCATCTGAGCAGATAATATAAGCAGGCCCGGATTTGTGGAAAGGCCACCTAGGCCCGGGCCTAGGGTGGCAGGATTTTAGGGGGGCGACATGCTGCCCAACCACACCCACATTGGTTCAAAAACACTGGGGATGCGCTGGAGATACAATCGGTTTTTACATTTCCGTTGCGCCAATCCCCATTGCTCCAGTCCAGATGATGAAAATTTGCACGAATAAAGGGAGGGGACGGGGCGTCAAACGGCAGTGGGCCTAGGGGTGCCCACTATGTAAATCCGGCCCTGAATATAAGTGCTCTCCTCACCGTGCACTCTGCTGGATAGCTTTTGGTTGAGAGGATGTTGGAACAGTTACCTATAGGACTCCTTTCTATCCCTTTCATTTTAATGTTTAGTGCTTTTGTTTGTTTGTCTCCCTTGATATTGAGACTAGGAAGAGGTGGATGTAAGTCTGACACCAGAATACCTGTTGCAGAATCTTTATGGCATTCATCCCTATTCTTTCTATAACCTCTTGCATTATGCCTCACTGGTTTATAATATCAGTGTTGCTCATTATCCATGCTACTTGAATGCATTTGTTTAATATTCATTCAAGCTGGGAACTTAACTTATCAGGTAAATTGTTCAACTATACTTTTATCAAGTAAGTGAAAAGTTTCCAACATCAACAGAGGAGTTTGTAGCCTAATCACCTGCCAGGTTTTGGATTCATGCTCGACTTGAAAAAGTTTTTGTAACCGAGCCTCTCTTCTCTCTATAGGTACACAGCTAGATGTTTAGCTGTGCTGTCCCTTTAAGACAAAGGCTCCTAATGCAAGGAGACGCCGGAGCAGACTGCCTTCTGGCATGTAACTATTTTATTGGATTCTTCTGAGCCTGTCAGGTTGTTCTCAGGTGCTTCAGAGTGTATGAACGTGAAACAGCAAATGGGCTGTCTGGCTATACCAGCAAGTGATCCTAATACAATGAGAGCCTGTTATGGATTGATTCATCCACTGCTGGTAAGGCTTATGTAAGCAAACTCCTGTGATATATGCAGTATATTTGCTTCCCAAATACCATTTTTGTCTAATGCAAAGGCTCTATTTAAGCCTGTTACTTCAGTATGGTTAGTAGGTTAGCGAGTTCACACATAAAGTTCAGATATTCAGAAAACAACTATGATGTGTATCTCAGTGGGAGTCATTGTTACACTGATGCAACCCTTAATACGTCCATACTATGGTATTTCCCTGCAGTTATTCATTTTGCATGTTAAAGCAGTTTATTGTTACTTCATTGTAATGCCTGCAATATAACCAGTATTATCATGATATTACCATTGAGCATATAGACACCAAGTGCACTTCTCCAGTTCGATATTACTATATTGCAACTTCTGTAACGATCAGTTTTATAGCCATTCAGCATGTTAATACTAAGTGCACTCTTGCAGTTCACTATATTACCGTACTGCAATGTCGGCAGTTATCCAGTATTATAATGATATAGCTATTTTGCATATAGAAAGTGCAAGTGCACTCTTGCAGTTCATCATGTTTACCACTTCTGCAGCTATCAGTATCTTGATATAGTTATCCAGCATATTAAAATTAAGTGCACTTCTGCAGTCCATTAGTACTTTATTACAACTCATGCAGCCATTAGTATTATCATGAGATAGCTATTCAACATAATATTACATGTAATCTATTAATTAGGTACTTTTGCAGTTCATGTTATGTGCTGCATCTTTACTGTTTTCTCTCTCCCTGGCAACTACTTAACATGTTGTACTGGTTGTTAGGGCTTTTTATTCTATCATACAAATATTTGAATTCTGTATATATTTCTGCAGGTCACCATAACTAAGTTGAATGGCTAAGCTTATCATCACTATCTGTGCTGTATCTACAAGGGTGCGCGTCTTTGTAGTTCACGATGTTCATATTGCAGCTACTTAATGTCTCAGGTACCATACTTTATTATCTTGTGATTTCTAAAGTATATTGATACTTGGTATATTTTGCATTGTTTTATTACCATGGTACAGTACTTGCTTTGAGCTACACTGATACTGTGCATTTTGACTGTCATTACCATGGGATAGTTTCTTGGTATATTAAAACAGTCTACTTCTCTGCAGTTCTACCCTGCTAGATACTCTTGCATTTAATAATGTGGGATCACTGCAATATGTTAGAGCATATCTACTTGCCAGTTATTCAGTATTTATTTCTGTATACAGTCCTGTAGGTCATTGTCCGTATCTCACAAACTTGCAGTATACAAATACTGTGGCTTTCCACAGTTTCTTGTTTATATGAGGAGGAAACATTTGTGTTATTTCAAATCTGCATGACATCTGTAGTTATAGTTTTATCAGTCCTCTTTAGTCGTTAATTACTCCCATGATGCAGCTTTTAGTATATTAAATCTGTTTTGCATCTGCAGTTTAGCAAGCAGAAATTGGTGAGTACTAAACGATTAATAGTATGCAACTGCTCAGAGTATTAATTCTGAGCATAAGTTATTTATGTAGCAGATATATTCAATCTCTGTACTATATATAGTGAATATAGTACCCCCTATTGTAAAATCGAAGGATATTATAAGCTACAGCGGAATTCCATGACCATATAAAAGCACAAGGCTGAAAGCCGACTGCTTTTATACAGGTCATGGAACACTGAGGCTACTTCTAATATCCTCATTTTTCAACCAAAGGTACTAAATTTATTATTATACAGATGGTTTAGAGAGTCATGTGACAAATGACATCACTAAGCTCCGATTATAACTGATGACATCACTAAGAGCCGTTTAAAATTTACAGCATATTCATGGCTTATGTGTATTATATACAGTAGATATACACAATTCTGTATTGGCTATATTGTACTGGCATTATGGCAGGCTACTATGGTGTTTCATCAAATATTTTACAAGTTGGTAGGTTTCTTAACAGCTCAAGTGCTATTTATAGCTGCATTGTTTCTACCAGAATGACTTTATTTTTGCATCTGGGATATGATTGCAGTTAACCTGGATAAGCTGCAGTGATAACCTCAGGGGTATCACTGCAGCTTCTTGTTCTATGCCTTGTTTTAGTATTGTCTGTATCTCATTCTTATACAGTTCATCAACGGAGTTGTAATGTCTTGTCACTACTTAGCACATTAATATAATTAGCTGCAGTGTATCAATTTAGGATGATACTTTCTTGTGGTGTCTGCAACTCTTCACTATGTTACTATTGCGGTGTTTTGTGGTAGTGTAGCCTACCATTGAGGTTTTTGTTGTATGTTGATAGATTATTATATGTTATAGGGTTGCAGATATAGTTTTGTGGATTTTGAGTTATGTAGCTTTTTGTTCAGCAGCTCTCCAGTTTGCAATTTCAGCTATATGGTTGCTATGGACCAAGTTACCTTAGCAACAAGGCACTGATTTGAATAAGAGACTGGAATATGAAAAGTAGAGGCATGACTAGAAAGACAAAGAATACAATGTAGCAATAACAATACATTTGTAGCTTTATAGAAAATTGTTTTTCAGATGGGGTCAGTGGCCCTCATTTGAAAGCTGGGGAGAGTCGGAAGAAGAAGGCAAATAAGTCAAAAACAATAAAAAATAAATTGTGAAGACCAATTGAAAAGTTGATTAGAAATGGTCATTCCTTGATGTCCTAAACAGCAGCACATATGGGGGGTTAAATATCCTTTACTTCTGATAGGACAGACAAGAGCCAATAAATGATTAAGAGCCTATAAATTACTCCCCTATATTTTGTGTTTTTTCCGTCCTACCTCTTGGTAGGAAGACAAGGTGGTTTCCTTTTTTTGGTTGCAGCTCGGCATCCTGAAGATTCCGGGACGCAGAGCCTCCAATGGCCGCTCAGGGAGTCACTTATGTAGTAGCTACCCTGGAGGGGAAAAACCCTCAGGCTGGCAGCAGACGGCAAGTAAAAGATTTATCGGGCTGCAGTGAGCAGACAAGTAAGCACTGACGGGGGGCGTTGCGTAATGGCGTCATCGTAATGCGTGCAGGCATGGAAGTGCCGTTTGATGCCAGACAACCAAGGAAGATTTAAAAATCTGCAGATTCAAGCCATGCTACCCTCGTTTTTATGTATAATATACGTTCAGAGGGCTGCAGCTGCCTGTGGAAGCCTATAAAGATATTGTATACCTGTATATTCCGCTGACTCTTTTAAACTGTTAGTGCATTGTTACATTGCATTATTATAGATGTCCAATTATATGGATACTGTCAGAGGGAAAAAGACTTCCAAGACAAAGCATCTTGTCTGCAGAGAACGTGAAGCTCCTTTACTGGATAATTATCCGAGAGGCAGGTGTGAAAGCTGTTTGGCCAGGGAGGATTCGGCCTTTTCAAATCCTATGGATTCATCAGCACAGATGTTCAAAGAAATTCTTCTGCAGACTTTCAAGGAATTCAAGGAGTCTCTTCAAAAAGAAGGCCCCTCCAGGTAATACTCCCTCTTCTATGGATGATGGAGAATACTTCATCCTCTGAAAAGGAAGACACTTCAACCAGGATTAAGTTGTTGATACTTCAGTTTTTCAGATTGAGTCTATTCCAAATCTTATAAAGGCTGTTAGGAAAGAAATTGAGACTCAGGAAGGGGCAGATTCGAATGAAGTTTTCCACTTCATCCAGTCATTAAGGATTTGATACAATTTGAATGGAAATGTCCGGATAAAGCTCCAGTAATTAACAAAAGGTTTAAATCCTTGTTTCCTATTGAGGAAGAAGCAGATAATTGGGAAACTCCACCAGTGGTGGATGTAGCTGTAGTCTTTATAAGAGAACAACTATCCCTGTTGAGGATGGGTCAAGTCTTAGAGATCCGATGGATCGCAGAGCAGAGAACTCACTGAGACGAGTTTATTCTACAGCATCAGCCCAGTGTAAGCCATTAGTGGCAGCTTCTGCAGTTTCAAGGGTTTTAAGAAATTGGCTAACCCAATTGGAAGAGGATATTAGAGGCAAAGTTCCCAGAGACCAGCTCATTAAATCGTTGAGAATGCCGAAGTTGGCTACTGAATTTATGTGTGATTCATCTATAGAATCTTTAAAATTAGCCTCAAGGAATATGGTGCTTTCAACTACAGCCAGGAGAGCTATCTGGCTTAAACCGTGGTCAGCTGACACCACCTCTAAGGCTAATTTATGTAGTATGCCCTATGAACCTGGCCATCTTTTTGGTTCTAAATTAGACATGTTAATGGAAAAAATGTCTACTGAGAAGGGCAAAAACCTGCCTCAAGATAGGCAGAGGCCTAGGTGGAGAGGTTATTTTTTTCCATAGGCAAAAGAGATCGCCAACCAGAACTCCACAGGCCAGATTTGGAGATAGAGACAAAGAGAAGGAGAGAAATCAGTCCTATAGGACTCAAGGAAGATTCCAGAGAGCAACATGTGGAAGATCTAGAGCTTCCCCTGCTGCACGTAAGTGGGAGTTCTGACGCCAGAAGTCTGCCAGTCGGGGGAAGACTCTCTTTTTTCCTAAACCACTGGCAAGAATTAATTTCAGACAGATGGGTTCTGCAATTAATACAGGAAGGATATTTAATAGAATTTCAGTGCCTTCCTCCTCCAAGATTTCTCTTCACACCAAAAAATGTTTCTCAGGAAAAACAGGAAGCTCTGGAAGAAGCAATAATATCTTTCCGCAGAAAGAATGTCCTGGAGAGAGTTCCAGAATCAGAAAAAGGAGAAGGTACCTACTCCATCGTTTTCCTGGTAGCAAAACCATATGCTACATTCCGTACTATAATAGACTTAAGATTTGTAAATCAGTTTATCCAGAAGAGGCATTTCTGGATGGAAACTGTCAATTCGGTATTTCATCTGTTGGAACTCAGAGATTATGTAGCTACCATCGATCTCAAGGATGCATACCTGCATGTACCTAT
This sequence comes from Xenopus petersii, assembly GCA_038501925.1. NCBI lineage: Eukaryota > Metazoa > Chordata > Amphibia > Anura > Pipidae > Xenopus > Xenopus petersii. The sequence goes on from CM076689.1 coordinate 120,093,169, forward strand.
GTTCAGGGCACACAGAAAATACCTAAGAATTGTGGTCTTCATTCAGGAACAACTAATTCATCTCCAGTTCCGTGTGCTACCATTTGGGATAACTTCTGCTCCCAGAGTATTCACAAAAGTGGTAGCGTCGGTCACGCTGTCCTGAGGAGAGAGGGAGTCCACATTGTCCCATATCTGGACGATTGGTTGCTGAAAGCAGCGTCAGCAGTTCTCCTTCAGAAACACCTTCGAAGGACCTTGGAGATACTTCAGTATTTAAGCTGGATTGTCAATGTAGAGAAATCCTCTCTTCAGCCTTGCAGAAGGAAGCAGTTCCTAGGGATGTACTTCGATACAACCAGAATGTCAATCTCGTTAACACCGCAGAGAATACACAATCTTCAGGATCAGGTATTTTGCTTGATGAATCCACTACCAGTCCCCCTGAGACAGATGATGAGAGTCTTAGGACTCATGGTTTCTTCCATAGAGGCACTTCCGTGGGCGAGATATCATATGCTTTCCCTCCAGCAAGAAATCCTGTTTCTATGGGACAGAAGGGTGGAGCCACTGGAGGTGACACGGTTCATTTCCGAGGAAACCAGGTCAATTCTACATGTGGTTGCACCTGGACAGGCTGAAGGTGAGCAGGCCAATTCTGGAACCAGACTGGCTCCTGGTTCCTACGGATGCCTCTGCCATTGGGTAGTGAGCACATTACGAAGATCAGACTGCTCAGGGCCTATGGAATGCAATGGAGAAATCCCTCTCTTCCAATTTCAGAGAAATGCGAGCTGTCTTACCTGCTTTGGTTGCTTTTCAGGTATTTATCACAGGAAAAGCAGTAAAGATCCAGTCGGACAATCCTGTCATGGAGCGAGAAGAATCTGTTGGCTATATCTGCTGTTCACATCAAAGGTCTGGACAATGTGCTAGCGGATCAATTAAGCAGGTCCATAATAGACCCCAAGGAGTGGTCTCTGAAAACATCTATCTTCCAGGAACTAGTTCAGAAATGGGGAAGACCAGAAATAGACCTGATGGCGAGAAAGATAAATGCCAAAGTTCCAAGGTTTTGTTCTCTCCACAAGAACGATCACCCATGGGCACTGGATGCAATGTTGATCACATGGGATTTCAATCCAATATATATATATCTCCACCGATTCCAATGATTTGCAAAGTTGTCAAGAGATGATTCTCCCTTTCTGGCTGAAGAGAATATGGTTATCACAGGTGATACAGATGAGCCAGGGGAATTATTGGATTCTTCCGAAAACCAGGGACTTAATCTCTCAGAATCAGAGACATTGCCTGGACTTGGAACGCTTGAGACTCACTACCTGGAAGTTGACAGGCCCTTATTAACCATTTCTGGTCTTTCGGATAAAGTCATTTTTACACTGCTCCATTCTAGAAAGTCTTCTGTAAGCGTTGGTGCACAGAACAAGAAGTGGAGGCAAATTCTCCTATCAAGAACATACTGGATTTTTTACAGCAAGGTCTAGACAAGAATTTAAGGTTTGTAAAAGCTGCACACGTACTTAACCCTACTGTTACGAACCCGATACCTCAGTGGGATCTTAATCTGGTATTGGAAGGGTTATGTGATCCTCCTTTTGAACCGCTGGAAAAAGTGGATATGAAACCTCTATCTTTCAAAGCTGTTTTTCTTGTTGCCATTACTTCGGCAAAAAGGGTAAGTAAGATTCAAGCTTTAGCATGTCGAGAACCGTATCTTCAGTTTTTTCCTAATCAAGTCGTCTTAAGAACCCTGCCAGATTTCAGACCTAAGGTTGCTTCTAGAGCCAACATCAACCAGGAGATTATTTTACCTATTTTTTGTCCAGATCCACAATCTGAGGAGGAGAAAAGATATCATTCCTTGGATTTGTGCCACATTATTAAGGAATATTTATCTACAACTGAAGGTTTTAGAAGATCGGGAAAAATAAAGGTAAGGCTGCTTCCAGACTTACCTTGGCTCTGTAGATAAAAGTTACAATTCAGACTTGCTATATATCAGCCAACCGCATACCTCCGCCGCTCCTGAAAGCACATTCAACTCGTGCAATGGCGACATCCTGGGCAGAACGATTGTTGGTTCCACCTGATCAGATTTGCAGAGCGGCCACTTGGTCTAGTCTCCACACATTTGCTAAACACTACAGATTGGACATCGAGGCTTCCCAGGAGGCAGCCTTTGGTAGAGCGGTTCTCCAGTCGGTGTTCAGGAAGCAGTGATCCCACCCTGTTACTTGCTATATCCCATATGTGCTGCTGTTTAGGACGTCAAGGAAAGAGGAAATTTTACTTACGGTACTGTAATTTCTTTTTCCTTGAAGTCCATACAGCAGCACATCTGATTCCCACCCTAATAAATATATATTGAAGCATTCTCTGTACTCTTATTATAACACAATCTAGGGGGGTATAGGGGAGTAATTTACAGGCTCTTAATCTTGTCTGTCCTATCAGAAGTAAAGGATATTTAACCCCCCCATCTGTGCTGCTGTATGGACTTCAAGGAAAAATAAATTACTGTAAGTAAAATGTCCTCTTTCTTGCACATACTAAAAGTAAACTTATAGGTAAACCACCCCTTTAAGGCTGAGCCCTACAGTGCCACAAATGCAATCTGAAAGTCAAAGAGTGGTGAGAATGTTAAAAGGCTGTTGTGACACTCTTTTGTGTATGTTTCTATATTGTTCAACTGTGTTGCCATGTCAATTTTATTTTTGTTTTTTTCAAGCAAAAAATATTCTACTTATGTCTTATGTACTTATGTCTTCTGCGACAACAGTTTAGTCTCTTTTCTAGAAAATATTTTTGATAGTAATCTTCCATTTCTATATTGCTTAGCTGCTGCTCAACTATCCATAGTAATAACGTTAATCTATGGAGTAACTGCTCTAGTAAGAGGGGTGCAGTGGTCTGTATGTTTAGCTCTCGCTGTTATGCCCTCCCTAGGCGTGTAACTTTTGTACATCCCATTGGTACCCATTGCCATGCGAAGGAACAGGAAAATCATATCATATAATTACCAAGATTTCCTTTTCCTGGGCTGTAGCATGGCAGTGGCCACAGACTTCTCAACCCTAGTGGGAAGAGCTCTCTGCTTACCATGAGATGGATGCTTGGGGGTGTGGAGCCAAATTTGAGTGCTTTGTTAATCTTGGTGTGGCAGGAACGTAAACCATTGCTGCCACTGCCATGCTACTGTCCAGGAGAAAGTCAGTGCATGCCCAGTAGCCCTTCCTTTAAACACCATTCCCCTTTAAACTCCATTGCCCTTCAACATGTTTTGCTTGCCCTCTACCAGTTTGTGTTACCGTTGCAGTGATTTCCACTTGGCAGTGAGGTGGGGGTCGCTCCATATCCACGATAAGAATAGTGGAGACTCCCATTCATGTACACAGGGTCCTGACTGTAAGTGGCAGAAGGTAGCGAGTATGAGGATTGTGTCAGTCCAGTGGGTTTCTCCAGAGAAATTTCATCCTGTGGTTGTTGGAAGAAGGAGTCAATCAATGCCTTATTTCTATTTGCCAAGGCAGCAGCACTGATATGTCCTATCACCAGCCTATGTTGCTTTATCCCCCCTCCCCATCTCTTGCTTGTACAAGACATGCAGTGTATCTGTACCATCCCTATAACTGATCATGGGATGAGAAACCAATTGCAAATATGTAAACACTCTGCATGGCTTGCTCTTTCATAGCTTTTGCATTAAAATGGCAGGACAGCCAGGGAAAATATTGGCCCGTGTGTGTGTGTGAAGAATGGCGGCACTCACAGGATTTTCAGGCGCAATAAAGAAAAACTTTTTATTTAACTCGATGTTATATGTGTATATATTAGGGATGCACCGAATCCACTTTTTTAGGTTCGGCCGAACCCCCGAATCCTTCACGAAGGATTCGGCCAAATACCGAACCGAATCCGAACCCTAATTTGCATATGCAAATTGGGGGTGGGAAGGGGAAAACATTTTTTACTTCCTTGTTTTCTGACAAAAAGTCACGCAATTTCCCTCCCCGCCCCTAATTTGCATATGCAAATTAGGATTCGGTTCGGCAAAAGGATTCGGCCGAATCCGAATCCTGCAGAAAAAGGCCGAATCCCGAACCGAATCCTGGATTCGGTGCATCCCTAGTGTGTATATATATATATATATATATATATATATGTATATGTATGTGTATATGTGTATATGTGTATATGTGTATATATATATATGTGTATATATATATATATATATATATATATATATATATATATATATATATATATAAATATATATATATATATATATATATATAAAAATATAAATGTGTGACATCATTCAGACTGAGGATGAATAATCATCGGTCCAGTATTAGGAAAGCTTTAACCACTGGAAAAGCAGATACACCACTAGCCTATTGCTAACAGCATGGTTTGCCGACTTTGAGATGCATGCTGATTGATTCCATCCTGATACCCAGAAGGCATTGTGATAGGGATAAATTGTTGTTGCAGTGTGAGGCTAAATGGATCCATAAACTGAATACGATGGCACCACGTGGACTTAATGAGTTGCATTCATTGGCATGTTTCATTTGAACTTTGCTTAGTAATTTTACCTATGATCTTCAGATTTGTCGATATAAGAATGAAGTATATATAAATTATGGGAAATAGTTAGATCACATTCAGGTTTTTCTCAATACATTTTGGAATACTCCGAATTTGGATGGTTTACTTATTCATTTTTGTGTACTGAGCATGTTGAGAATAAGCAGATTCTCTACCCAATTTGAATTTTATTTGAATAGTGTGTCCGGGGTAATTTGAATAAATCAGAACCAACAAATAATGAGCCCCTTAAGAAATAATGGATGATAAAGTAGGTGGCCCAGAACACACTGGCAAGGGATAGATACTTTGTGAGCTAATAACTCTTAAATAATAGTAAATAAAAAAGTCAAAAATAATTGGGGCCTTTATCATCCTTGATAAAGGCCCCAATGCGGGCCGAAACGTTGGATGCACGGTGATAAATAAAAGCACGATTATTTATTTATTTGAACTGGAGTGCTGGTCCATCCTTTGATCATTATACAATACGTTTTTGACCAAGCACCCGTGAAAGCATAAGTGGTTGGAGTGCAGGTACCATTGAACATATTATATAGATATAGATACACACACACATATATACCGGCCGCAATTTCCGCCGACACCAAGTGTTAAGTAGGATTCAGGGCTTCAGCCAAATACCAAACAAGTGGGTTTGGTGCATCCCTATGTCTGTGCTTTGTGACTGCTGCACAGATGCTGAGAAGGGGGGAGCGAAGAGTAACTTGCTTGTTTCGGAAACAGTAACAAAGTTTTATTTGATTCTATTTAGAATGTATTTCATTATGACAAAGCTAATCTTAATGTTTAAAGGGGAACTATTGCAAAAATGTAAGTGCCATATCCTGTGCCACTGAACTAAAGAACTCATTAAGCACATTTCTGAAAAGAAACAATCTGTTGTTTTTTTCTATTTTAGCTTTACAACCGTTTTTCTAGTGTCTATAGGTCCTACTAGAAACATCTACAGGTATTGGTTGTGATTTATGTAACTTTGTATGCATCTTACAGCGCTGCACAATATGTCGGCACTATAAAAGTACATGTTAATAATAATTTGCAGTTTTAAAATGTTTTCCACTTCATTCAGTATGGATTGGGGATCATGATCTTATAGAGGGCTAGCTTCTGTCTGTGGGACTACAGCTAAACAAATGAGTTAGAAGATTAATTTGGGTAACCAAAATGCATTTTCATTTTTCCCTGTAATTTGTGGGATCACTTTCTCTGCAGTGGGTTACCTGAGGAGCCTGATAAATCTCCAGTCTCATTCTTTTGGCTGCTTTTCGGGACTCATTCTCACAGGCAGCCGCCAGAATATTCTCAGCCATTGCGGAGGTCAGATGAGGGGGTGTAGGTCTGGCCTGTAATGATAAAAATGGCAGGAGATATTGTTATTAGCCCAAGGCTTATGAGAATCCTGTGAGACAGAATATCCATATAGCAAGTGTCTCATCTAACTGGCACTGGCAGATCTGATAGTACTCAGAAGTCCAAAAGTGTCTATTTTCTATAATATATGGGACGGTAGTGCCCCTGTCCAACACTGTATGTGCAGAAGATTTATCTGCCTCCTGCTTCACTCCTGGATTGAAACATTCGCACATTGGAATATGCAAACAACAGCCTCCCCCCACTCTAACCAAATACCCAACAGGAAGAGCTACAATATCTCTTAGCACTGCAATCCTACTGCTGGTCCCTACCCAGCAGGCAGAGCAATGTTATCTTTCCGCATTGCAATCCTATAGACTGGTGTGCAGTCTCACCATCTCCATGCCATTCTTCTTCATACGCCGGCAGGATTTCAAGTACGTTCGGATACGCTTCCTGGCACGCTCCTGGAATTCTGGAAACTGGCGACTGCAGGACTCAATGATGGCCTGAATCTTCTCCTTTGGTTGTTTGGAAATTGGAACCATTCGGTCAAGATTTTCATCCACAAAGAGACGCACAAACATCTGAATGGAGAAAAGAAAAAAGTACAGAATTAGCAGATTGCAATTATAATATAATAGGGTTAATGCAGGTTTGCATCACTCTAATTTGCTCCCATTGGGATGGAACCCTTATTGCAGCACATCATCAGAAAACAACCTCACTTACATTAAAAGCTTTTAGACGCTCGGGGTCCAGCCCTTCCGAGTCAGTGATACGATCGTTATCTTCGTGGTCATCTTCATCATCGTCATCTCCTGCAGGAGTTCTACTAACGCTCAGATCTTCTGCACCGCCACTCACTTCTGTCTTAATGGAGTCGTAACTTCCAGAACTGTAAGGTGGCGACTACAACCAGGAAAAATGTGAACTTCTGGATTCAAATACCCCAGCCTTTCACCAAAGCTGCCACTAACTTCTGCAGCACCCTACCCCCTCCCTATTCCCCGCAGCTTGTGCTACCTTTGTAGCACCGTGTCCCTTTCCTATTGCCTATGGCACTAACCTCTGTAGCATCGTACCCTTTCTATTCTGGGCAACACTGCCATTAACCTCCCTGGTGTCATTCCCCTACCTACTCCCTGGAGCTGTGCCACTAACCTCTGTAGCGCCACAGCCCTTCCTGTTCCCTGTGACATTGCCACTAACTTCTATAGTTTGATACCCCTGCCTACTCCCTGCAGCTGTTCCACTAACCTCTGTAGTGCTATAGCGCTTCCTTTCACTACAGCTGTGCCACTAACCTCAGAGGTAGCTTTGAGAGTGTATTTTCCACGGTTCCTCAGTGCATCACTGTCGGCTGTATATGGTGGGACACTCGGGGATGAATGCATCTTATCGCTAAGATTTATGGGCTGATCTTCGGAAGTTGCACTGAGTTTCAGAAGGGAATTAGCGGAATTCCCATTAATGTCAGGCAGGGATCCATCATGGGCAACACTGGCCAAAGTGGTGGATGGATTCAGTATGGAAAATACATTCCCATTACAGCTCTCCGATGAGGATTCATCTGAAAAAAGAACAATTAGAAACTTCATATCCAAGCACATGCCCAGGGCAAAAACATTGGAGCTAGGCACACACCTCTTCTCTTTCCTACCCTATTTTTAGGTCTTCTATAAGGCTAGCACACCAAAACTCCCTCAAATCCCCTTGCTCATCTCCTACCCACGGAGAATATTCCCCCACCTTCACTATATACAATTCATTTACTAGGCATATTATTGAGACATTTCCTAGACATAACACATATCCTCTGCCATTAATCTCGCTCATCCTAACCCTAATTTGCATCTATTGATTTTAGAAAAAATGACTCCCTCTTTGATAAAAGAAAAAACTAATTTCAGTGATTGAGTTTGACCCCCAGATTTAGTGCACACTGTAAAAACATGTAATCTCCCTAACCTTCATAACAATACCAAACACATACATAGTCATATAGAAGGTAGCTTGGTGAGGCTACCTACCTTACTTACTGAGGTTGGGTCACAACCCTTAGTGATACTACATTCCGTAGTTACTGAGGAGCCGAGATACAACGAAAGGCCGCTTCGTGAGGCTACCTACCAAGTCAGGACAAAATGAAAGGCCTTACTAACGTACTTACTAAGGAGTTACTTTGCCTTAGGTTAACACGTGAGATTTCAGGAGAAGCTGCTGAATTTGCTGAAGGTCTGCGGCATGTACACATTTGGTCCCAAGTTATTTCTGGGTAGCTACTGATTTTTGATGAGTAAAATCTGCCCCATACCTTAACAAGACAGTTAGTACAGAGCCCATTTGCATGTTACGCCTCAAAGAGTTTAATGCTGTGCCAGTTGAAGCAGACAAGGTGTGCAATTAATGTCCTGCCTGCTTCATACAAAGGCACAAGTTTCACAACTTGATTAATGGTACTTTAGAAGGAGGCAGGGATAAGGGGTATAAAAAAAAAAACCATGTCAACATAAGTTTTTCAGTACTCATTCATCTGAAAAGGGGGTTCTTTTGGATAGCCCACAAGCTAACAGAGTGAAGAGACTAGCTACATTTTGGCAGTGGAGCTGTAAAAAGATTAAGCTACAACTTTCCAGGACTTATTGTAAGGACTTGCTGCTGCCTCAGACAGGGAGGGTGAATCTTCTCAATTGGTGCCAGGCTCTACCAGAGGCCATACCAGAGAGTGACCAGAGTAGGTGGCCAGATATTTATTGGATAATACAATTCTATTGGACTTACAAAATATCCATGAAAGTGTAGGTACAGGTTCATCAGAGGTGGTACTCATGGATGTGAGCAAGGCTGCTACTTGGTTTCCATTCAAACGTAGAGCCTTCCTATTGCATCCCACTTTTCATGTCTCCTCTATTGTTATTCTGCAGATGAGCCCCCAACATATCCACTGTAATGAGACTCTTGCAAACTGCCATGCCACACTGCTTATACCTTCCTATAGCACCCCCCCCCCAAAAGAAACTACTACAGGGCCATGTATCATTGTATTCCTATGAAGTGAACACAAGAAAAGCAACTTCTTGTAAATATTGTGCCATTGCCAGTGGGAAGGCTGCCAGAAAGAGCCTGTAGGCTTAGGCAAGTGAGAAGCACAAAAGAAACCTGTGACTCTGCACTCAATACTGCCCCATGCGTGCGGGGGAGGGGCCTGTACTTAAATATGGTGCTCTTGCCACGCCCTCTGCTGCTCTTGCCACGCCCTCTGCTGCTGTCACTTGGGAACCAGGCACATCACGGCAATAAAAGTCCAGACTAACGACCTTTGGCCCAAAATCCATTTGTCTTTTACAGCCGAGAATCGCCGCCCCAGGGATCAGGGAAGTGTCCCTCGTGCACATTCTCCTCCTCCTCCCCGTGCGCGCACACACCCTTCTTACCCTCCTCTGGGCCTGTGAGCTTGTGGGGACTCGGCATGTTTTCCTCCTCACTCGGACTCGCACACTTCTCCAGCCATGTGTTCTCATTCATATCCTACAAGAGACGAGGTTGGACATTATTGCACAAAGAACACACAGCAGCGGCCAAACGAGACAAAGTCGTACAAGTAAACGCGGCCTTAAACGTTACTAACACACTGACACTTGTCCGTGCCAGCGACGGAACCCGCAGGGTTAAACGTTACCAACACACAGCCTCACACACTCATGTCTTACTAAAAAGCCCAACGCCGCAAATCTCATCACGCGAGACTGTCGTCGAGACTACACGGAAGCGCAGTGACGCATTGCGTAATCTCCTTGTGGGAGTGTCCAGCTGGCGTGCCTCCGCTTTGCACAGTGTCAACTCGCTAGTAGGCCTTGTAGCTCTCGCCTCCTACGTCTCTTACAAACAAAACGCCTTGTGTTTCTCGCCCAACCCCTCAGCTCCTCATTTACACTTCCCAATAGTGCCAGGGAACAACATTAAGATGCAGATTTATCCAGGGTCCAAGTGAATTCAAAGTAAAAAGTAATCTTTTGGATACTTCGACCGTCGAATAGGATACTACGAATTTGATTCAAAGTAAAATCGTTCGACCATTTGATAATCAAAGTACTGTCTCTTTAAAAAAACTTTGACTTCGATACTTCGCCTTCTAGAGCAGTTTTCTACGTTTTTTGAAGTCAAAGAAAAATCGTTCGATCGATCGCTGAAATAATACTTCGACCGCAAATGGCCAAATTCGATGAAAAAAACTTTGATATTCAAAGTAATTCAATTCGATGGTAGAATTTCAACGTATTTTCAACTTCGAAATTTGACCCTTGATAAATCTGCCCCTAAAGACTCTTTTCCATTCCTCCCAACATTTTGGTAATAGAAAGAGGGACAGAAAGGTGTTCTTGTGACCACGCATTATAAAAAATGTGTTGGGTTATGAAAGTTTGAACACAATTCTGTGTTTGTAATGTGTTATTAAAGTTATGCTAGTGAAGGTGAATTGCCCTCTAATCTGGAAATCACAGTTTCCCCAAGAGACCTGCTTATCTTATATTGTGATCTAAGTATTTATTCTGGGCTCTCTGCCAAAAGCCAATTAAGTTAGAAACTTTGTATCTGTTCAATGCAGGAGATCAAATAGAAAGTCGGGGTGGGTTGAGCTGTCCCACGAAAACCGGGACATTTGGGAGGTATGCTTTCCTAGTTGCTCACAGAAGCTGCTGGAGGCTTTTCTCCCACTTTGATCACGAAAGAGCGTTTTTGAACAAAGTGACTTTATCATTATTATAGTGTTTTTGTCTGTTTATTAAACGTTGTCGATTACAGTAAAATTCCCCGATGCTGAAACATGTTCTGAAGCCACTGCTATGTTTCTAGACTTTCAACACAGGAAAGAGTCAGAAGAAGAAGGCAAATAATTGAAAAACTTGAAAAAAAGTTTGAATTTGCGCCCAGGGGGTTTCCTTCTCCTTTAACCATACCCCCCAACCGTCCCGTTTTCCGCAGGACAGTCCCATTTTTGGGTGTCTGTCCCGGATAGTGGACTCAATGTCCCGCATCCCGTCGGCGGAGGGGAGGGAGGCGGCGATGCGATGGCACAATGGTCTTTTTGTTATATGGCAACATGGTGGCGCACACGCTAGGATCTCGGCTGCATACTGAAGATGTTTCGCTGGGCACCGGGGAGAATACGGACTTCAAATTGCTGCTTTTATCCCGTCCTGGATGGATTGGAAGTAGCGGGTTTCAGCAAGCCGTCCCCGATCCAGAGCAAAGCCATTCCGTTAGGGAGATGTGGCCTGGGTGAGTGACATGTAACAAGCGCTGCTGCATCTACTACTACCACCAAATGGTGAAACACAGCTTCAAGCTGCATGCGATGGACAGACACATGTCAGTTCCCCATTCTTGTGCTCAGCAGTCTGCCTGTCTGCCTGGACAAGTCCTTAAATGTATTAGATGTGTGTTGTTTTTAAAATAGCTAACTGCACAGGTGTATTCAATGCATTTGAAGAGATGGAAAGGCCTGTCTTTTTAAATGTTGGTATAATTAACTGTGTGTTTCCATGCATTAAAGGGGTTGTGCATTCTTAGATCATTTGCAATTTGTGTTTTTTTTGTGAGTTATTTAGCTTTTTATGCAGCGGCTTGGGTTCCTAGTGTCTACATCATACCCCCCAACCATCCTGTTTTCCGCGGCAAAGATTCTTTCCCCTCCTCTCTCCCCACTAGCCCTGGGCTAAGGCTGCAGCTCTCTGGGTGTTGGTTCTGGGAGTTGTAGTTCAATAACCTGTGGAGGGAAGCCAGTTGCACTACGACTTCTACATTCCCTTAGTAGGGACTGCCATACAGCTCTCCCTGCCCATTTAAAGTGATACGGCTTATTTACAATTTGTAAAATGAACATGGTAATTAGGGGGTGTGGCCACAAATGGGCGTGGTCGGCACAACTTTTTGTCCCTCTTTTGATTTCCTAAATGTTGGGTGGTATGCTTTAACTGCTATTCCCCATTGCGCTTTATTGTCCGTGTTTTCCCGCCGTTCTTTATTAGCGACTCCTGTAGTTCAGACGAGGTTTCTCTGTTTACAATGTGTTTGTAGCCAGTGTACTTCAACTGACTTTACCCCTTCGGAATAACACTCATGACTGCTCTTACACTCAGGACACAAATGTAATCCCACATCCGGTATCACGGTCACGTTATCGGAAGCTCACTTGGCGTCACTTAGCTACCGCGCCGGATGTGCTTTACTTTTGCGAGGACGTCTGGTCGCAACGCACGTACAATCTCTGCGCGTGACATCAGCACGGGGTGAGGCCGGTTTGAACGATCCCGAGAGGTAAGTAATGGACTGGAGCGGCGTGTGTTCGGCAGTAGTGACTCGGGAACTTCTCTGCCCAGCAAGTCCCACTTCTTGTATTTACCTTAATTCATAATCGACCGCCTCTATGTGTCCGACAATCGCCCTCACTGTGCCCCCTTCCTTCTCCCGGGCAACTCCCTCTCTTCCTTTGTACCACATCTTCCTCTGTTCTTCGTTTCCCTCCGTTCATTTTCCCCTCCAATCTCTGTTTCCCGGTAACCCCTTTCCTTCCTGTGTCACCTCCTCTCTCTCACTTGTCCTCCATTACTATTAAGCCCTTCCTCTCTGAAAACCTCTTACCTCATTCTTTGTACGATGCTCACCCTATACCGTGTAGCCTGTCCCTCTCTCCCCCCTATCTCCCCTGTATCCAGTCCCCCTATCTCCCCTGTATCCAGTCCCCCTATCTCCCCTGTATCCAGTCCCCCTATCTCCCCTCTATCCAGTCCCCCTATCTCCCCTGTATCCAGTCCCCCTATCTCCCCTGTATCCGGTCCCCCTATCTCCCCTGTATCCGGTCCCCCTATCTCCCCTGTATCCAGTCCCTCTATCTCCCCTGTATCCGGTCCCTCTATCTCCCCTGTATCCGGTCCCTCTATCTCCCCTGTATCCGGTCCCCCTATCTCCCCTGTATCCGGTCCCTCTATCTCCCCTGTATCCGGTCCCTCTATCTCCCCTGTATCCGGTCCCTCTATCTCCCCTGTATCCGGTCCCTCTATCTCCCCTGTATCCGGTCCCTCTATCTCCCCTGTATCCGGTCCCTCTATCTCCCCTGTATCCGGTCCCTCTATCTCCCCTGTATCCGGTCCCCCTATCTCCCCTGTATCCGGTCCCCCTATCTCCCCTGTATCCGGTCCCCCTATCTCCCCTGTATCCGGTCCCCCTATCTCCCCTGTATCCGGTCCCCCTATCTCCCCTGTATCCGGTCCCTCTATCTCCCCTGTATCCGGTCCCCCTATCTCCCCTGTATCCGGTCCCCCTATCTCCCCTGTATCCGGTCCCCCTATCTCCCCTGTATCCGGCCCCTCTATCTCCCCTGTATCCGGTCCCTCTCTCTCTCTCCCCTGTAGCCAGTCCCTCTATCTCCCCTGTATCCAGTCCCTCTATCTCCCCTGTATCCAGTCCCCCTATCTCCCCTGTATCCAGTCCCTCTATCTCCCCTGTATCCGGTCCCTCTATCTCCCCTGTATCCGGTCCCCCTATCTCCCCTGTATCCGGTCCCCCTATCTCCCCTGTATCCGGTCCCTCTATCTCCCCTGTATCCGGTCCCTCTATCTCCCCTGTATCCGGTCCCTCTATCTCCCCTGTATCCGGTCCCCCTATCTCCCCTGTATCCGGTCCCCCTATCTCCCCTGTATCCGGTCCCCCTATCTCCCCTGTATCCGGTCCCCCTATCTCCCCTGTATCCGGTCCCCCTATCTCCCCTGTATCCGGCCCCTCTATCTCCCCTGTATCCGGCCCCTCTATCTCCCCTGTATCCGGCCCCTCTATCTCCCCTGTATCCGGTCCCTCTATCTCCCCTGTATCCGGTCCCTCTATCTCCCCTGTATCCGGTCCCTCTATCTCCCCTGTATCCGGTCCCTCTATCTCCCCTGTATCCGGTCCCTCTATCTCCCCTGTATCCGGTCCCTCTATCTCCCCTGTAGCCGGTCCCTCTATCTCCCCTGTAGCCGGTCCCTCTATCTCCCCTGTAGCCGGTCCCTCTATCTCCCCTGTAGCCGGTCCCTCTATCTCCCCTGTAGCCGGTCCCTCTATCTCCCCTGTAGCCGGTCCCTCTATCTCCCCTGTAGCCGGTCCCTCTATCTCCCCTGTAGCCGGTCCCTCTATCTCCCCTGTAGCCGGTCCCTCTATCTCCCCTGTAGCCGGTCCCTCTATCTCCCCTGTAGCCGGTCCCTCTATCTCCCCTGTAGCCGGTCCCTCTATCTCCCCTGTAGCCGGTCCCTCTCTCTCTCTCCCCTGTAGCCAGCCTCCTATCTCCCCTGTATCCAGTCCCTCTATCTCCCCTGTATCCAGTCCCCCTATCTCCCCTGTATCCAGTCCCCCTATCTCCCCTGTAGCCAGTCCCTCTATCTCCCCTGTAGCCGGTCCCTCTATCTCCCCTGTAGCCGGTCCCTCTATCTCCCCTGTAGCCGGTCCCTCTCTCTCTCCCCCCTGTAGCCGGTCCCTCTCTCTCCCCCCCCTGTAGCCGGTCCCTCTCTCTCCCCCCCCTGTAGCCGGTCCCTCTCTCTCTCCCCCCTGTAGCCGGTCCCTCTCTCTCTCCCCCCTGTAGCCGGTCCCTCTCTCTCTCCCCCCTGTAGCCGGTCCCTCTCTCTCTCCCCCCTGTAGCCGGTCCCTCTATCTCCCCTGTAGCCGGTCCCTCTATCTCTCTCCCCTGTAGCCAGCCTCACTATCTCCCTGTATCCGTCCCTCTATCTCCCTGTATCAGTCCCCCTATCTCCCCTGTAGCCGGTCCCTCTATCTCCCCTGTAGCCGGTCCCTCTATCTCCCCTGTAGCCGGTCCCTCTATCTCCCTGTAGCCGGTCCCTCTCTCTACCCCTGTAGCCGGTCCCTCTCTCTCCCCCCCTGTAGCCGGTCCCTCTCTCTCTCACCCCCTGTAGCCGGTCCCTCTCTCTCTCCCCCCTGTAGCCGGTCCCTCTCTCTCTCCCCCCTGTAGCCGGTCCCTCTCTCTCTCCCCCCTGTAGCCGGTCCTCTCTCTCTCCCCCTGTAGCCGGTCCTCTCTCTCTCTCCCCCCTGTAGCCGGTCCCTCTCTCTCTCCCCCTGTAGCCGGTCCCTCTCTCTCTCTCCCCCTGTAGCCGGTTCCCTCTCTCTCCCCCCCTGTAGCCGGTCCCTCTCTCTCTCCCCCCTGTAGCCGGTCCCTCTCTCTCTCCCCCCTGTAGCCGGTCCCTCTCTCTCTCCCCCCTGTAGCCGGTCCCTCTCTCTCTCCCCCCTGTAGCCGGTCCCTCTATCTCCCCTGTAGCCGGTCCCTCTATCTCCCCTGTAGCCGGTCCCTCTCTCTCTCTCTCCCCCTGTAGCCAGCCTCCTATCTCCCCTGTATCCAGTCCCTCTATCTCCCCTA
>CM076689.1:120108738-120206238 GCA_038501925.1 Xenopus petersii
TCCCTCTCTCTCTCTCTCTCTCTCTTCCCCCCCCTGTAGCCGGTCCCTCTCTCTCTCTCTCCCCCCTGTAGCCGGGTCCCTCTCTCTCCCCCTTGTAGCGGTCCCTCTCTTCCGCCACCTGTAGCGGTCCCTCTCTCTCCCCCTGTAGCCGGTCCTCTCTCTCCTTAGCGTCCTCTCTCTCTCCCCCCCTGTAGCCGGTCCCTCTCTCTCTCTCTCCCCCCTGTAGCCGGTCCCTCTCTCTCTCCCCCCTGTAGCCGGTCCCTCTCTCTCTCCCCCCTGTAGCCGGTCCCTCTCTCTCTCCCCCCTGTAGCCGGTCCCTCTCTCTCTCCCCCCTGTAGCCGGTCCCTCTCTCTCCCCCCTGTAGCCGGTCCCTCTCTCTCTCCCCCCCTGTAGCCGGTCCCTCTCTCTCTCCCCCCTGTAGCCGGTCCCTCTCTCTCTCTCTCTCCCCCTGTAGCCGGTCCCTCTCTCTCTCTCTCTCCCCTGTAGCCGGTCCCTCTCTCTCTCTCTCTCTCCCCTGTAGCCGGTCCCTCTCTCTCTCTCTCCCCTGTAGCCGGTCCCTCTCTCTCTCTCTCCCCTGTAGCCGGTCCCTCTCTCTCTCTCTCTCCCCTGTAGCCGGTCCCTCTCTCTCTCCCTGTAGCCGGTCCCTCTCTCTCTCCCCCCCTGTAGCCGGTCCCTCTCTCTCTCCCCCCCTGTAGCCGGTCCCTCTCTCTCTCTCTCTCTCCCCCCCCTGTAGCCGGTCCCTCTCTCTCTCCCCCCCTGAAGCCGGTCTCTCTCTCTCTCTCCCCCCTGTAGCCGGTCCCTCTCTCTCTCTCTCTCTCCCCCCCTGTAGCCGGTCCCTCTCTCTCTCTCTCTCTCCCCCCCTGTAGCCGGTCCCTCTCAAATCAAATCAAATCAAATGAGCTTTATTGGCAGGACCAAATACATTAAGCATTGCCAAAGCAGGTAGAGGGGTGAAATGGGTGGGGTTAGGGGGGCACTTTATGGGAATAGGGGAAAGTGGGGTCTCTCTCAGTCTATGACAGTCTCTTATATATTGTGCAGCTATTGTTACTGTCAGTGCCTCTTCTCCCAGTAGGAAGTGGAGTTTCTCTCTCTCTCTCTCTCTCTCTCTCTCTCCTGTAGCCGGTCCCTCTCTCTCTCTCTCTCTCTCTCCCCTGTAGCCGGTCCCTCTCTCTCTCTCTCTCTCTCTCTCCCCTGTAGCCGGTCCCTCTCTCTCTCTCCCCTGTAGCTGGTCTCTCTCTCTCTCTCTCTCTCTCTCTCTCCCCTGTAGCCGGTCCCTCTCTCTCTCTCCCCTGTAGCCTCTCTCTCTCTCTCTCCCCCCTGTAGCCGGTCCCTCTCTCTCTCTCTCCCCTGTAGCCGGTCTCTCTCTCTCTCTCCCCTGTAGCCGGTCTCTCTCTCTCTCTCCCCTGTAGCCGGTCCCTCTCTCTCTCTCTCCCCTGTAGCCTCTCTCCCTCTCTCTCTCTCCCCTGTAGCCGGTCCCCCTCTCTCTCTCTCTCTCTCTCTCTCTCTCCTGTAGCCAGTCCCTCTCTCTCTCTCTCAAATCAAATCAAATCAAATGAGCTTTATTGGCAGGACCAGATACATTAAGCATTGCCAAAGCAGGTAGAGGGGTGAAATGGGTGGGGTTAGGGGGGGCAGTTTATGGGAATAGGGGAAAGTGGGGTCTCTCTCAGTCTATGACAGTCTCTTATATATCGTGCAGCTATTGTTACTGTCCGTGCCTCTTCTCCCAGTAGGAAGTGGAGTTTCCTCTCTTCTTTTATGGATGTGAAGTCTGGGATGTGACTGGAAAATCTCTGGAAGTGGGTGTCCCTCAGTGCTGAGTATTTGGGGCACTAGCAAGAAGTGGACCTCATCCTCCATGGCCTTCTGGTCACATCGCTGGCACAGTCTGTTCTCTCTGGGTCTGTAGGTCTGTCTGTGCCGTCCTTGTTCTATCTACAAGTTGTGGGCACTCAGTCTGTACATACTCAGGATCTGTCTGTCTTTGGGGTTCTGTAGCCTTTCCAGATAATGGGGCCAGTCTGTACTCTCTCCCCAGTGATTGGTAGATAGAAAGTTTCTGGGAATTTGATATTTCGTTCCTCCAGTCACAGACGTATTGCTCTTTGACTTTGTTTATTTTTTGTGTTATTTGGCCTTTTGTCAGTTGGTGGGAGTCTTGGGTGGGCAGGGTGCTGATGAGTTGTTTCAGGGTGCATGGTTTGCCCTGGGTCTGGTTGTTTAGCCAGGCTTTATGGTGGTAGGTCATGGGGCTGCTGTTCTGTAGATGTGCCCAGTATGAGAGCGCCCTCTTCTTTATGGCAAACATTAGGGGAAATCTGCCCAGCTCAGCCCGACAGGCAGAGTTTGAGGTGCTCCTGTGGACCTGGAGAAGGTGCTTACAGAATTCCAGGTGGAATATTTCTGTTGGGCTAGAATCCCATTTGGATTGGTCTGGGTAAGTGACAGGACCCCAACTTCGCTTCCATAGAGGAGGATTGGAGCGATGACACTGTCGAAGATTCTAAGCCAGACTCTCACTGGTGGTTTAAGGTGGTACAGGTGTCTTCTGATGGCATAGAAGGTCCTGCAAGCCTTGTCTTTTAGGGCAGCTATTGCTGGTTTAAAGCTTCCTGATTGGCTGATTTCTAGGCCAAGGTAGGTATAGCTGTCAGTGCCATTCAGTGGGCAGTTGTTTAGTGTGAAGGAGGGATTTTTGTGTTGTTTATTCTTCTTTTGGAAAACCATGACCTTCGTTTTGTTTGGGTTAATGGGCAATGCCCATGTTGTGCTGTACTTCTCCAGTACTGCCAGGCTGGCTTGCAGGCCACTCTCTGTTGGTGAGAGGAGAAGGAGATCATCAGCATACAGCAGGAACTTCACCTCGCTGTCATGTAATTTCAATCCTGGTGCTGAGGAGGAATCTAGTGCTGCTGCCAGTTCATTGATGTAGATGTTAAATAGAGTTGGACTCAGGCTGCAGCCCTGTCTGACTCCGCGGTCTTGTCGGAACCACTCGCTTCTCTTCCCATTAATCTTCACGCTGCATTGGTTCTCAGTATATGAGCTCTTTATGACATCATATGTCTTCCCTCCTATGCCACTCTCCAGAAGTCTCAGGAATAGACCTGGGTGCCACACTGAGTCAAAAGCCTTTTTAAAGTCTACAAAACAGGCAAATATTTTTCCATGTTTTATATTGTGGAAGTGGTCCCTGATGAGGCTGTGCAGGGTGTAGATGTGATCAGTGGTGCGATGGTTTGGCATGAACCCTGCTTGGCTCTGGCTGAGGACATGGTGCTGGGTTAGGAATGTGAGGATTCGCCTATTTAGAATACTGTTGAACAGTTTGCCCATTGGGCTGCCCACACAGATCCCTCTGTAATTGGCTGGGTCATACCGGTCCCCACTTTTGTAGATGGGTGTTATGAGGCCCTGGTTCCATATCTGAGGGAAGTGGCCAACACTAAGGATAAGGTTAAAAAGTTTTGTTATTGCAGCATGTGTTTCCGGGGGGCTGTATTTAATCATTTCAGGCAGGATTCCATCTGTACCGGCAGCTTTTTTACATTGTAGGTCTTTTATTTTCTCTGCTAGTTCTTGGGTTGTTATTTGTGTGTCTAGAGGGGTTTGGAAATCCTTTATTTTTGCTTCCAGAAGATGAAGCTTTGTCTTTATCTGCTTTTGTTCCAGGGTTTGTTCAACTGGGGGAATTTCTTTGTACAGATCTTTGAAATAATTTAGCCAGATGTTGCCATTTTGTATATGGAGGGAATTTTTGTTGGGTCGGGTCGCCATGTTTTTCCAGATGTCCCTGAATGAGTTTTCTTGCAGGGCATCCTCCAATTGTTGGAGATTGTTTGAGATGTGATTTTGCTTTTTCTTTCTAAGGACCTGTTTGTATTGGTGTTGTATGTTGTGATGGGCTGCCTTCAGCTCTGGGTTGTCTGGGTCTCTATGTTTTTGGTTAGAGGTTTTCCTTAGGCAGTTCCTTATTGCCTTGCACTCTCTTTCAAACCATTTATTGGGGTTTTTATAGGCTTGTTTCTTGCAGCTGTTCCTTTTAAGCTGAGATAGTTCCGCTACGAAGTGTAGTATTTTGTTGAGCTCCTTTGCTGCTTTGTTCACCCCTTGTGGGGTTCTCTTGTATGGTTTGTTTTGGAAGCTTTCAAGCAGTTGTTTGACATCAGATCTTTTGGTGACCTCCCTGTACTTCATGGCAGAGTGTTGGGTCCATTTAAAGGGAGAGGGAAGGTTGTAGAGGCTGTACTGGTGGGGTTGTGCAGGTGTTTTTTTGCTAGATCTAATATATAGAAGTATTTGATTATGGTCTGACAGGTGGGTTTCTGGAGTCACAGTGAAGGCACTAATGTTTGCAGGGTCCATATCTGTAATAGCATAGTCCACCACACTGCTACCTATATGGGAGTTTAGTGTATATCGCCCTAGTGAGTTCTCCTTTGGTGCGGCCATTAAGAATAGAAAGTCCAAGGCTTCGGCACAGGTTTAACAGTTTTCTCCCCATTTTGTTTACTGTGCTGTCATAACTGTTTCTTTGGGTCGGTACTGATTCCTGGCAGCATTGTGCAGAACCCAGTATGTAGGTATTCCCCTCAGGAGTCAGGTAGTCTTTCTCTATGCCTGTTCTGGCATTGAGGTCTCCATATATGATCACTCGGCCCAGGGACTGGAAGTGTGCAACCTCCCTTTCTAGGATCACATAACTATCTGGGCTGAAATACGGGGACTCCGGTGGGGGGATGTATGCTGCACATAGGTATATGTCTGTCTGAGTGGTTAATAATGTGCTGCTTATTTTTATCCAGATATGACTGACTCCTCTCTTTATTGCTCTAATATGTTCTTGCAGCTCCTCCTTGTACCAGACTAATACCCCTCCTGAACAGCGGCCCTGTTTGGTGGTTTTATTCTTCTGGGCAGGAACCAAAAACTCCCTGTAGCCAATCGGTACCAAGGATTCATCCTCTGCCCGTGCCCATGTTTCCAGGAGGATCTGTATATCAATGCCATACAGTCTCTGTTTAAAGTCTGGATCATTTACTTTTGATCCAAAGGCTGAAGCATTCAGACCCTGGATGTTCCAGCTACTAATTATGAGTGAATTCATTATATATCCATGTATACCTTGTAATGAGCTCAATTTCATGCGTCAAATCAGATTCTAACTGGTTATTGGTGTAGGTTTGTTATTTTAAACTTTAATCACATAAGTTTGTTGCATAATGTGCTGAGGAGGTGTCTTATCTCCTCCATGTTGCTAGCATGAGGGATCCTCTGTGTCCAGTTTTGGGGAGGTGGTTTTCTATACTCATGCCATCTCTGTGATCCCCCTTTTGGATAGGTACTGTTTCTTTTTTGGGTTGTCATTGATGAGGTTTGAGGTCTGCTTACTATAGTTGTTGGTTCTGTGTTGGGGTTGATATGGTTTGTGCCAGGCCTGGGAGGTCTGTTCAGAACAATATCCTTCATTTCTTTTGCTAGAAGGCTCACTCCTTGTTTGTTCAGGTGTTTCTCATCATACAGGTGATGGGCAGTTATGAGGGAATGTTGAGCCAGCTGTGTGTTTGGTATGGAGCTGATTTTGTCTAACAGTTCTGCATTGATATTCTGTATAATGTGATGGGGTATATCCCTCCTTGGTAGTAGGGAGGACAGTATTATCATGGAGCGGGGGAATCGTTTCTGTGCAGTCTCTGTGAGTTGGAATAATTTGCCTACAATGTCTTCTTCTTTATTGTTAATATTGTTTGTGCCTGTGTGTAGTACAATGTGTGTGGGCTCAGAAGAAAAAGTTTATTTGAATGATTTCTGATGCTTTCTCAGTGGTTTCGCAGTGAATTTTAGTGACTTGCTTTCCTGGGAAGAGACGTCTTGTGTTGATGTACTTTCCATTAGAGTCCATTAATAGTACAATGTTGGAATATAGTGGTGTGTGGGGGGCAGAGGGTGTCAGTGTGCTGGTGCTGCCTTCCAGAATGCTATTTGGGTTGCATTGTTTTTGTGATGGTTGCTGGTTGCTTTGTTCTCTGTTTGGGTTGTGGGGGGGTTCAGCTGATTGTTCAGTATTCCTGAGATCTTGGCTATCGTTGCTATTTGCTGGATTAGCTGTTGGCTGGCCACTGGGTAATGTGGCTTCAGGCTTCTTTTGTAAAGGCTTTTGGGACACTATTTGTTTTTTAAGTTTTGTTATCTCCTCCCTGAGATGGGCATTTTCCTGCTGGAGCTGTTGCACAGCAAATTGGATTTCTTGCAGGGTTGCTTTGTGTTCAGATCTCATCTTGCTTATCTCTTCCCTTAGCTGGAGCTGCTCATTTACATTTCTCACACCTTGTTTCCTTTCAACTTCCTCCTTGAACTGAATGAAGTCTCTTTCTAATTGTGACAGGCAATCTCTGAGGATCTCGGGTGAGGGGTGTGGGGGTCTGGTGGGTGCTGCATGGCTGTCTCTGGAGTCTGTCTGTCTGGGCCTCTGTAACCCACAGGTCTTACTGGCTGGAGTTGGTTGGTCTTTGTATATTGCAGCCTGGGCTTTTATATTGGAAAAGATCTGCTCAAATTCCTCTAATTTGACCTCAGTGCCTTGGACCAGGATGGTACCATTATGATATATATTCAAGGTGAGTATAACACATTCAGGATTCTCCTCATCCCTGACCCTTATCTGTCGGCCTGCACTGATACCACCCTTAGTGAAATTGTTGTAGTAATTACAGAAGGCAGTGTGCCAGGCTACAGTATCCTCTGTGTAGAACAAAAGGTTTGTTTTTGTCCTGGGCTCATTAGAAAAGTCAGCAAACAAAATCTCTGGATTTTGCTTTATGGTTGCCTGTTTTATGGCTTTTCGTGCTTGGCTGCTTCTCTCCCCTTCTGAGTATTTGATCTCCAGGGTGTTGGACCCCCTGCTGGCTATGGATTGTGTACTGGGGTCTGTGGAAATGGCATTTGATACATTGGTTGCTACATTAGAACTTTCCATTTTAAGAATACTTGAAATTTGCTTTTAGTTCCTATTTCTATATGACCTAATGATAAGGTTCTGATGTTCGGTCCAGATGTCCTTACCTTGGAGTGCTCTGGGTTCTTTCAGGTCTGGGTTCTATCAGGTCTGCTGCTGATGATTCTTTTGTTGTTTCCTGTTGTTTGCTGTGTGTCCTCAAGGTGAACTGGTTGTTTAGTCTTTAATCTTAAATTTCTTCTTTTTCTTTCTTTTTTCTCCTGACTTCTTAGGCTTAGTTTGTTCGGTGTCCCTTATGGTTGGTAGTTTTCCAGTTTATGTTTTTCAATTGGCTCATTACAAGGTATAAACTGATGAAAATTCAGGAGCTCATTGTTAGTGCTGCTGCTCTCTCTCTCTCTCAGCCAGTCCCTCTCTCTCTCTCTCTCTCTCTCTCTCTCTCTCTCTCTCTCTCTCTCCCCTGTAGCCAGTCCCTCTCTCTCTCTCTCTCTCTCTCCCCTGTAGCCAGTCCCTCTCTCTCTCCCCTGTAGCCAGTCCCTCTCTCTCTCTCTCTCCCTGTAGCCAGTCCCTCTCTCTCTCTCTCTCTCTCTCCCCTGTAGCCAGTCTCTCTCTCTCTCCCCTGTAGCCAGTCTCTCTCTCTCTCCCCTGTAGCCAGTCTCTCTCTCTCTCCCCTGTAGCCAGTCCCTCTCTCTCTCTCCCCCCTGTAGCCAGTCCCTCTCTCTCTCTCTCTCTCTCCCCTGTAGCCAGTCCCTCTCTCTCTCTCTCCCCTGTAGCCAGTCCCTCTCTCTCTCTCTCCCCTGTAGCCAGTCCCTCTCTCTCTCTCTCCCCTGTAGCCAGTCCCTCTCTCTCCCCTGTAGCCAGTCCCTCGCTCTCTCTCTCCCCTGTAGCCAGTCCCTCTCTCTCTCCCCTGTAGCCGGTCCCTCGCTCTCTCTCCCCTGTAGCCGGTCCCTCGCTCTCTCTCTCTCTCCCCTGTAGCCGGTCCCTCGCTCTCTCTCTCCCCTGTAGCCGGTCCCTCTCTCTCTCTCCCCTGTAGCCGGTCCCTCTCTCTCTCCCCCCTGTAGCCGGTCCCTCTCTCTCTCTCTCCCCCCTGTAGCCGGTCCCTCTCTCTCTCTCTCTCCCCTGTAGCCGGTCCCTCTCTCTCTCTCTCTCTCCCCTGTAGCCGGTCCCTCTCTCTCTCTCCCCTGTAGCCGGTCCCTCTCTCTCTCTCTCCCCTGTAGCCGGTCCCTCTCTCTCTCTCTCCCCTGTAGCCGGTCCCTCTCTCTCTCCCCTGTAGCCGGTCCCTCTCTCTCTCCCCCCCTGTAGCCGGTCCCTCTCTCTCTCCCCCCCTGTAGCCGGTCCCTCTCTCTCTCTCTCTCTCCCCCCCCTGTAGCCGGTCCCTCTCTCTCTCCCCCCCTGAAGCCGGTCTCTCTCTCTCTCTCCCCCCCTGTAGCCGGTCCCTCTCTCTCTCTCTCTCTCCCCCCCTGTAGCCGGTCCCTCTCTCTCTCTCTCTCTCCCCCCCTGTAGCCGGTCCCTCTCAAATCAAATCAAATCAAATGAGCTTTATTGGCAGGACCAAATACATTAAGCATTGCCAAAGCAGGTAGAGGGGTGAAATGGGTGGGGTTAGGGGGGGCACTTTATGGGAATAGGGGAAAGTGGGGTCTCTCTCAGTCTATGACAGTCTCTTATATATTGTGCAGCTATTGTTACTGTCAGTGCCTCTTCTCCCAGTAGGAAGTGGAGTTTCTCTCTCTCTCTCTCTCTCTCTCTCTCTCCTGTAGCCGGTCCCTCTCTCTCTCTCTCTCTCTCTCCCCTGTAGCCGGTCCCTCTCTCTCTCTCTCTCTCTCTCTCCCCTGTAGCCGGTCCCTCTCTCTCTCTCCCCTGTAGCTGGTCTCTCTCTCTCTCTCTCTCTCTCTCTCTCTCCCCTGTAGCCGGTCCCTCTCTCTCTCTCCCCTGTAGCCTCTCTCTCTCTCTCTCTCCCCCCTGTAGCCGGTCCCTCTCTCTCTCTCTCCCCTGTAGCCGGTCTCTCTCTCTCTCTCCCTGTAGCCGGTCCCTCTCTCTCTCTCTCCCCTGTAGCCTCTCTCTCTCTCTCTCTCTCCCCTGTAGCCGGTCCCTCTCTCTCTCTCCCCTGTAGCCGGTCCCCCTCTCTCTCTCTCTCTCTCTCTCTCTCTCCTGTAGCCAGTCCCTCTCTCTCTCTCTCAAATCAAATCAAATCAAATGAGCTTTATTGGCAGGACCAGATACATTAAGCATTGCCAAAGCAGGTAGAGGGGTGAAATGGGTGGGGTTAGGGGGGGCAGTTTATGGGAATAGGGGAAAGTGGGGTCTCTCTCAGTCTATGACAGTCTCTTATATATCGTGCAGCTATTGTTACTGTCCGTGCCTCTTCTCCCAGTAGGAAGTGGAGTTTCCTCTCTTCTTTTATGGATGTGAAGTCTGGGATGTGACTGGAAAATCTCTGGAAGTGGGTGTCCCTCAGTGCTGAGTATTTGGGGCACTAGCAAGAAGTGGACCTCATCCTCCATGGCCTTCTGGTCACATCGCTGGCACAGTCTGTTCTCTCTGGGTCTGTAGGTCTGTCTGTGCCGTCCTTGTTCTATCTACAAGTTGTGGGCACTCAGTCTGTACATACTCAGGATCTGTCTGTCTTTGGGGTTCTGTAGCCTTTCCAGATATGGGGCCAGTCTGTACTCTCTCCCCAGTGATTGGTAGATAGAAAGTTTCTGGGAATTTGATATTTCGTTCCTCCAGTCACAGACGTATTGCTCTTTGACTTTGTTTATTTTTTGTGTTATTTGGCCTTTTGTCAGTTGGTGGGAGTCTTGGGTGGGCAGGGTGCTGATGAGTTGTTTCAGGGTGCATGGTTTGCCCTGGGTCTGGTTGTTTAGCCAGGCTTTATGGTGGTAGGTCATGGGGCTGCTGTTCTGTAGATGTGCCCAGTATGAGAGCGCCCTCTTCTTTATGGCAAACATTAGGGGAAATCTGCCCAGCTCAGCCCGACAGGCAGAGTTTGAGGTGCTCCTGTGGACCTGGAGAAGGTGCTTACAGAATTCCAGGTGGAATATTTCTGTTGGGCTAGAATCCCATTTGGATTGGTCTGGGTAAGTGACAGGACCCCAACTTCGCTTCCATAGAGGAGGATTGGAGCGATGACACTGTCGAAGATTCTAAGCCAGACTCTCACTGGTGGTTTAAGGTGGTACAGGTGTCTTCTGATGGCATAGAAGGTCCTGCAAGCCTTGTCTTTTAGGGCAGCTATTGCTGGTTTAAAGCTTCCTGATTGGCTGATTTCTAGGCCAAGGTAGGTATAGCTGTCAGTGCCATTCAGTGGGCAGTTGTTTAGTGTGAAGGAGGGATTTTTGTGTTGTTTATTCTTCTTTTGGAAAACCATGACCTTCGTTTTGTTTGGGTTAATGGGCAATGCCCATGTTGTGCTGTACTTCTCCAGTACTGCCAGGCTGGCTTGCAGGCCACTCTCTGTTGGTGAGAGGAGAAGGAGATCATCAGCATACAGCAGGAACTTCACCTCGCTGTCATGTAATTTCAATCCTGGTGCTGAGGAGGAATCTAGTGCTGCTGCCAGTTCATTGATGTAGATGTTAAATAGAGTTGGACTCAGGCTGCAGCCCTGTCTGACTCCGCGGTCTTGTCGGAACCACTCGCTTCTCTTCCCATTAATCTTCACGCTGCATTGGTTCTCAGTATATGAGCTCTTTATGACATCATATGTCTTCCCTCCTATGCCACTCTCCAGAAGTCTCAGGAATAGACCTGGGTGCCACACTGAGTCAAAAGCCTTTTTAAAGTCTACAAAACAGGCAAATATTTTTCCATGTTTTATATTGTGGAAGTGGTCCCTGATGAGGCTGTGCAGGGTGTAGATGTGATCAGTGGTGCGATGGTTTGGCATGAACCCTGCTTGGCTCTGGCTGAGGACATGGTGCTGGGTTAGGAATGTGAGGATTCGCCTATTTAGAATACTGTTGAACAGTTTGCCCATTGGGCTGCCCACACAGATCCCTCTGTAATTGGCTGGGTCATACCGGTCCCCACTTTTGTAGATGGGTGTTATGAGGCCCTGGTTCCATATCTGAGGGAAGTGGCCAACACTAAGGATAAGGTTAAAAAGTTTTGTTATTGCAGCATGTGTTTCCGGGGGGCTGTATTTAATCATTTCAGGCAGGATTCCATCTGTACCGGCAGCTTTTTTACATTGTAGGTCTTTTATTTTCTCTGCTAGTTCTTGGGTTGTTATTTGTGTGTCTAGAGGGGTTTGGA
Source organism: Xenopus petersii (assembly GCA_038501925.1). NCBI lineage: Eukaryota > Metazoa > Chordata > Amphibia > Anura > Pipidae > Xenopus > Xenopus petersii. The sequence goes on from CM076689.1 coordinate 120,119,954, forward strand.
AATCCTTTATTTTTGCTTCCAGAAGATGAAGCTTTGTCTTTATCTGCTTTTGTTCCAGGGTTTGTTCAACTGGGGGAATTTCTTTGTACAGATCTTTGAAATAATTTAGCCAGATGTTGCCATTTTGTATATGGAGGGAATTTTTGTTGGGTCGGGTCGCCATGTTTTTCCAGATGTCCCTGAATGAGTTTTCTTGCAGGGCATCCTCCAATTGTTGGAGATTGTTTGAGATGTGATTTTGCTTTTTCTTTCTAAGGACCTGTTTGTATTGGTGTTGTATGTTGTGATGGGCTGCCTTCAGCTCTGGGTTGTCTGGGTCTCTATGTTTTTGGTTAGAGGTTTTCCTTAGGCAGTTCCTTATTGCCTTGCACTCTCTTTCAAACCATTTATTGGGGTTTTTATAGGCTTGTTTCTTGCAGCTGTTCCTTTTAAGCTGAGATAGTTCCGCTACGAAGTGTAGTATTTTGTTGAGCTCCTTTGCTGCTTTGTTCACCCCTTGTGGGGTTCTCTTGTATGGTTTGTTTTGGAAGCTTTCAAGCAGTTGTTTGACATCAGATCTTTTGGTGACCTCCCTGTACTTCATGGCAGAGTGTTGGGTCCATTTAAAGGGAGAGGGAAGGTTGTAGAGGCTGTACTGGTGGGGTTGTGCAGGTGTTTTTTTGCTAGATCTAATATATAGAAGTATTTGATTATGGTCTGACAGGTGGGTTTCTGGAGTCACAGTGAAGGCACTAATGTTTGCAGGGTCCATATCTGTAATAGCATAGTCCACCACACTGCTACCTATATGGGAGTTTAGTGTATATCGCCCTAGTGAGTCTCCTTTGGTGCGGCCATTAAGAATAGAAAGTCCCAGGCTTCGGCACAGGTTTAACAGTTTTCTCCCCATTTTGTTTACTGTGCTGTCATAACTGTTTCTTTGGGTCGGTACTGATTCCTGGCAGCATTGTGCAGAACCCAGTATGTAGGTATTCCCCTCAGGAGTCAGGTAGTCTTTCTCTATGCCTGTTCTGGCATTGAGGTCTCCATATATGATCACTTGGCCCAGGGACTGGAAGTGTGCAACCTCTCTTTCTAGGATCACATAACTATCTGGGCTGAAATACGGGGACTCCGGTGGGGGGATGTATGCTGCACATAGGTATATGTCTGTCTGAGTGGTTAATAATGTGCTGCTTATTTTTATCCAGATATGACTGACTCCTCTCTTTATTGCTCTAATATGTTCTTGCAGCTCCTCCTTGTACCAGACTAATACCCCTCCTGAACAGCGGCCCTGTTTGGTGGTTTTATTCTTCTGGGCAGGAACCAAAACTCCCTGTAGCCAATCGGTACCAAGGATTCATCCTCTGCCCGTGCCCATGTTTCCAGGAGGATCTGTATATCAATGCCATACAGTCTCTGTTTAAAGTCTGGATCATTTACTTTTGATCCAAAGGCTGAAGCATTCAGACCCTGGATGTTCCAGCTACTAATTATGAGTGAATTCATTATATATCCATGTATACCTTGTAATGAGCTCAATTTCATGCGTCAAATCAGATTCTAACTGGTTATTGGTGTAGGTTTGTTATTTTAAACTTTAATCACATAAGTTTGTTGCATAATGTGCTGAGGAGGTGTCTTATCTCCTCCATGTTGCTAGCATGAGGGATCCTCTGTGTCCAGTTTTGGGGAGGTGGTTTTCTATACTCATGCCATCTCTGTGATCCCCCTTTTGGATAGGTACTGTTTCTTTTTTGGGTTGTCATTGATGAGGTTTGAGGTCTGCTTACTATAGTTGTTGGTTCTGTGTTGGGGTTGATATGGTTTGTGCCAGGCCTGGGAGGTCTGTTCAGAACAATATCCTTCATTTCTTTTGCTAGAAGGCTCACTCCTTGTTTGTTCAGGTGTTTCTCATCATACAGGTGATGGGCAGTTATGAGGGAATGTTGAGCCAGCTGTGTGTTTGGTATGGAGCTGATTTTGTCTAACAGTTCTGCATTGATATTCTGTATAATGTGATGGGGTATATCCCTCCTTGGTAGTAGGGAGGACAGTATTATCATGGAGCGGGGGAATCGTTTCTGTGCAGTCTCTGTGAGTTGGAATAATTTGCCTACAATGTCTTCTTCTTTATTGTTAATATTGTTTGTGCCTGTGTGTAGTACAATGTGTGTGGGCTCAGAAGAAAAAGTTTATTTGAATGATTTCTGATGCTTTCTCAGTGGTTTCGCAGTGAATTTTAGTGACTTGCTTTCCTGGGAAGAGACGTCTTGTGTTGATGTACTTTCCATTAGAGTCCATTAATAGTACAATGTTGGAATATAGTGGTGTGTGGGGGGCAGAGGGTGTCAGTGTGCTGGTGCTGCCTTCCAGAATGCTATTTGGGTTGCATTGTTTTTGTGATGGTTGCTGGTTGCTTTGTTCTCTGTTTGGGTTGTGGGGGGGTTCAGCTGATTGTTCAGTATTCCTGAGATCTTGGCTATCGTTGCTATTTGCTGGATTAGCTGTTGGCTGGCCACTGGGTAATGTGGCTTCAGGCTTCTTTTGTAAAGGCTTTTGGGACACTATTTGTTTTTTAAGTTTTGTTATCTCCTCCCTGAGATGGGCATTTTCCTGCTGGAGCTGTTGCACAGCAAATTGGATTTCTTGCAGGGTTGCTTTGTGTTCAGATCTCATCTTGCTTATCTCTTCCCTTAGCTGGAGCTGCTCATTTACATTTCTCACACCTTGTTTCCTTTCAACTTCCTCCTTGAACTGAATGAAGTCTCTTTCTAATTGTGACAGGCAATCTCTGAGGATCTCGGGTGAGGGGTGTGGGGGTCTGGTGGGTGCTGCATGGCTGTCTCTGGAGTCTGTCTGTCTGGGCCTCTGTAACCCACAGGTCTTACTGGCTGGAGTTGGTTGGTCTTTGTATATTGCAGCCTGGGCTTTTATATTGGAAAAGATCTGCTCAAATTCCTCTAATTTGACCTCAGTGCCTTGGACCAGGATGGTACCATTATGATATATATTCAAGGTGAGTATAACACATTCAGGATTCTCCTCATCCCTGACCCTTATCTGTCGGCCTGCACTGATACCACCCTTAGTGAAATTGTTGTAGTAATTACAGAAGGCAGTGTGCCAGGCTACAGTATCCTCTGTGTAGAACAAAAGGTTTGTTTTTGTCCTGGGCTCATTAGAAAAGTCAGCAAACAAAATCTCTGGATTTTGCTTTATGGTTGCCTGTTTTATGGCTTTTCGTGCTTGGCTGCTTCTCTCCCCTTCTGAGTATTTGATCTCCAGGGTGTTGGACCCCCTGCTGGCTATGGATTGTGTACTGGGGTCTGTGGAAATGGCATTTGATACATTGGTTGCTACATTAGAACTTTCCATTTTAAGAATACTTGAAATTTGCTTTTAGTTCCTATTTCTATATGACCTAATGATAAGGTTCTGATGTTCGGTCCAGATGTCCTTACCTTGGAGTGCTCTGGGTTCTTTCAGGTCTGGGTTCTATCAGGTCTGCTGCTGATGATTCTTTTGTTGTTTCCTGTTGTTTGCTGTGTGTCCTCAAGGTGAACTGGTTGTTTAGTCTTTAATCTTAAATTTCTTCTTTTTCTTTCTTTTTTCTCCTGACTTCTTAGGCTTAGTTTGTTCGGTGTCCCTTATGGTTGGTAGTTTTCCAGTTTATGTTTTTCAATTGGCTCATTACAAGGTATAAACTGATGAAAATTCAGGAGCTCATTGTTAGTGCTGCTGCTCTCTCTCTCAGCCAGTCCCTCTCTCTCTCTCTCTCTCTCTCTCTCTCCTCTCTCTCTCTCCCCTGTAGCCAGTCCCTCTCTCTCTCTCTCTCTCTCTCCCCTGTAGCCAGTCCCTCTCTCTCTCCCCTGTAGCCAGTCCCTCTCTCTCTCTCTCTCCCCTGTAGCCAGTCCCTCTCTCTCTCTCTCTCCCCTGTAGCCAGTCTCTCTCTCTCTCCCCTGTAGCCAGTCTCTCTCTCTCTCCCCTGTAGCCAGTCCCTCTCTCTCTCTCCCCCCTGTAGCCAGTCCCTCTCTCTCTCTCTCTCTCTCCCCTGTAGCCAGTCCCTCTCTCTCTCTCTCCCCTGTAGCCAGTCCCTCTCTCTCTCTCTCCCCTGTAGCCAGTCCCTCTCTCTCTCTCTCCCCTGTAGCCAGTCCCTCTCTCTCCCCTGTAGCCAGTCCCTCGCTCTCTCTCTCCCCTGTAGCCAGTCCCTCTCTCTCTCCCCTGTAGCCGGTCCCTCGCTCTCTCTCCCCTGTAGCCGGTCCCTCGCTCTCTCTCTCTCTCCCCTGTAGCCGGTCCCTCGCTCTCTCTCTCCCCTGTAGCCGGTCCCTCTCTCTCTCTCCCCTGTAGCCGGTCCCTCTCTCTCTCTCCCCTGTAGCCGGTCCCTCTCTCTCTCTCCCCTGTAGCCGGTCCCTCTCTCTCTCTCTCTCTCTCTCTCCCCTGTAGCCGGTCCCTCTCTCTCTCTCTCTCTCTCTCTCCCCTGTAGCCGGTCCCTCTCTCTCTCTCCCCTGTAGCCAGTCCCTCTCTCTCCCCTGTAGCCAGTCCCTCTCTCTCTCTCCCCTGTAGCCAGTCCCTCTCTCTCTCTCTCCCCTGTAGCCAGTCCCTCTCTCTCTCTCTCTCTCTCCCTGTAGCCAGTCCCCCTCTCTCTCTCTCTCTCTCTCCCCTGTAGCCAGTCCCTCTCTCTCTCTCTCTCCCCTGTAGCCAGTCCCTCTCTCTCTCTCTCTCTCTCTCTCTCTCTCTCTCTCCCCCCCCTGTAGCCAGTCCCTCTCTCTCTCTCTCCCCTGTAGCCAGTCCCTCTCTCTCTCTCTCCCCTGTAGCCAGTCCCTCTCTCTCTCTCTCCCCTGTAGCCAGTCCCTCTCTCTCTCTCTCCCTGTAGCCAGTCCCTCTCTCTCTCTCCCTGTAGCCAGTCCCTCTCTCTCTCTCTCTCCCCCTGTAGCCAGTCCCTCTCTCTCTCTCTCCCCTGTAGCCGGTCCCTCGCTCTCTCTCTCTCTCCCCTGTAGCCGGTCCCTCGCTCTCTCTCTCTCTCCCCTGTAGCCGGTCCCTCGCTCTCTCTCTCCCCTGTAGCCGGTCCCTCTCTCTCTCTCCCCTGTAGCCGGTCCTCTCTCTCTCTCCCCTGTAGCCGGTCCCTCTCTCTCTCTCCCCTGTAGCCGGTCCCTCTCTCTCTCTCCCCTGTAGCCGGTCCCTCTCTCTCTCTCTCTCTCTCTCTCTCTCTCTCTCTCTCTCTCCCTGTAGCCGGTCCCTCTCTCTCTCTCTCTCTCTCTCTCTCTCCCCTGTAGCCAGTCCCTCTCTCTCTCCCCTGTAGCCAGTCCCTCTCTCTCTCTCTCTCCCCTGTAGCCAGTCCCTCTCTCTCTCTCTCTCCCCTGTAGCCAGTCCCTCTCTCTCTCTCTCTCTCTCTCTCTCTCTCTCTCTCTCTCTCTCTCTCTCTCTCTCCCCCTGTAGCCGGTCCCTCTCTCTCTCTCTCTCTCTCTCTCTCTCCCCCCTGTAGCCAGTCCTCTCTCTCTCTCTCTCTCTCTCTCTCTCTCTCTCTCTCTCTCTCTCTCTCTCTCTCTCTCCCCCTGTAGCCGGTCCCTCTCTCTCTCTCTCTCTCTCTCTCTCTCCCCCCTGTAGCCGGTCCCTCTCTCTCTCTCTCTCTCTCTCTCTCTCCCCCCTGTAGCCGGTCCCTCTCTCTCTCTCTCTCCCCCCTGTAGCCGGTCCCTCTCTCTCTCTCTCTCTCCCCTGTAGCCAGTCCCTCTCTCTCTCTCTCTCCCCTGTAGCCAGTCCCTCTCTCTCTCTCTCCCCTGTAGCCAGTCCCTCTCTCTCTCTCTCTCCCCTGTAGCCAGTCCCTCTCTCTCTCTCTCTCTCCCCTGTAGCCAGTCCCTCTCTCTCTCTCTGCCCTGCAGCCAGTCCCCCTCGATCTGCCCTGCAGCTTGCCCTCTTAAACATCATTTAACTCATTTAAACAAGGAATTGCGTTGCCATAGCAGTAATATTTGTGCAGATTAGGGAAATGATCTGCCTTTTGGTATATACTGCTGCCTGTGTGCTGAAGATGTTGGTAATAGACACGTACTAATAGTAATAGACAATCTTTTTCGTTTACTGTATTGGCACGTCAGTACGTCTAATGCACCTTCAGCCCTAAAGAAGTGTGTGAGAGCGGCATGTCACTATGTTCCAGTACGTGTCTATTACTAACACCTTCAGCACACAGGCAGCAGTATATACCAAATGGCAGATCATTTCCCTAATGTGCCCAAATATTACGGCTACACGATTCCTGATCACACTGTGCTGGCATGCCGCATTATTATTCATTTCATGATGGAGGCTGAGGGCCGGTGTATATTGAAAACGGGCCACAATTTGCCCCTGGGCCTGACTTTAGACATGCCTGGCATAAGGGCTGGTGAGGTAGAAAGGTAATTGCTATATTGTTTTGGTTAGTCAGACCCCACCCGCTTCTGACACAAATACAGATACACTTGCACAAAATATACAATCTAGTTGCATTATGTGTATAATTAATATTCATTATTCACAGATATATATTATATAACCCATCTATATATCCTATATACGTTGTATCTGCCTGCACTGGTGCAGATGGTGTGTTTGCTTTACAAATACTACTACAGTTTCTGTAACTAATGGTGGCCATAGACACACAGATCCGTGTACGAATCGAGGATTCGTACGATTTTCGGATCGTGTGTGGCATGTGCCGACTTCTTTCGTCCGGCGGAGATCGGTCGTTTGGTCGATCGGTCAGGTTTGATTTTGACCCGACCCATCCCGCCGGAGCTCATGGCACATCGTAATCTGATCGTACGGCCGAACAATCAGATTACCCCCGATATAGCCATGCCTGTTAATGGCATATCGGGGAAAGATCCGCTCGTTTGGCAACATCGCCAAACGAGCGGATCTTTGCATCTATGGCCACCTTAAGCTGCTGTGGGGCAGCAATTCAAGCTGAAAAAGAAGAAAGGACATAGAAAGGGTTTAGAGTTCTGTGTAACTAAACCTGTAGTATTCTACAGAACATTTGTTATCTGCTATGTAACCCTATTTCAGCTTGAGTGACGGCCCCCCTTAGATACGTAGCAGTAGTGGAATGCAACAATATATTCTATTTGAATTCAAATCTATTTTATTTTTTTGCTGTTTTTGTTCCTTTTACATCAATTTCCATCCCTGTGTAACTTTACCCACTATGCTGTTTTCTTGTGCACGTGACCCTGTAAGCTCCTACCCTATACAGCTCATGCATTCTGTTAGCCCCTCCTCTATATCCCTTATTCCATCTACTATATGTTGTTTCCTTTAATCTAGTTTATACTTCCTTACTCCTACAATCTACTCCCTTTCCTACCCAGGTCTGAATCCTTTAAAGGGATGGTAACATCAAAAAATGAGTGTCTTAAAATAATGAAAATATAATTGTACTGTTGTGGTGCAGTGGTAAAACTAGTTTGTTTCCTTCAGAAACACACCTTTACTTAATGTAAACATGCTGTGTAGCCATAGGGGGCAGCCATTTAAAGCTGAACAAGGACAAAAGGCAGATTACAGATAAGCTCTGTTTAATACAACAGGATCCTTCAGAACATATCTGTTATATCACGTATCAAACTCAAGGCCCGCGGTCAGGCCCATCCCACAAACCACAAAGGGATTATTTTTGGCCCGCATGATCATTTCTAATTATTATTAGGTCTGGCCTGCCCGTATATTGCCTCGATATATAATGTGTGTCCTGTGCTTGATTGTCTGCCTCCGTTGCTACACAGCAGCTTGTTTATATAAACTATAGTAGTACTTATCTGTCATCTACTGTATATCCTGTGCTTGAATGGCTGCACAGCAGCCTGTTTATATAAACTATAGTACTACTTATGTCATCTACTGTGTATCCTGTGCTTGAATGGCTGCCCCCATGGCTACACAGCAGCTTGTTTATATAAACTATAGTAGTACTTATCTGTTATCTACTGTGTATCCTGTGCTTGAATGGCTGCACCCTTGGCTACCCAGCATCTTGTTTATATAAACTATATTAGTGCTTATCTATTATCTACTGTGTATCTTGTGCTTGAATGGCAGCCCCCACGGCTACACAGCAGCTTGTTTATATAAACTATAGTAGTACTTATCTGTCATCTACTGTGTATCCTGCGCTTGAATGGCTGCCCCCATAGCTACACAGCAGCATGTTTATATGAACTATAGCGGTACTTATCTGTTATCTACTGTGTATCCTGCGCTTGAATGGCTGCACCCATGGCTACCCAGCATCTTGTTTATATAAACTATAGTAGTACTTATCTGTTATCTACTGTGTATCCTGTGCTTGAATGGCTGCCCCCATGGCTACACAGCAGCTTGTTTATATAAACTATGGTAGTACTTATTTGTTATCTACTGTGTATCCTGTGCTTGAATGGCTGCCCCCATGGCTACACAGCAGCTTGTTTATATAAACTATGGTAGTACTTATTTGTTATCTACTGTGTATCCTGTGCTTGAATGGCTGCCCCCATGGCTATACAGCAGCTTGTTTATATAAACTATAGTAGTACTTATCTGTCATCTACTGTGTATCCTGCGCTGGAATGGCTTCCCCCATAGCTACACAGCAGCATGTTTATATAAACTATAGTAGTACTTATCTTTCATCTACTGTGTATCCTGTGCTTGAATGGCTGCACAGCAGCTTGTTTATATAAACTATATTAGTGCTTATCTATTATCTACTGTGTATCCTGTGCTTGAATGGCAGCCCCCATGGCTACACAGCAGCTTGTTTATATAAACTATAGTAGTACTTATCTGTCATCTACTGTGTATCCTGCGCTTGAATGGCTGCCCCCATAGCTACACAGCAGCATGTTTATATAAACTATAGTAGTACTTATTTGTTATCTACTGTGTATCCTGTGCTTGAATGGCTGCCCCCATGGCTATACAGCAGCTTGTTTATATAAACTATAGTAGTACTTATCTGTTATCTACTGTGTATCCTGTGCTTGAATGGCTGCACCCTTGGCTACCCAGCATCTTGTTTATATAAACTATATTAGTGCTTATCTATTATCTACTGTGTATCCTGTGCTTGAATGGCTGCCCCCAGTGCTACACAGCATATTGTTTATATAAACTATAGTAGTACTTATTTGTTATCTACTGTGTATCCTGTGCTTGAATGGCTGCCCCCATGGTTATACAGCAGCTTGTTTATATAAACTATAGTGGTACTTATCTGTCATCTACTGTGTATCCTGTGCTTGAATGGCTGCCCCCATGGCTACACAGCATATTGTTTATATAAACTATAGTAGTACTTATTTGTTATCTACTGTGTATCCTGTGCTTGAATGGCTGCCCCCATGGCTATACAGCAGCTTGTTTATATAAACTATAGTAGTACTTATCTGTTATCTACTGTGTATCCTGTGCTTGAATGGCTGCACCCTTGGCTACCCAGCATCTTGTTTATATAAACTATAGTAGTACTTATCTTTCATCTACTGTGTATCCTGTGCTTGAATGGCTGCACAGCAGCTTGTTTATATAAACTATAGCGGTACTTATCTGTTATCTACTGTGTATCCTGCGCTTGAATGGCTGCACCCATGGCTACCCAGCATCTTGTTTATATAAACTATGGTAGTACTTATTTGTTATCTACTGTGTATCCTGTGCTTGAATGGCTGCCCCCATGGCTATACAGCAGCTTGTTTATATAAACTATAGTAGTACTTATCTGTCATCTACTGTGTATCCTGCGCTTGAATGGCTGCCCCCATAGCTACACAGCAGCTCGTTAATATAAACTATAGTAGTACTTATCTGTTATCTACTGTGTATCCTGTGCTTGAATGGCTGCCCCCATAGCTACACAGCAGCTTGTTTATATAAACTATAGCGGTACTTATCTGTTATCTACTGTGTATCCTGTGCTTGAATGGCTGCCCCCATTGCTACACAGCATATTGTTTATATAAACTATGGTAGTACTTATTTGTTATCTACTGTGTATCCTGTGCTTGAATGGCTGCCCCCATGGCTATACAGCAGCTTGTTTATATAAACTATAGTAGTGCTTATCTATTATCTACTGTGTATCCTGTGCTTGAATGGCAGCCCCCATGGCTACACAGAAGCCTGTTTATATCAACTGTGTTCCTTTAAATCGTTATTCCTTTTATTTATAGTGTTAGGATATCAAGCAGAAAATGCACACGTGATGCCATTCCTTCGTCATACACATTATTTCACACCCTGTGTGTAGATAGCATCATGTGTGTATTTTCTGCTTAAAAATCCACCCCCTGTGTAGTGACTACACTGGCAATGGATTCAAACACACTTTATGTGGCATTAACTCAACCCTTTTTCATGTGTTCTTTGTATTTCTCTTAGCACCCACAGTTATGCTCATTATTTCTCCAATGTCTTGTAATCTTTTCCTGTCCTTTTTTTTTTTTAATTGTTCCTCTTTGTTTCTTGGCCATATTGTTTAAACTTGTGATTTCTTCTTCAATACAGTTTTACCAGTTAGCCACATCCCCTCTACATTAATGCTTTCTTGTTAACTACTACTTTCCCTGCACTCCTGTCTTCTGACTGTGCAGTTAATGGCTTATTCTTATTTTTGTTGCAGAAAATGGCTGTTAATGTTCATTCAACATCTGTGACCAGTGACAACCTGAGCCGCCATGATATGCTGGCATGGATCAACGAGTCCTTGCAGCTAAACTTGACTAAAATCGAGCAACTTTGTTCAGGTATTCATATGGCGCGAATGCTGGTTATCTCTACTTTTACTAAGTGCCTGTTGGGGGTCAGTATTCTCAACAGACTTTAGGTGGTGAATGATTAATTTTGGCCTAAATCTCAATAACTACTCCTTTTGTACACAGACACATAGCGCCCAGTGGCTATGGACCATCTTTCATCACCTTTATAGTGGCAGAGGGTGGCTTAGTGTGTTTTCTGTCTGGACTTGGGTCGAGACCTTTATGATAGATTGAGTAGTCTTGGGTAGCCAGTTTTGTGCTGCTAATGCCGCTCTGCTCTCATTGCAGGTAGTATGTACTGTCAGTTCATGGACATGCTTTTCCCTGGAGCAGTCGTGCTCAAAAAAGTAAAATTTCAAGCTAAATTGGAACATGAATACATTCACAACTTTAAGGTTCTGCAAGCAAGTTTCAAAAAAATGGGTGTGGATAAGGTAATTTTCTGTCTTTCTGATACAGAATAACATTGTTATACAGGGTATGTAGAAGGGCAGGTGTGCCACTTGTCTACTCATTCTTCCCATATATGCTTGATTCGGTCTTGCAAAATTCTGCAGTTAGAGTTAAAGGGGTGGTTCACCTTTAAGTTAACTCTTTTATTCTTTTCTACAATGGCTAATTCTAAGTAATATTTCAACTTTTGTTTTTTGTACTTTTTTGAATTGTCATCTTTTTTAAAAAAGAAATGCTCTGTAAGGCTACACATTTATTGTTATTGTTACATTGTATTAGTCATCTTTCTGTTCATATTCCAGTCTTTCATTCACTCAGGGTATGGTTTCTAGGGTAATTTGGTTACTTACCAACCAAATTGCTGAAACTCCAGAGCTGCTGAATAAAAAGCTAAATAACCATAAAAAGATGAAAACCAATTCCAAATTGTCTCACAATATCACTCTCTAAATCTTACTAAATATTCATTTAAATGTGCATGCCCTCATTTATTATTGCATGCAGAAGCAACTTAATCCCCCACATATGTTGTCTGGTCTGAACTTTGAGTTAAGTTCAGACCAGCTTTGCATGTGGTATTGGGGGAATTAGGGTCCTTTCTTCAAGGCAGATTCAGTCTCCGTTCAGCCTAACTCAAGTTCTTCACATTACCCTTTGAACCATGTATTCTTCCTTCTAAACAACAAGCTGCCGAGTCCCTGCTCGTGTGAAGCTGCCCCACTGCATTATGCTCCTTCCACAAGATTGCACTATAGATATTGATGTTGTATCAAAAACACTGCATAATAGTGACCTGTATAGGAGGGCAGGCTGAATAAACAACCCCAGAACTATGTACAAGCATGACTGAAGTTTCAGTGAAAGTTCTACTGTGTGGGGTAAGGTTAGGTTTACCCTTACTACTTGCCACTTCCTTCCCCTGTAAACAGATTGTTTGACTAAATCTACCTTTCCTCCTCCATGTTCACAGATATAAATGAATTGGTAATTGCAGAAGTTAAATGACTAGTTTACAGATAAACCACTTTATTTCTGTTTAACTATTGCCCTAAAAGTACTTTCATGGTTTGTCCTGTAACAAAAATAGCCACACTGTATTTTAAGCACTTCATAAAGGGGAATACATATGCTGTTATACTGTAGTATTCATTCATTTTAATGACCTTTCTTTTTTCCTGAATTCTCATTACACTTAACATTTTTACATCAAAATCACTACACCCCACCCCTTCTGCTTTCTAGATAATTCCTGTCGATAAACTGGTAAAAGGGAAGTTCCAGGACAATTTTGAATTTGTGCAATGGTTCAAAAAATTCTTCGATGCAAATTATGATGGAAAAGACTATGACCCCGTTGCAGCTCGTCAGGGACAGGAGACGGCCCCAGCTCCAGTGCTGTCTGCTCCAGTCCTGAACAAGCCTAAGAAACCTTTAGGCTCTGGAAACACAGGTATAGCTCAAAATACCTGCAGGTCTGTGGACCCATGCATGCATATAATTGGCAAGTAGCTGTGCGACACCTGTACGAACTTGTTAAACAGATATGTTACCCTGTTCATTTCCTTCTCCCCCCAAAACCTGGGAGAGCTTTCGTAAAGAGCATTTTGTGCTCACCCCCTCACACCTGCAAGAACCTGTATTTTCTTGTATTATCTTAGACCCTAGCTATTTCTGATGCGCATATAATAGGTTTCAGCTATGTCAATGGATTTAGGGTTATGCATCCCTACAAGAGCCTTAGTTTATTCGACAGTCTGCCCAGAGTTTCAGGAGTTTAGCACTCGGTTTGTCTATTATCTTTCATATAGCTCCAACATATTTCTCAGTTCATTACAGAGTTTATGTATCATTCCCATCCGTTCTTTTCCCAGTGTAGCTTACAATCCAAGGTCTCTATTTCATTCACACACATTTTATAGTTTGGGTTAGTTTTATTCGGAGCCACTTAACTTCTCTGTATGTTTTTGGAGTATCAGAAAATCAGGAGAATCCTCCCTCCAGTGTGAAGAGTGCATCAGCTTGCTTTGTGCCCTACTTGTGTTGTCACCCTACTAGGGTTGCTGGTAAAAGACTTGCCAGAGCAGCAATGTTCTTGCCTGTAAATTTGTTATATTTTATTTTTTCAGCTATAACCCTGCACACTTAAGCCCAAATCCTCCTAACTTTTACTCCCTTCTCTTTTCTCACACTGTCCAGAATCTGCCTCTGTTCCAACCATTATGCCATTGCCTGTCCCCCTCACCCCCACCCCTTCCGTCCCCTTGCGTCACTACCTGCTCAACACAGCCTGGCGAGTAAAAATATTTACAAAACTTGGCAACCCTACCCCCTTCTTATAATAGTGATTAACAAACTGTAAAATACTTCATAAATGTTTTAGCACTAAATACATAAAATCCAGACACCTCTATAAAGTGCAGCAGGGGAAGTAGCACTAGTCCTTTGTTACATAATCACAATACATATACGTTTGTTTCCTAAGTCATACATGATGGTAGCAGTTTACTTGCAGGCTCCTTTCCTGCTCAATGGCACATAAGTGAATGTACTGCTTCCCAGCTATCATGTCCATTGTGCTTAACTGTAGTAGGAACTTCCATCTCTGCTGCTTCTCAATGCTCTGTAACATTCAGAAATGCTGTGCCTCTTCCAGATGATAGTTTTGCTGGAGGATCTGAAGGAAAAGCTTCAAGAACAGACCCAACACCAGGTTTAAAGAAAATGGCAAAAATTGGTACATGTTCTTGTCAGGGAGTGGGATGTCTGCACTGTTATGAACTGGAGCACAAAGGGTTCCGGGCTTCTGTATTTTACACTGTTTGCTTTCTAAGCACTCACACACACTCTGGTCTGTTGGGTTGTTACTAAGTGTTTGTGTGTGTCTCTCTCAGCTCCCCAAAGGACAGTGCCTGTTCAGAGAACTGCAGTAAGTAACAAGCCAGCCCAAGGTATTGGCAAGAAGCCCGCAACTGTAGGGAATGGAGAGGATGAATCTGCAGAACTCATTCAGCAGGTAAATGGGCTGTGAAAGGAATCTGTATGTTATCACTGGGAAATATCCCTGTATTCTCTGTTAAATTCTCTATGGATTGGCACACTGCATGAGAAAATAACTGGACGGGGGTAGGTTTACCTTATTTGCTGCTGATATCTTTATCTGTACTGGGGTAATGTGTGCTAATATGCTTTTCTTTCCTCCTGTTGCAGATAAATGTGCTGAAAATTACTGTTGAGGATCTAGAAAAGGAAAGAGACTTTTACTTTGGCAAATTGAGAAATATTGAGCTAATTTGTCAGGAGAATGAAGGTGAAAGTGACCCCGTTTTACAGAGGATTATAGAGATTCTATACGCTACAGATGTAAGTGTCTCAGCTGTATGCAGAACCTTGGCCAGTCAGCTTTATTTCCTCCTCTTACTATTGCTAGGGATTCAGTACTGAGGGGGCAGGGTTAATGGGACTGCAATGATCTTGACTTCTCAGATGTGCTCTCAGAGTTGCTTTAATGGAGCAGTAAATTGAGTGAGGCTGCTTGGATGACAGAATGAGCAGGGCAGGGATTGTGTTTGGCCTTTAGCAGTAAAGTGCCCTGAATGGCAGAGCATTATCTCCTTTGATCAGTCTCTATAATTTGTGAGGGATATTCATGTGCAGTATCCTTGCTTGGATACTGATTTTCCACAAATTAAAGCTACATATTTAGGCATTTTTGTAAAGACCCACATTCCTTACTGGACAATATTTCATGTGTGTATATCTGGGATGCACTGAATGCAGAATTTTTGAACTGGACTCTACTGAATTTTACACAAGTGATTCAGCTGGATGTGAAAAAAAATCAAAATTCCCCCCCCCCCCCCCAAGATTGCCTCGTCCTACCCCAGCTTAATTCAAATTTGGATCATGGATTCAGTGCATGCCTAGTTCGGTTTCTAGATACTTATTGCAACCTCTAGCTTATATCTTTTCCTTCTCCCATGCAGGATGGTTTTGTCATACCTGATGAAGGAGCACCCCCTGAAGACCAAGAAGAATATTAACCACATGCACACCTATATCGCAGTCATTTATTGTCCAAATCATGTGCTTAACGTTAAATAACCCCATTTATTCTCAGAGGGATGTTTCTCTGCACCTAGGGGGCAACACCTTTTCTTTTGAACGTGCACTTTGCCAAAGTTTCACTCATTTTGCAGGGCTTAGGTATTGGACATATGGGTTTGTGGCAGAAAAGTGGTGTAATGAGCTGATGAAGGTTCAGTTACTGGTGGGACTGTTTGTTGTACAGTATACCTACCAATGCCTTAAGGGGTTTCTAAATGCTTTTCTAAGTCCTACAGTAAATGTGTGTCTCTGCAGTAATGCTTATTCCTGACTGAGCAGCTTTCTTACAGTGTATAGTGCTTGTGAGTACTTTCATGTTGGACGATCTGATTCTTGTGCTGTAAGCCTCTGCTCTGTCTGCAGAAGAAATTAAGATTGTGCCCTCCCTGGCAGCCTGGGGATTCAAGATTAACATGTACCTGTACAAAAATGAGATGAAATTTGAGTGGCAAACCTCTGAGTTTTCAGCATTTCTCTCTTCATCCTCTTCCTTTGTTTTAACATTGTGAGACTTTGTATTTATGTTCCTCTTGCTCCTTCTTTTTAAGTATCTGCTGTCTTTCCCACCCCATATTGCCAGGCTTCACCTCTGGAACAGGAACACTGCTGTTTTTACAATAAATTGGGATTTGGTGATGCCATAACAAGTGGGAATTGCTTTATTACACACTTCCTGTGCTTCCGTAGTCAGCCACTTGCTGTCCTTTCTAGTCCCCTTCTGGCCTTTTTACGCTATTATTCTCTTTTTATTTGGTTTCACTTGGTTTTTCTACTTTAAATAATTTCTAAATAAAACTTCTGCATTTCAAGAGTTTGCTGGAGTGCATTAGACTGTTGTCTTGATCTCTGTGCCCCTGCCTGACTTGCCCTGCCCCCCTCTCTGTTTTTATCACATGGGCAGAGTTCTGGTCGATACATCCTCTGAATGGGAATTGGCATATACATTGGAGGGATGGGTATGAACAGGATGGCATTGCTAGAAGCAAGAGTACTGCTGATTTGTTTTAACATTTGGAAGCGGCAAAACTGAATGGGCAGTCAATTACTGATTTAAGTCACATTTATACACAACATTAAAACTGTTAACATTTTGTTTATTATAAAATGGTATAAAGTAAAGTCAAAATGTTATTTTGGCTTTACATCCCCTTTAAATTATAGTCCCGATTTGTTGCCTATAATAGGAAATACATTGTATCCTGCTTGTGTATCTTGATAATCTTACCTTATGTCTCACCCAAAGCATCTGCAGCCCTGACACCATAGCTAATATTATAGGCTCACATCATGTAAAAGTTCAGCACTCACCCGAGGATACCCAGGTAGCTGAGTTAGTCATTGGGCTAATAGGGTAGAGCCAGAATTTGAAGATCCTAGTAGAAGTAAAGATGCTATTCGCAAATTAACTGTAAAATTGTGCCTCCTAAACAGTGGGCCAGCAACACAAACCAACATGTTGTTAGGCAAAGGCTACTGATAACTTCCCAGCAGGCCAGCATATTGCATTGTCTTCCTACATATGCGAGCAGCTAGGAACCTCCCTATTAAAGTGACAGTGTACACCCCCCCCCCCTTTCCAACATGAGCTCAATGTATGGGGCTTGTGCTAGACATGCCTATTGTTTTAATTAAGAAATGGATGTGGTTTTTATTTCTGGAACTAAACAAGAATCTAAAGCCTGTTTTGCTTTAGTACCTTTTGTCACTTCTGGCCCCAAAGAAGTCGATAAAGCTTATCAGTCAATCGAGAAGCACCTGACAATGAGCTGCTGAAAGACTGCTGCTTAGAGAAGTTTTTTTTAATGGTAGATAGGGAACGCTAAACAAATTAGTGTGTATATAAAGGAAGCGGGAGGTCCGTTTAGTGAGCATAGCCAAATTTCAAAGTAGTGTTTTATAATGGCAAATCAATTTAATTTTTTTAAATTAAAACTGCAGGCGGAAGTTAATTTAAACACAAGTCCACAACCTTAACTTTTCACCTTGTTTTTCAAATACTTCTAAAGTCTTCCCTCCTTTCTCGAACATTGTCATTAGTACCAAAGTGTACCTGACCACCAGGTCTTCCTCAGCCCCTCCCAATAATCACTTGCTCCTTAACCTGCTGAACCCCAGCACCAGGCAAACAACCGACCGTTGAGCATGTTGGATCCTTGTGACAAATTCCCCTATACACCTGAATAACCTTATAAATATGTACTATAATGTATAGTGAACCCTTTGACACTGTAACTCCTAGGGATATGCTACAAGCAGCAGGGCACTTTGTGTAACCCCAAACACCGACAGGAGCAGTGGGTGATTGTTAAGCCCAAACACCGACAGGAGGAGTGCCCAATGTGTAACGCGGTCATGATGCTAAAAGTAGAAATGCACCAGTAGTAGCAAAGTATGCTGCCTAACCACAAACATGACATCCTTGTGGTGAAGTGGCTTCAAGGAAATAATGGAAAGATACTTTTGGTAATAAAAATTGATGCCATGATAGTTTAGGATTCAGATTTCATTCACTGGGTTCAATTCACCTAACATATAGTAATGGGACCTAATGCCCAACTAAACCCCACCATAATATAACTAGGTCCTAAATTAAACCAGTTTCCCTTTCATCCATTGACGCCTTTGTGCAAAGGTGAGAAACCTGTACCACACAGCACAATTGGTAGGAAGTAGAGACGCTATCCGTGGCAACAGTCATACCGGGCACGGTGGATTACAATTTTTATGGAGTAGTGGAAGCTACCTAAGGGAGTCGAAGCTGCAGAGGAGAATGACGTTGCTATTGCTAAGGAAGAAGACCACCTGGTGAACCTTAAAGGTAAGTTTTTTTTTTTTTTAAACTTGTAGGGGCGCCTTTAGCCAGTTATTTTTGCTGTGTTAGTACTTGAGTTTGCATGAGGGCCCAGAAACGTTTGCTGTATGGAGTCATGTGATTTCTGATGACAGCCCTGTAAGCAAGTAGTTAGTATGATTAATACAGCAGTACAGGTTCTCCAGTGGACACTTTCCACTGGCACACAGAACTGTATTCAAATGGGAACAGCACCACCAATTTTCTTCAGATTAAAAAGTCTTTAATGCACACGTTAGGTCATTACAGCAATGTTTCAGTGCCTGCCTGGCCCTTTATCAAGCATGATAAAGGCAAAGGCGGCTTATAGAATAAATTGGTAAAGGGCCAATCTGTGGCTGAAACGTTGCTGTAATGACCTAAAAGTGTGTATTAATCACAATTTTATACAAAGAAAATTTGTGGTTCTGTTCCAATTTGAATCCACATACAGCAGAGTGACCACATATGAGGATGAAAGGGTTTGCATTTATAATTTGGATTTAGCAACACCACTAAATTTGAATGTGTTTAGTATTCTGTTGTAGAAGTAAAACAAGAATGACATAATTTTAATACTCAATATGTAAATAATGAAATGATGTTGCCATGTGTTAATTTTACTAGGTTTTACATATACATTAAATATGGATACATTCCATGAAATGGATCATTAGTTTACAGACAAGTTTCTATTGAAGCCAATGTCTTCTACATACACTGCATGTAGGTCTGTGATAATTCAATGTCAATTCATGCATGATACATTTGCCTCTCTATTTTCTATTCCATGTGCATTCTCTGATGTTTGATAAGATTTGAATACCTTGTGAAATATTTCCCGCACTCGCAGCAAAGAAATGGTTTCTCTCCCGTGTGACTTCTCTGGTGGATGTCAAGGTTAGTATCTTTAGCAAAGCATTTCCCACATTCAGGACATTCAAATGGTTTTTCACCTGTGTGATTGGCTTGATAAAATTAGACTTGCGTGTAAAGCATTTGCCACACTCCGAACAAAGGAACGGCTTTTCCCCTGTGTGACTTCTCTGATGGACAACAAGACTTGAGTTCTTAGTAAACCTCTTTCCACATTCAAAACATACATATGGCTTCTCTCCTGTGTGAACAACCTGATGAGCTAGAAGAGTTGAATTGTTATTCTACACTCTACGGTAAACTGCTCCAATTCTTGTAGATTAGAAGGATGCCATCTCCCAGCATCACTCTTGAGAACACTCCACCTGTGTTCAATGGGATTTAGATCTGGATCCATTGCTGTCTCTTCAAAGCAGACTAGTGTTTTATATTTAACCATTTTTTGTTGCTTTTTTTTGAAGTGTGCAGGAAAACCCATGATCTGCAATCAACACCCATCTTTCTGACACTGGGTACAATATTACACTCCTAAATGCCTTGTTAAAATGCTTCCTGATTCCATGATGCCATGCACAGAATCAAGGCACCCAGTTCTATGGGCAACAAAGCAACACCAAAACTGTGGCAAAACTCCTCCATGATCCTGTTGCATCTCATCTGTCCCAGGCCATTCTCAGGTATGTTTTAGCAATCTCCAGTCAGATTTTCTTATGCATCCTTAAGTTAACATGTAGGGATAGATTTATAAAAAAACATGATATCACATTTATCAATGGGTGACACAAAGTTCACATTTGGTTAATATGATTCTTAAATCCCATAGGACTGAAAAGAAAGTGAGTGAGTTTTTTCTCTGGTGAGCTCTAACCTCACATTATAGAATAATAATGTCAGGATGGCTGTTGAATTGGGACTACAGTAGTAACTGCGTGTTTAAAGAGCTTGCCACTCAGCCTATGCAAACCTTTTAGGGTGTTTAAACTCAACATGGGCCAATTAGCACACAGCATAGGTTTTTTGTTTTTCAAGCCCAAACTGACCTTTTTGCCTTGCCAGATCAGATTAGTTCCTGGAGTGACTTGTGGTGTGTGTGTGTGTGTGTGTGTGTGTGTGTGTGTGTGTGTGTGTGTGTGTGTGTGTGTGTGTGTGTGTAGTAAGAAATATACCTTCTTTATAGTGAATATAATTTTTCTCAGTAAAACTAAATAACCCATAACCCAGCCTGAGGAACCCCCTAGTCTCTGACTACTTATACCACTGGTACTTAACTGTTTATGTCGCTGTCCGTGTGGCTTTCTGTGTGGTCAAACATTAGTGCCACTAAGAGCAGCTGCTCGCCTTGTAACTCCCCCACAAGTTCAGTGTTTTGGCTGAGCGCCTTATCAATAGAGAGGAAGGGAGTGCGAGTACTCGGAACTGCCTTCAGCCATAGCAATCCTTTCAGCACAATAACCCCTTCTTAACAGATGTAGAAATAACATGCAATCAATTTTCATTTTTTTGTCAATTATTTACCCTTTCGTTCAGCAGCTCTCCAGCTTGAAATCGCAGCAGCTATCTAGTTGCTAGAGTCCAATTCACCCTAGCAACCAGGTCAACTTAAATCTGCCTGCCTGTTGATTGATGTTCTTTCACTAGAATTTAAACAATCATTTCCTGAATCCAGAGTTTGGCATACATGGAATTCTTACTTAAAATAAGCATATTTCCTGGTCATGGAGACAATGAGCAGACACATCGTTAATAAGATCAAGATGTCATCTGTAGAGGCCCACAGAATGTCTCTATATATCTCTGAATATGTCATTAAAGGGATGGTTCACCTTTAACTTAAAGATTCATGGGAAAATTTTTTTTTTTACAAAATATGTCTGTTAATATTGTTCCTCTAGTAGAATTCTGTATTGAAATCTGCTTTTCAAAAGGGCAGAGATTTTTTTTTTTATATTTAATTTTCAAATCTGACATGGGGCTAGACATGTCAGTTTCCTAGGTGCCCCCAGTCATGCAACTTGTACAGTCTTTATTGCTGTACTGCAAGTTGGAGTGATATCTTATCCCCCTTCCCCCTCAGTGGCCCATCTATAGACAAATGGGAATGTAACAAGATAACAGCTCCCTGGTAGTTTTAAGAACAGCATTCAGTAGTAAAAGTTCCCACTGCAATTCCTCCAGTTACACTGAGTAGGAGAAACAATAGCCTGTCTGAAAGTAGTTCCATAGTGAAGGGCTGACTCTTTCTAAAAACACATTCCCAGGCAAAATGACCTGACATGGCTGCCTACACACCAATATTACAACTAATAATGGCTCGTGTCTGATAGTGAACAGCAATTGTATTCAATAATTAATAGATATTCTTTATCGATGAAGCAATATTCTATGCCAAAGCACTTTTGGTGTGCAGATACCACAGCAGAGTGCCCTGCTATATAGGCACAAGTATTTCTCACTCAAACACCTGTTCCCTGTGACTTCTATATAGAAGGACATATTTAATACTTACACACTTATACCCTGTTCAATGAATTTATTACTTGCCCACCTGGGCCCTTTTTCATGATTTATACGGGAGAAAGTACATCTTACTCGGATACCTGAGCCATGTTCAGTGATTTATATGCAGGGAAGTATTAATTAGGTTTAGGTTGTTAAATATCATCTACTCACCAGTAACCTACAAACTACAGCCAAAGGGAGCAGACTGAACCAATGACAGGTGGGGTGCCAAGGGTTCAGAGACAGAAGATGTACATGCCTAAGGTGAAAGCACAAGTACATGCCTAGCTCCCTCCCCACCACTGCACCCTTGGCACGTGACTCTTCTGCCTACCCGGCCATGGAGTATATATTACACACTTACCTACTCCATATTCTCTATATGTGGAGAATATTTCTGCTGTTCTGCTGTATACAAGGGTAGAAGTATATTCAGTACATTCACAAGTGTTTTAGGGTTCATAACCCTGTTCTTATATTTATGCACATAGAGGTGAGTATGCACTCATAAACCTGCCCTCTGTCTTCTAACCCAAGTAGAAGTATAAAGTACTCGCACACACCTGGCTTGATAGGGCTTTCCGTGTTACTGGACTGCTGGAGATCTCTCCCACATGTATTTTTTCCATGATCAGATTGAGACATCACCTTAGGAGTATTCGCAGTATCACGGCCACCTGTATATGACATTCACATGAATGCTAAGTAAGGAAACTTTTTATTGGGTAATATCCTAAAATAACCTCAAAAGTTTGCACCAGTCCTACTAACCCAAAGTGAGACAGAATAAAATTCTGGGTATGCATATTTTCCTGTGCACAGCTTCATCTGACTTGGATGGATTCTGTTCTCAAGTTAGCCTTGGTCACTACTACCCTGGCCTTGAGGGCAAAGCCACCTGTTTGCCTTTAAGAGCAGTTCTTCATTTTTCATTGCTGATATCTTTATGCTCTCCTACTGGTAAATCTCCTTTCTATCCTTTAATTTCCCCAACAATAACAGTTACGTGTGCACTGTTTGAAAGCAAACATCTGATTGGTTGCTATGGGCTTCAATGACTGGTGCAAAAATGTTGTGTTTGCGTACATTACCCCACCAATACCCTAAAGGTACACAAGTTACAGCATTTCTAGCCTAATTCTTTGTTCAGTATTTATTTGGTACCAATATTTTGGGGAGCACTAAAAGTTAACTTTAGTGTATTATAGAATGTCATATATTTAGCAAGTTTTCATTTGTGTTTATTGTTTTATTTTTTAATTACTTACCTTCTTCTAATGCTCTCCAGTTTTCAAATAGGGGTCTCTGACCCACAGTCAAACTATTGCTCGGCACAAATATTCACAGAATATCTTTCTTAATTAGAGCCAAAGTGAACTACCCATTTAGCAGTGAGCAATCATGAGCACCAGCTAGGACTCAATCAATTATATTTACCCCATTAAAATCATTTTCATATGGATGTATATACACTTCTAAAGGAAATACACTTACTCTAACTTTCATTAACTGTAAAACATTTTATGATGATCATGAGCAGATTTACAGTTGGTAAAAGACTCCTCTTTGTGGTAAACGATAATAGAATATTGTCTTCCTAACATTGATACTTTTATGGATGCTGATGAGTTACCTGGCTAAAGGCTCACTTAGATACATATAATAACCCTAACAAGGGGAAGGCAGAAGAGGCGTATGCAATAGTGGTGCTAAGCATTTACCTTTTCTGTCTGTCTATCCATAGATCGTAGGTCCAGGAGAAGCAGATATTACGATCGCCCACAAGACACTAACCTGACGAATGTCACTGCAGGAGTGAGTACCAGTGGGGGGGTAAGAAAAACAACTTTGCCTTGGGTGCCTCACTGCCTTGGCCCACTGCTGCCCTACCCCTAATACACTGGTTAGCAGTCAGAGCTCACAATGAAATAAATCCCTAATACTTCATGAAATTGTTTATATTATAGCATATTTATACTATGGCAACTTTTAATAAGCACATATTCACTTATTGTTTTTATTAATGTAAGTGTAATTTTAAAGGAGAAGGAAAGCTCCAAGACAGTTTATTGCCAACATATTAGCCACAATTGTGCAAGCTAGAATGCTATATTTAGTGTGCAGAATGCTTAACCATACCTGAGTAACAGCTCTAGACACTCTCTGTTTGTTTAGGATAAAAGCTGCCATATGACCTTGGTGTGACATCACTTCCTGCCTGAGTCTCTCCCTGCTCACTTACAGCTCTGAGCTCAGATTACATCAGGGATGGGAGGGGGAGAGGAGCAAACTGAGCATGCTCAAGCCCTGCCCTGGAGGTTTAAGCTGAAAACAGTTAGTCTGATACAGAAGCCCATGAGTACACAATAGAAGGAAAGAAATGTGCTGTTTGACAGAGGACTCAGAGCAGAATTACTTTGAGGGGTTACTGGTGTATTTATATAGACCTTTCTGATAAAGATTACTTACTTTTAGCGTTTACTTCTCCTTTAAGATGTTTTATCATAGCAATTGGTCACTTTACAGCAGGGCCTTCACTAGGGGTAGGCAGAAGAGGCAGCTGCCTAGGGTGCAACAATTGGGGGGCGCTGGGCAGCTGCCTCTTCTGCCTACCCCTAGACCAGACTCACCTGCTCACCAGACACAACTGGCCGATTGAGAACGGCGACAGGGCCACACATGTGCGTGATGTCGCCGCACATGCACTTAAGCATGCGATGTCAGAGTATGCGCGTTACGTCACTGCACATAAGCGTAAGACGTCGCCACACATGCGATAGGGGAAGTTGGCCGGCTGAGTCGCCTACGGTGTACGACTCGTCTGGCCCGCCTCTGCTTTACAGCATCTCTTACTTGCTTTACTGTGGTAGTCACTTTATGGTTCTGATGTAATCTCCTATTGATTGGGTTATTTTGTGTATATTTGTGATTGGGTTGTAGGCATGCATGTCTGCCATCAGAGGGGCACAAGGGGTACAGCTGTACCGGGCCTGGTGATTGTTCAGCTCTTGAGTTGCGTAGCAGCACCAAATGGGGTTGAAAAGCTGCTGCCAAGTTGAGACAGAAGCCGACAGATGTTACATGCAGCCAATGAAAAGCTGTTGAATGGGGCCAAAGAAGAATAGAATGACGAAGAACCCTAAGTTTCACTGAATTCCCCTGGTCACAAATTTTCTTTAAAAAAAAAAACTTTTAATGGGGACCCTGGCCACCAATATTTTTCAATAACTTTTTTGATAGACCCTGGTAACCAATGTGTTTTTTTTTTTTTTTTTTTAAACTTATAGGCGGCCCTAGCCACCAGTGGGGACCCTGCCCACCAACGTTTTTTGTTTTTAACAAACTTTGAGGGGGGTCCTAGCCACCAATGGCATTTTACAACTTGTAGGAAGGACCTGGCCATGAATTAAATTTTTAAACTGCTACTAAGGCCCTGACCACCAATAGCTTTTTTTATAACTTATTGGGGTGTCTTAACTGTTTTAGTTCCGTCTGTGTGGCCTTTTTTATACTGTGAGGTGTGGCTTGTAGGCAGGGGGAATCGGGGGGGGCTAGAAAATGTTGTCGTACAGGGCCCCGTGATTTCCGATGGTGGCCCTGTAGGTATGGTTACCTTGATAGGTCCCAGTTGGGACCGAAATGTCATGCTGGCTTTACATGCTGTTTTTTTTAATACACTTGTTTGACTTTTTTGGAAAAATATTGCTGTTTCTTTTTTGTATTTAATATATAGTGAATAAAGTACCCCCTCTTGTAAAATATAAGTAAAAATGTTCACGTTTCAGTGCACTAAGAGAATTTTTTGTGTTGTATTCACCGATCCCTAGGGGAGAAAAATATACTATATGGTGTATTAACCTTTAGATTGCAGCTACGTTCAATTCAAAAAGGACTCACTTAGGGAGCGTTTATTCCTGCGTGTAGTATAGATGGCAGGCTCCTTCGGCGTATCTCACTTGCGGTGTAATATCTCTCTGTATAGTAGCATTACTTGTAATCAGTATCTCGTGAACCCTGGTTTTATTTTGAGGCTAGATCCAGTGTAAAATCTAAAATGTAAGGCTATTAGAAGTTACTGAGTAGATCCATGACCATATAAAAACACAAGGCCAAAGGAGTCATGGAACTCCGAGGTGACTTCAAATATCCTCATATTTTGCAACATGGAGTCCTTTATTTATTATAACACGTTTCAGTGAGTCATGTGACAGAAATGACATCACTAAGCTCCCGATTATAACCAATGACATCATTAAGCACGGTTTATAAGGATATAATTAACTGGATATTCATGGATCTTGTGTATTATATAGCTATATATATTATATAAAATGATGCATTGTAGGTAAAAAAAAAATCATGAAAAATAACATTTTGCATGCACCTCCTCCAGGTTCACCGGAGCACCCCAGACAGTGCTTGTTGGGTCCAGCTAGGCAGATTTTTCCCTACTGTCTGCCATATAGAATAGGGTGCTCTCATACTGGGCACACAACAGCAGCACATGACCTACAATCATAAAGCCTGGCTGTGCCATGAGTCCTAGGGCCAACTGTGTCCACCCAAGCTGCCCAGGAATGCACTGAAAGCCAAGTAATACAAACAGTAAACAAATCTAAAGAGCAATATGCCTGTGATTGAAGGAATGATATATCAAACTCCAAGAAACTCACCATCTACCAATCACAAGGGAGGGAATACAAACGGACCTAATACCTGGAAAGTTTACAGAATATCAAAGAGACAGATCTTGAGCAGTGCCGTACAGTGTACTCAGCCTGGAAACAGAACTGGAAAGGCACAGACAGACTTGCGGGCCCAGGGAGAGCAAACTGTACCAGTGATGTAACCAGGAGGCAGTGGAGGATGAGGCTCACTTTTTACTACAGGGTCCCAAAAACTTAGCACTAAGGGACACTTACTCCCAGAGATTCTCCCATCAGACTTCACATCCATAGAAGAAGAGAGGAAACTCCACACCCTACTGGGAGAAGAGGCACAGTAACAATGGCTGCATAATATTTAAAAGACTGAGATAGACAGGACTTTCCCCTATCCCCACATACAGTCCGTAAAACTCCCCTCTACCCAGGGCTGGACTGGCGATCTGGCTCTTCAGGAAAATGCCCAAGGGGCCACTCCATTTAATGCTAAGTGGGCTGCCAAGGAGAAGCCACTGACTTTCCACTGGCCTTTACAAAAAAAAAAAAAAAAAAAAAAACATTTTTTTCTTTTAACTTTTATGGTGGTGGGGGGCCCTGGTCACCAATGTTTTGTTTTTTTGTTTGTTTTTGTTTTTTAATTTGGGTGACCAATAACTTTTTAAAACTTTTACTGGGGGCCCAACCACCATTTTATTTTTTTTTATTTTTTTTATTTTTTTTTTTTAATTGTGAGACACTGGCCACCAATGTTTTATTTTTTTTTTTTTACTTGTAGAGGGCCCTGACCACCATTTTTTCATTTTATTTTATGTGCAGGCCCTGACCACCAATGTTTTCTGGGGGGGGGCTGGCTGCCAGTGTTGCACATTTACAGTATATGTGGGCTGCTTTGATTTTTTTGCCAGGGTTGATTTTAACTCCCAGTCCAGCCCTGCCTGTACCCATATAATGCCACTCCCAACCCCACCAATTACACTCATTCTATACTTTAACAGTGCTAAATGTATTTGCTCCTGCCAATAAAGCTCATTTCATTTGATTTAAGGGCCATGGCATACTTCATTTTTTTATTTACCCAAAGTTTTCTCACAATTCACTTTACAGGAGATGACACCTGAAGAGAGCAGATTTATTGCAGGCCATCAATCTCCTGGTGTGCTATCAACATAAGAGAGGAGTAGAGAGGGTGGGGAGAGTGTGTGAGGAGAAAGAGACTGTATTTACATAGTGCTGCTAGGATACACAGTACTGTACAGTGATATAGAGTACGTAAGGGGGACAGGGGGAAGTACAAATCTGTATAACTTTATATGGTCTATTAGCAGGACTGTATTTAGGTCCAATGCTGCCCTACATGAATGCCCCTACATGAAGCGCATGATGTCACTTCCGCCAACTAGCCCGGCCCCATACCCTCACCCCCCCCCCCAGCTCTTTCACCAGATTTCCTATGGAAATCCGTGGAAGAGGCTTGGCGATTTTATAATTTTTTTTTATTTAAAAAATAAATTTATAGGCACCCGAGGGCTGCCCCAACACCTGCCTCCCTAGGCACAGGCCCTTGAGTGCCTTAATATAAATACACCCCTGGCTACTAGGATACTAGTGATGCGCAGGTCGTGTTTTTCTTGACGCGGATCCAACACAACCTGAACCCATCCGCACCTGCCACCTCTCCTGTATTTATAGGGCTGTGTAGCCCTGCCGATGATGTCACAAAAGAGGCAGGTGTGACAAGTGTGCGCCTATAAAAATATAAGGAAGCCAGCAGTATAAGGTCACAGCTGGGGAGAGCAGTGACCCACAAAGGAACTACTGATATAAGTATACACAGTGCTGTACAGTGATACAAGCTAGGCGAGTACCCACATGGGGACAAGCAATATAAAAAAATACATGTGTAACTATATATAGTGTTACTGGGATACAAAGTGCTGTACAGTGATACTGTATAGGGAAGTCTAACCCTAACACCACTAATTTAAGGAAGAAATACAAAAAAATTAACCACAGCAAGGAACTTGAATTTTTTCTAACTTTTCTATGGACAGGACTACAATTCCCATCATGCAGCAGAGCTCAGAACCCTTTTACTACATTCGTAAAGAGGGCACCTAATGTTTGTGGAGGGACTGCACTCTGGCTACTGTATAAAAGAGGAGAGCTATTGGACAGAAAGGGAGATTCTGGCTACTGTGTACCTGCTGTGCATGCTTTGGGAGAAAGAGCTGCAACAGTGAGAGAGGGAGCCACCAGCACAGGTCCTGATCCAATGGAAGCTGCTACAGAGAGAGAGAGCCTGGAGAGAAGCTCACCCTGCTATCCCAGTTTTGGACTGAGACCTGTAAAAGATCTGTTCTCAGCGCTAGCCTGAAAGGGAGCAGGAGTCTGATTGTTTAGTAGGAAAGTCCCAGATTGGAAGGCTACACAGAGGCCCAGGTGATTACAGCTGCCTGAGAACAGAGCTCCCGGCATCATCTCACCTCATATCTGCTACTCAAATTGATCCAGTGACTCAGGAGCACAGACTGTGAGTATCTTGCCAACATATTACACTATTGGGGAACTGTGTACTTATTAACCCAAGGGAGTTAATCTGATTGTTGCTGAAATATGCCCTCAAGTAATTCTTCACCTGGAAGGATAGTGTTTTGCATAGGAAGTACAACTTACTTAGCCTCCATTGCTAATTGGTGAATTATAGAGGTTTATTGTTTCTAGTAAAAAAAAAAATGAAGCAGGAAGGGGTGGGACCTTAAATATCAGAGGGGGGTCAGTTGGTAGATGAAAACAAAATAAAAGCACAGAATCTGAATTCATATTTTTTGTCTGTCGAGGAACCAGTTATTGAAGTTTTCCTTCTTAATAGTCCCAATTATAGTAATACAACTAATGATGCATGGTTCACACACGAGGAAATTCAATAGAGACTAGAACATGTTAAGATAAACAAAGGTCCGGGGCGAGATGGTATTCATCCCAGGGTACTTAGCGAGCTTAGCTCTGTGATTGCCAAACCTCTTTACTTAATTTTTCAGGATTCATTGAGGTCTGGCATAGTGCTGAGAGACTGGCGAATTGCTAATGTGGTGCCACTATTCAAAAAGGGATTCGGTTCTCCGCCTCAAAACTATAGGCCAGTTAGTCTGACATCAAAGCATTTTGAAGGGTTAATAAAGGATAAGATACTGGACTTCATAGCAAATCATAATACTAAGGGGGGTATTCACAAAAGTGTCGGGAACGAAAAAATGTCTTTAAAATGTCGTAGAAAGTGTCGTACTAACAGCCGACAAATTCACAGAGCATTTCTCCGCCAATTTTCCAACATGTGCGACACTTTTGAATTTGTGTCGTTAAAAGTGGGCGTGGTTTTTTCGGCGCCACTTTTCCCGACATTTTTATGAATTACTCGTAAACTCATTTTTTTTACCGACAATTTTTCAGACACTTTAGGCTCTCCAAAATGAAAATGTCAGACAAATTGTCGTTTAAAATGTCTTGGTAAATGTCGTTTGTACGATGAAAAGATATACGACATTTTAGAAAATTGTCAGACTTACGAGACATTCAGGGATGGTAACATCTGCCTTTGTGAATTTGCCGTTCATACGACATTTTACAAATTTGTCGACCGCCACTTCTGGGTTACTTTTTTTACCGACACTTTTGTGAATTCCCCCCTATGAGTTTGTGCCACATGGTTTTATGCGTAATAGATCTTGCCGAACTAACTTAATTTCTTTTTATGAGAAGGTGAGCAGGGACCTGGATTCTGGGATGGCAGTGGATGTGATTTACTTAGACTTTGCTAAAGCATTTGATACAGTGCCACACAGACGGTTACTGGTTAAATGAAGGAATGTTGGCCTGGAACATAGTATTTGTACCTGGATAGAGAACTGGCTAAAAGATAGACTACAAAGAGTGGTGGTAAATGGAACATTTTCTAATTGGACCAGTGTTGTTAGTGGAGTACCGCAGGGCTCTGTACTAGGTCCCTTGCCTTCCAACTTGTTTATTAATGACCTGGAGGTGGCCATTGAAAGTACTGTTTCTATTTTTGCAGATGAGACTAAATTGTGCAGAACTATAGGTTCCATGCAGGATGCTGCCACTTTGCACAGTGATTTGTCTAAATTGGGAAACTGGGCAGCAAACTGGAAAATGAGCTTCAATGTTGATAAATGCAGGTTATGCACTTTGGCAAAAATAATATAAATACAAGTTATACACTAAATGGCAGTGTGTTGGGAGTTTCCTTAAATGAGAAGGATCTAGGGGTCTTTGTAGATAACACGTTGTCTAATTCTGGGCAGTGTCATTCTGTGGCTACTAAAGCAAATAAAGTTCTGTCTTGCATAAAAAAGGGCATTAACTCAAGGCATGAAAACATAATTATGTTTCTTTATAGGTCCCTGGTGAGGCCTCATCTGGAGTATGGGGGCAGTTTTGGACTCCAGTCCTTAAGAGGGATATAAATGAGCTGGAGAGAGTGCAGAGACTAAGTGCAACTAAACTGGTTAGAGGGAGGGAAGAGTTAAATTATGAGGGGAGACTGACAAGGTTGGGGTTGTTTTCTGTGGAAAAAAGGCGCTTGTGAGGGGACATGATTAGACTTTACAAGTACATTAGAGGACATTATAGACAAATAGCAGGGGACCTTTTTACCCATAAAGAGAATCACGTACCAGAGGCCTCCCCTTCAGACTAGAGGAAAAGAAGTTTCATTTAAAGGAACAGAGTAGGGGGTTCATCACAGTGAGGACAGTGAGGTTGGGGAATGCACTGCCGGGTGATGATTCAGTTAATGACTATAAGAGGGACTTGGATGATTTCTTGGACAGACATAATACAAAGGCTATTGTGATACTAAACTCTATAGTTAGTATAGATATGGGTATATATCATTTATGTGACAGTAGGGAGGGGTGTGTGTATGGATGCTGGGTTATAGTGATGTGCAGACCGACCCTGATTCCTGCACAAAATCTTCGGGGCAGGTGTGGGTCGAGCGCTTCTCCTGCTCTGCCCACCTGTGACCTAGTATTGCCGGCTTCCGGCGCAGAAATTTATAGACTTCCGTCTGCCTCCACCCACCCCTTTTGTGACATCACTGTGGGGCACAGCGGGCACGGGTCTCTAAAAAGAGGGCAGGAGCAGGCTGGGGGGCGGGGTAGGGTTGAGAAATTCTCGACCTGCACATCATTACTGGGTTTTCATTTGGAGGGGTTGAACTTGATGGACTTTGTCTATGTAGCTATGTAACCTTTAAGTTCAATTTTAGTATGATGTAGAAAGTAATATTCTGAGACAATTCGTAATTCATTTTCATGTTTTATTGTTTTTTTTTTAGTTATTGGGCTTTTTATTCAGTAGCTCTCCACTTTGTCGTTACAGAAATCCGGTTGCTATGTTCCAACTTATCATAGCAACCATGCACAGACATGAATAAGAGACTAGAATGTGAATAGGAGATGGCTTGAATTGAAAGATGAGTAATAAAAAGTAGCAATAACTAAAAGTAACTTAAATATATGAATATTCACCAAATTTCAGATCTGCAAGAGGTTAAATTCCTGACAGTGTGCAATCACTTGGACTGCACCAAAATACTGACCAGGAGTGCAACAGAATATAAGTTTGAAAGTTTTACTGTTTATTAGGTTCTAATGAAGAAATAAATAGTTTCTAACAGAGCAGCTAACTTCTGTGGAAAGAAATCATAGTCACACACTGAGCAGAATCTTTACCAGACTAAAATCCTTAATGGACTTTCCCTTACCCCCCATGTATATCCCATCATTTGGTCTGGCCCCTCCTCAGTGCTTTAGCTCCACAGAAGAGGTAAGATGTCTGTTACTGCTCTAATCACCTCAAACGTTTTACAGTTGATTTTAAGGGTTATTTCTTTGCTGAAGCAACTTGTTTTACCTCCAGCTATAGCAACTTCATGCTTTTAACAGTTTAGTAGTGTGTAACATATTCCAAAAAGTGTGTGATGGAGACAGGCAGAGCACATGGCATCTAAAATGTCTGCCATGGGAAAAACCTGTCTGCTGTAATCCTCTCACTGTCACCTGATTGTTATAAACTGCTCTCTGTTATGTAAAAGCCACTGTACCATCACTGTTCTGTTACTGAGTGCTTTAGCTCCACACAAGAGGTGGCCTGCTGGCCTGTGATGTACCTGAAAGTGCTGGCAGAGTTCTCCTACTGGTGTACAGGTTCCCAGACAGCTGCACCCCAATAAAACCTTATAAAATTCTGGTATGTCTGCCTGTGTTCAAGTCCTTATACCTGCTGCAGTGACTATCCCTACACTGGTGGAGTGTGTGGACCAGAGGTTCACGTGGGTTGTTGTGAGAGAAACATATACATTTATAGTCTTATCGAGCATTTTCTTTTTAGATGGGGTCAGTGACCCCCATTTGAAAGCTGGATAGAGTCAGAAGAAGAAGGCAAATAATTATAACAGAAACAATTAAGGCCAATTTAAAAGTTGCTAAGAATTTGAAATTCTATAACATACTAAAAGTTAACTTAAAGGTGAAGCACCCCTTTAAAGCAGTACTGTCTGTGAGCTGCATCCGACCCATGGCCCCTTGTAATTTCTGACTGCTGTGACTGCTTATCTTGTGTACACTCTAAATAGATCAGTAAAGAGAATGGTCCTGGCATTGTTAACACCTCAGACTCAGACTGTAAGGCCCCAGACACACATGCGGATTTACCGAGCATTTTTGACATGGTTCGCACTGCAGTTTTTAAAAAAAGAAAGAAAAAAAAAAAAGCCTAGTAGATAGGCTAGCAGTTTAAGCTTAGGTTATGGCACAACATCGCTAGCGTATACGCGGCGGTCAACACCACAGCACGACCACCCCCAAAACGCTCGGTAAATTCACGTGTCTGGGGTTTAAGTTAGTATCACACAGGGGCTGAAGTTGGCCTGCAAAAAATCAGTCCCTGCGCAGGCATTAGCCTCCTCTTCTGCCTGCACCCGGAACCGTTGTGTTGTCTATAGGCATGTGCAACTGATTTTGGAGCAAGAATGCAAACTGACATTTCTTTGCTGAGATCAGCCACTTGTGTCTGCACCTGAGCTCACACAAAGGTTCTGGGTACAGGCAGGAAAGGTGACTACTCTGTCTGTATGTGCCATATTCTACCTGCCCTACACTCCCTGTGTGTGCTATACTCTTCCTACCCTATGCTGCCTGTGTACCACACTCGAGTCCTGCAGCAGTTCCAGCGGGTTACCCACAAAAAAGCCTGTAACTTGCGGGTAGAACTTTTGGGTATAGATGCGGGTCAACGGTTCTGTGGGGTTTGCAGATCTTCTCTATAGTGAGTTTTAATCCTTTACATATGTTTCAGAAACTTTTTTTCTGATCTCCCATACTTTTAATGACATCACTTCCGGTTTAAAATGACAACACTTCCTGTTTCTTGATGGTCAGCAGGTCGCCGATCTGGTTGCGGATAAGGTACTTGCGGGTCGAAGCGGGTAAGAATGCAGGTTGTGGGTCGTGTTCATATTTCAAAAATTGGTTCTGCACAGAACTCTACCACACCCTGCCTGGCACAAGTTAGCCTCTTTTGGGTTTTATTAGGTATTTAATTATGTTCTGAGAGTTGCTGTACCATCTATAGTGGCGGAGGGGGTATATGGATTTACGGGTATGTTTTTAATTTGACTTAAAGGGTTATCTTAGCTTCTTTTTTTTTTTTTTTTTTTTTAACAATTTTTGCCATTTTTACATCATTTCAGAAACCCAAAGAGAAAGAAAGAGAAGGGGAGAAAGGAGAAGGAAAGAGGGGAGATCGAGAGCTGTCAGCTACTTAAGTGAGGTAAATCATGAATTTGAGTATGCTTCCCATATTACATGCATATTAGCAAAGTTTTCCACAGAAACTATTACATATACCCCGCTCTGATATTTTCTTTCATGTCCTGAGCTGATGGTAGTAGAATGTTCGTTCATGCAATTGAATATGTTCCAATTTTTTAACTATTTCTCTGTGGGAGGGTAGTATATTCTGTTTCCAATGTTGTGCTAATAAGCTCCTGCTTGCCAGGAGAACTTGCATTATTGTTCTTTTGAGACTTTTGTCTCTGTGGGGAATCTCAAAATTCAGTAGAGACAGCACGGAACTGAGTGTAATGGGTATGCCCGTGGTTTGTTCTATGAGACATCTGTGTCCCAGTAAATGTGCGCAATCAGGCAATTCCACCAGATATGCAGCATGGGTCTCCTATTCTCGTTGGCATCTCCAACAGAGATTGGATGAGTTAGAAAAGGCTTTATGGATCTTTTCCGGTGTCATATACCATCTGTACATAAGTTTAATAGTGAGTTCATGGTGGTTTAGTGCTTTGGAAACTTGGAGGTTTGTCTAAAAAGGTATTGCCAAAGATCCACTGTTAAGGGAATTTGGAGGTTGGCTTGCCATCTTTCAAGCTCTGCCAGGGGTTTATCCGCATTTATCATTAATAGCAAGTTGTAGATAATCGTGGTGCCCTTGCTCTTCTGTGTAGGCGCCCAGCACTTAAGTTTAAACCGGATTGGCTGAGGTGCTCCCAGCCATTTATTCATCTGAAGGTAGTGTTGTATCCTCAAATAAGTGTAAAGTTGGTCAGCAGGTAGCTTCTTTTGTAAATTGGAGAATGTTTGTAATCCATCTCGATCGTATATATCACCCATTTGTGAGGAGCCCAGTTTCTGCCATTTCCTTAAATTTAAGTCTTGTATATTCTCCTCCAAGATGGTGAGCGATACTAAAGAACATATCGGCTTGGTTAGATTGTGGTTTGCCCTGGTTGCGTACCAAGGTAAGTAGTGTTGCACGGATCGACGGGGGTAAATGCTCCATTGTTGTTCGATGATGTCTCCCCATAGTCCAGATATGAGATTTCCCAGTATGGCCAAAGTGATTTTTTTATATCCAATCTTCATGTTTCCCATCCCATCATGTCTACCCATTTCTTAACACCTGGGGTAGGTGCCAGTTGGCCAATTGGTCCAAAATAGTAGCTCTATAGTATAGTTGTGCAGGTCAGACCAGATTCTTGTTTAGGAGCTTGCATAATTCCTTGTGAAATTCTCGGTTTCTTGTGATTCCAGATGAATGCCTACAGTAGTCTTTGTAGTTGTTGAAAAAAGGAGTTATAGAGTGGGATAGGCAGAGCCCTAAATTTGTACAACCTTTTTGATAGGACTAGCATTTTCACCGCATTTAGCCTGACTAGCCAGGACACATAAGTGGTTTTTCATGTTTGTAAAGTAGTTTGAGTGTCTTTAAGCAGTGTAGCATAGTTCTGTTGATAAAGACTGTTAGGGCCCGCTGTAATTTTGGTTCCCAAGTAGCTAATTGCTATAGGCTGCCAGTCTAGGTCATATTTGGGTTTCAGTGCATCAATATCCATGGTAGGCATACAAATTGGCATAGCCTGTGTTTTAGTAACGTTAAGCTTATGGTATGACAAGGTGCCAAAATGCTTAACTAGGTCAAATAATTCCTGTAAAGCAACTGCAGGGTTAGTAAATGTCAAAGCAATATCATCTGCAAACAAAAGTATTTTGTGTTCCTGGGGACCAATAGTTATGCCTCTAATCCTCTGTGAGCTTCGTACAGCATGGGCCAGTGGATCCATACTCAAAATGTAAATTAGAGGCGAGAGGGGGCATCCCTGTCTAGTTCCATTCAATAGGGGGAAAGTGGTTGACATAAATCCACTCACATTTACTTGTGCTATTGGATCAGAGTAAAGGGCCATAATAGCGGTTATCATTGTAAAAGGAAATCCAAACGCTTCTAAGGTTAGCTTAAGGGTTAACCAGTTTACCCAGTCAAATGCCTTTTCGACGTCTAGTGC
The DNA here is from genome assembly GCA_038501925.1 of Xenopus petersii. Taxonomy (NCBI): domain Eukaryota; kingdom Metazoa; phylum Chordata; class Amphibia; order Anura; family Pipidae; genus Xenopus; species Xenopus petersii. Next base: position 120,156,017 of record CM076689.1, read on the forward strand.
TAATATAAGAGATGGTATGTTGTCTTTCTGCAGCTGCTGGATTAGGGTAATGAGTCGTCTAGTATTATCATGTAATTGACGACCTTTTACAAATACTGTTTGGCCGTTATTTATTAACTGGGGCAGAACCGTCTGGATTCTAGTTGCTAAGACAGAGGCATATATCTTTAGGTCTCCATTTAGTAAAGAAATCGGACAGTAATTAGGGCATCTAGTACTGTCTTTTCCTGGTTTGGGTATCGTTGAAATATAGGATTTCAGCATTTCCTGGGGAAACTTCCCGGTGGCTGCTGCTGCGTTAAAAGCTAAAGTAAGATATGGGGTTTTAGTGAGACAAAGGTTTTATAATACCTTTTTGTATACCCGTCCGGGCCAGGGGCATGTTGTTGATCGACACTTGCTTATAGAGTAACAGAAAAGTAATACAATGTAATAGTGCACCCGCAAGTTAAATAATAGTAAATGTAACAAACATATGTAACAACTGAGGAGTTACAAAATGGAATACATCGTGGCTTTCGTATCCATTGTGCAGTCCTCCAGTTAACTAGTTCAGGTGCTGAAGTAATTTGGCAATTAAAACTCAACTTTTATTTATCTCACATAAAAAGACCACGCTGCCGCATACACAAGACACACCATTGGGGGTACACCTCAATGATGCTGGACCATGTCCATAAAAATACAAAAAAGTTAAAAACACGTAGGATGGACAGGTAGGGAAATAGTGAACTGATAACCAATAAGCCACTATCCACACAAGTGTGATCTAAATAGGGTATAGGTCAATTGCCCCCCCCCTTACACTTATCGTTATAAGTGGTTAAATGCCCAACTTATGTTTTAGTAATTGTCTTTAGTATATCATTAGTAAATGGCGCTACCATTTAGATAATGTATATTTCCCATTTGACCACCAAAAAGCTAAGTCGGCTCAGAGTCTATACTACAAAGTTTGTTGCCATACTCTTTGTCTAGCTGCAACCAGCCCGCCCAGATTTCCCTTCCGTTTATTTCCCAGAGTTTTTCTGTCTAGCTACGTAGGGAGCGTGTGGGAGCTGGTCACCCACCGTCTACCTATGCCACCCAACACGTTTTTCAGGGGCATAAGTGAATTTTGCGTGTCTGAGGGTTTAAATAGGGTTTGGGCTCCTCCGCAAATGTGAAAAATATATATTATCTAAATGGTAGCGCCATTTACTAATGATTTACTAGAGACAATTACTATAACATAAATTGGGCGTTTAACCACTTATAAAACAATAAGTGCAAGGGGGCAATTGTTTTGTAAGTTGTTTCTGACATTTACTCAAAATATGAAGGTTTACATCCTTCTTAAGTCTGTTTAATTAGACAATTATATCGGGAGAGGGTGCAATGCGTTTTAATTTCTCCAGATCATTTATTTTTATTAGGAGTTGTTCTTGCTTCATGGCTCTATTGTATTGTGCCAAGAGTTTAGTGAAACCAAGGGATTTCTTGAGGACTATACTACAGTAGTGCGGGGGGGGATTAGTTCTGCCTGTGGGGTTCTGTCCATTTCTGAGTCTAGTATATTATTGAAGTCTCCCCCTATAATGACCGTATCTTGCTCAAGGCTGCTCACTTGTACCAGTACTTGTTTTAAGAAAGCATTTCGATAGGGTATATTGTTGTTGATTAATAGTACAAATAACATTTAAACATCTATCTTTAGGGTCAGCCAAATGTTTTACGCTCGTTATGGCTAGAGCTTGTCCAACTACAAAGAAAAGAGGAGTAGCCATTTTAGCTAAAGTTGCTGCTGCTATCATTTTGTAATGCTTAATTTTCAATTGAACTTTGGTCCTTTTGTCTGAAAATGCGTTTCTTGGATCCAGACGAGATCTGCATTTTGCTTTCTAGATTCTGCTAATGCTAATAAACGCTTGCGGGGGTTGTTTAGGCCCATCGCAATAACACTAAAACATTTTAACCCCATTTTGGATTTAATGCTCTGCTATGATGCGAACATTTGGCTGATCCTGTAGTAGCAATAATCAGTAAAACATCATAGAACATGCCAGTCTCTTAAATAGAAAGAAAGGTAGGACAGGTTAGAGTGAAAAGAAACAAAGTATCAAAAACATAACATATGTACAATTTGGCCACCTTTGTGTGCCGGTCTCTCCTTGCGTTCATGCCTAGATCCGCAGACAGTCTAGCAATATGAGAAAAGGAAAAGGGGGGGGGTGATTGGGATCTGTTGTTAAGAGCACAGTTAAAGGAAAACTATACCCCCAAAATGAACACTTAGGCAACAGTTCATATATTAAGTGGCATATTAAAGATTCTTACCAAACTGGAATATATATTTAAGTAAATATTGCCCTTTTACATCTCTTGCCTTGAGCCACCATTTCGTGACTCTATCTGTGCTGCCTCAGAGATCACCTGACCAGAAATACTACAACTCTAACGGTAACAGGAAGAAGTGTTGAAGCAAAAGACACAACTCTGTCTGTTAATTGGCTCATGTGACCTAACATATATGGTTTGTTGGTATGTTTGTGAGTACAGTGAATCCTACGATCCCAGGGGGCGGCCCTTATTTTTTAAAATGGCAAGTTTCTATTTATGGTTACCCAATGGCACATACTACTAGAAAAGTATATTATTATGAAAATGGTTTATTTACATGAAGCAGGATTTTACATATGAGCTGTTTTATGCGATATCTTTTTATAGAGACCTACATTGTATGGGGGGTATAGTTTTCCTTTAACCTTACTCTGGTGCTTGGGAGGTCATTCTAGGTGTATGTGACCCAGGGCTAAAGGTTGTTGTAGCACTGTGGAATGCACACTCAAGTCTTGACTTTGCTCTACTCCCCTTCCATGTGCAGATTACTTTGCGCTAGGTGAGGTTTGTGCTCTATTTCTACTGGAATATTCCACTGCGTTAACACTGCTTTTCCCTCCGTTGCACTTGTGATAATTGTTGTGGAATTTTGCCACTGGATGATTAATTTGGTTGGATATCCCCGCTTGTACGGTATTTCTTTTTAGCGTAGCGCTTGTGTAATGACTGCAAGCTTGTGTCTCTTAGCCAAAGTTGCCGCCGATAGGTCAGCAAAAACCTGTACTTTTTCGTAAAGCTGTGGAATGAAGTTATGCTGCCTGGTAAAGCGCATCAGGTCTTCTTTTATATGGTAGAAGTGGATTCTGAGGATAACATCTCTGGGCACAGCGGTTGGTGCATTTTTAGGCTTAGGAATTCTGTGAATACGGTCCATAATGAGGTGATCCGCAGGGGTTTCTTTGAGAGCCTTTAATATAAGGTCTTGAGCATATTGACACAGCTGGGGTTGTAAAATCTCCTCAGGTATTCCCCTAAGCCTGACATTGTTCCTCCTAGAACGGTCCTCCATATCTGCAATTTTAGCTTGCAGCCTGTCAATCTCTGAGTCGTGTTTTTTCACCATGTCTGCCATAGTATTATGCACTTCCACCAAATCCGCCATCTTAGATTCAAGGTGGTCAGTGTGCTCAGTTATGACTTGGAGCTCAGTCTTTAACTCCTGCACTGCTCGCTTAGTGTCTGTGTCATGCATTAACATGGCTTTCAGACAGTGGTAGCATATTTTTATTTGGCAGAATGTGTACTTTCCAAAAATATATGGTTTTGGGGGGTCTTTGTACTGTTAGGGGGTCTTACGGCACATTATATGCAGTCAAGGCACTATGTTCACAGAAGGCGAATTGACAGCTAAGAAAATTCATATACACTATTTTCATTTGGGGTCCGCACATTCCCACCTGCTTTGATATATCTATGCATATTGGGCATCATACTGTTCAGTAGACTCTTGACGTCAATATTTAGAGTGTTTTCCATTTGTATCTAAGAAATTGGGTGAGATAAGTGCGGCCAACTGCAATATTTTTAGGAGATTTTCAGAAATAGCATAAAAACCGCTGCCTTTAGCATTGCTTTGCAGTATATAAGTTGTAGTAGAAAGACTGCTTTAGCAATTTTTTAATCGGCAGAATGTGTACTTTCCAAAAATATATGGTTTTCTTGGGTGAACGTAGTTTTTTGTACCTTTGCCTGTCGCAAAATGCTGTATATGTGCTGATTATGCAGTATCTGGAATTACAGAACTCGTATGGGGTCTTCTTGGTCTTCTTTCTGGGGCCCCTATACGCCACATACTTAGGTATACCTATGCATATTGGGTATCAAACTGTTCAGCGGACCACAGACTTTCATGTTTAGGGTGTTTTATCTTGGTATATAATGATATGTAGGAGATACGATGCATCAGAGTTGCAAAATTGAGGTGATTTCTTGAAATGTCAGAAATTGCCAAATGTAGAAAAGCTTTGTGGCTTGGTACTTTGGAGTAGAAAGACATGCATACCCATATTAGATTTGTCAGAATGTGTACTTTCCAAAAGTATACTGTATGGTTTTCTGGGGTGAACATACATTTTTTTACTTTTGCCCCTTGAAAAATGCTGTAAATATGCAGATTTTTGCAGTATTTGGGCATCAAACTGTTCAGGGTACCCTGGGCTTTCATATATGGGGTGTTTTATCTTGGGATATAATGATATGTGGGAGATACGATGCTTCAGAGTTGCAATATTTGAGGTGATTTTCAGTAATGTCATAAAAATTGCGAAATGTAGGAAAGCTTTGCGGCTTGGTACTTTTGAGTAGAAAGACGTGCATGTCTTTGTTCTGGGGCCTCTGTACACCACATAGTTAGGTGCTCCTATGCATATTGGGCATCAAACTGTTCAGCAGATGTTTTATCTTGGTATATAATGATATGTGGGAGATACAATGCTGTAGACTGGACACTGAGGTAATTTTTCAAAAATGTAACACATTTTTATAAAAAACTACTAACCTTTAGGAAGGAATTGCAACTTGGTAGTTTGGAGTACAAATACAGTATATATTTACCCATTTTGAACTCGTTAGAATCTGTTCTTTCCAATAAGGGGTAGTTTTTTTAGGGTAAACCTACTGTTAGTGGAATGTTTGGCCTTGAAATCAGATGTATGCAGTTTTGTGGAGTGGTGCTTTGGAAATTTGGTAGTTTACTGCTTCGGAGTTTTTGATCTATAGAAGTGAGAAATCTCCATAAAACCATATATATTTGGTATGGACTCATTCAGGAGAAACAGAACTTTTCAAATCGCCCGTGTTCTGATGCATAAAATAAATTATGCTTCTGATATATGCGTTTGTATCATGTGAAACTGTTTTTTTTTTTTTTATACACTTAGAAGCCTATATCTTTTTACAGGACTGGAATGACAACTAAATTCTAGCATATTTTGAAAACTTAGGTTGTCCTAAAAAAAAATATATCTTGTTTTCGTGGGTAAAATAAGACCCCCCCAGGAAAGGTCCCCTAAAGTGAAAGCGCAAAAAATGATCAAAACCAGTCTGGTAATAGAAGTTCCAACTTGGCCAAATTTGCTGGCAGCTAAAATGTTAAGTTCATAAGCCTCCCCCCCCCCCAGTGGATAGCACAACAACAAGGGTATTATGGGTGTGAACAATGCAGGTCCTTACAGGTGTGAGCAATACATAGGATTATAAATGTGAACAATCCAGGGCTTTTACATCTTTAATCTGAGGTGTGAACAATGCAGGGGCCATTTAATCTCAATTCTGATACCCTTTGAAGTTTACACAAAGAAAAGCAATCAAAACACCAAAGTGTATGCTACAGAAAAACCCACTGGGGAACAATCAATAGAACAAATATATGTAACTGTATATAGTGCTACTAGAGTACACAGTGCTGTACAGTATAGGTAATTACCCTCAGGGGGGCAAGGAATATAATAAATAAGTCTAAATATGTATATTAAATGCTATGTGGTTATAGACACTTTAGGAAGGATATGTTTATAATCTACACTCGTCTATATATAATATATATGGAAAGAGCACTCACTTGCACAATGCAATCCCTCTACACCTCTTGCTCATGCACCTAAACCGGAAAAAAGAACACGCAGGAAGGTAGATGAAAACCAAAGTGAAATGCAGAACGCACTCTCTGTTCCCATGCGCCACCTACTGTTCAAATAGGAAACCTACATCTGAGTGGACACGCATGGATCAGGAACCAATCGTAATTTCCTCCAGCATCATTTTACACATCATGTGACAGTAGCCTTAGTATGCCTTCCTCTCTGTGAGCATGCAGAGAAGTATAGCTGCCTGAGCAGCGTTTAGCATGTGAATGTATTGTTCCTTGTTTTACTTCCAATCAGTTCCCTTGACAACAGGCTAGGCAGTGAGGGAAGGGGTTAGCAAAAGATTAAATCACAGTGATTGACTTGTGATTGTTGATCACAACCTGATAACCCAACTATTACTTGAGATTTCTGGAAACTGCAACAGTCTGAAGTATTTCTGTAGAAACACCGTGTCACAACAATCTTCCACATCTTTGTTTTTCTCTGCACTACTATGCCAGTGTACAGTAGAGAGAAATGTGCCTCCCAACTCTCCTGTTTATCACGGGACAGTTCTGATTTTGACAGCTCAACCTACAGTCCCAGTTTGTTACTGAAATGTCCCAACTTTCTCTTTGATCTCCTGCACTGAACAGCCAGAAAAAGATACAAAGTTTCTAAACCTTAACTGACTTTTGGAAGAGAGCCAAGAATATATATAATGTCTTCATTTGCATCATACATTTAATTGTCAATGTCACATATAGTTTTATCATAGGTTTTTGGAGATCAAACTGCACTTGTACATTAGACATTTTAATTCAAATTATAAAATATCTCATAAAAATACACTCCACATAAATCTTACCTAACATATAAAGATCTTAATGTGCACAAGTTCATCTTGTTATAGGTACGAAATTTATTTTTTGGATAACATTGTAGCGTTGCTCACTGTGATGTTACTGACAAATCTCCTTCTGATCTTTCCCATTCAGCTTCTCACTGTCAAATGGCTCTCAAAGGCTCAGGAACCTGATTTTATTCACCTAATAGGGGTGGGACAGATTAATCACATGACTTGGGGTGTATGTAATGCACAGCCAGGGAAAGAAGTCTCATTATGCTTTGAGTCTCTGGACTGGTAACATATAGCAGGTAAGAGGAATATTGCTTTAAATTACATAGTAACATAGTAAGTAAGGTTTAAAAAAGACACGTCCATCAAGTTCAACCTTTTAGTTTTTTTATTTTTATCTGCCTAACTTATAGTTGATCCAGAGTAAGGCAAAAAACCCATCTGAAGCCTCTCCAATTTGCCTCAGATGGGGAAAAATTCCTTCCTGACTCCAAAATGGCAATCGGACTAGTCCCTGGATCAACTTGTACTATGAGCCATCTCCCATATCCCTGTATTCCCTCACTTGCTAAACACCATCCAACCCCTTCTTAAAGCTATCTAATGTATCAGCCTGTACAACTGATTCAGGGAGAGAATTCCACATCTTCACAGCTCTCACTGTAAAAAAACCCCTTCCGAATATTTAGGCGGAACCTTTTTTCTTCTAATTGGAATGGGTGACCTCGTGTCAGCTGGAAAGGCCTACTGGTAAATAAAGCATTAGAGAGATTATTATACGATCCCCTTATATATTTATACATAGTTATCATATCACCCCTTATGCGCCTCTACTCCAGCGTGAACATCCCCAATTTCACCAGTCTTTCCTCATAGCTAAGGTTTTCCCATTACCAGCTTAGTTGCCCTTCTCTGTACCCTCTCTAATACAATAATGTCCTGTTTGAGTGATGGAGACCAAAACTGTACGGCATATTCTAGATGGGGCCTTACCAGTGCTCTATACAGTGGAAGAATGACCCCCCCTCCCGTGACGCTCTGCCCCTTTTAATACAACTCAAGACCTTATTTACCCTTATTATGCTGCTGACTGGCATTGCTTGCTAGAGCCACGTTTATCATCTACAAGGACTCCAAGGTCCTTTTCCATTATGGATTTGCCTAGTGCAGTCTCATTAAGGGTACAAGTGGCTTGGATATTCTTACATCCACTGCGAGAACTGCGCCCACAGATCTGCATGTAGGAAACTAAGGATGGCACCACTGAATAGCTACAGGTGTACACTTTCAAGCATTGTATAGTTTGTGGGGGGTATTTAACAGGTAAGGGGGTGTTTAGACTGAAGAACTGCAAGGTGTGCACCTAGAGCGCAGTCCCAAGCTTTCCAGCTGAAATTGGTCTTGTGCATTGACCCTGTTTTGGGGTGTTTGGAGGCCGCATATTTAGTTGCACCCATATATGCAGGGTATCATTTTGTTAAGGAGAAGTTGAAGATTGATTCTTGGCAGGTTGTTTTTAGTTGTCATGGCAATTTTGGGGAGAAATTTAACTTTGGAACTTTTCTTTATTTTAGGTCAAACCACAGACTTTTTACGGAGAACTGCGCCCACAGATCGGCATGAAGGAAAGCAAGGATGGCAACGCTGAATATCTACAGGTGTGCACTTTCAAGTAAAATAGGAAATTGCTCTTGTGTATTGAACCTATTTTATGGTGTTTGGAGGCCGTGTCTTCACGGCCTCCAAACACCATATGCGGCCCTTTTTGCAGCCTCCAAAAGTGTATTGACCCTGTTTTGACCACAAAACAGGGTCAATACAGTATGGAGAACTGCACCCACCGATCTGCATGTAGGAAAGCAAGGATGGTGCCGCTGAATAGCTGCAGGTGTGCACTTTCAAGCAATGTATAGTTTCTCTAGGTCTCTGCATGTAGGAAAGCAAGGATGGCACCGCTAAATAGCTACAGGTGTGCACTTTCAAGCAATATATAGTTTGTGGGGGGTATTTCACATGTAAGAGTGTGTTTAGACTAAAGAACTCCTGTTTAGATGGAAGGACTGCAAGGTGTGCACCTTGAGCGCAGTCCTAAGCTTTCCAGCTGAAATTGCTCTTGTGTATTGACCCTGTTTTGGGGTGTTTGGAGGCCGCATCTTTAGGTGCACCCATACATGCAGTTCTATGGAGAACTGCGACCACAGATCTGCATGTAGGAAAGCAAGGATGGTGCCGCTGAATAGCTGCAGGTGTGCACTTTCAAGCAATGTATAGTTTCTCTAGGTCTGCTAGTGGGACACAGGGACAGTGGGATATAGCTGGAACCACTAGGACACAATAAAAAAATAGAAACTAGATCCTTCCTCCTCCTGCTATACCCCTCCTCTGTAGGCAGAGACACTCAGTTTTGTTGTGTCCTCAGGAGGTTAGGACCGTCTCCTGCATTCAGGAGTATTTTACTTTTTATTTTACTTCTCTTTTCTTCTTAGTTGCACCGATACATGCAGTTCTATGGAGAACTGTGCCCACAGATCTGCATGTAGGAAAGCAAGGATGGCACCACTGAATAGCTACTGGTGTGCACTTTCAATCAATGTATAGTTTGTGGGGGGTATTTCACATGTAAGACTGTGTTTAGACTGAAGAACTCCTGTTTACACGGAAGGACTGCAAGGTGTGCACCTTGAGCGCAGTCCCAAGCTTTCCAGCTGAAATGGCTCTTGTGTTTTGACCCTGTTTTGGGGTGTTTGGAGGCCGCGTCTTTAGGTGCACCCATGCATGCAGGGTATCGTTTTATGAGCTATATGATGCCCTGCATGTATGGGTGCACCTAAAGTCATGACCTCCAAATGCCCTAAAACTGGCTCAATTCACAAGCTATTTCAGTTTCAACGTTTGGAGCGACGCTAATTGTGTATTGACCCTGTTATGGGGAAATACCCCCACAATCTACTGTCTTGTGTATTGACCCTGTTTTGGGGAGTTTGGAGGCCGCATCTTTAGGTGCACCCATGCATGCAGCTCTACGGAGAACTGCGACAAGAAGATCTGCATGTAGGAAAGCAAGGATGGTGCCGCTGCAGGTGAGCACTTTCAAGCAATATATAGTTTGTGGGGGTATTTCACAGTTAAGGGAGTGTTTAGACGGAAGAATGGCAAGGTGTGCACCTAGAGCGCAGTCCCAAGCTTTCCAGCTGAAATTGCTCTTGTATATTGACCCTGTTTTGGGGTGTTTGGAGGGCACGTCTTTAGGTGCACCCACACATGCAGTTCTACAGAGAACTGGGCCCACAGATCTACTTGTAGGAAAGCAAGGATGGTGCCGCTGCAGGTGTTCACTTTCAAGCAATATATAGTTTGTGGGGGGTATTTCACAGGTAAGGGGGTGTTTAGACTGAAGAACTGCAAGGTGCGCACCTAGAGCGCAGCCCCAAGCTTTCCAGCTGAAATTGCTCTTGTGTATTGACCCAGTTTTGGGGGTTTTGGAGGTTGCGTCTTTAGGTGCACCTATACATGCAGAGTATAATTTTGTTTGGAAGAAGTTGGAGATTGATACTTAGCATGTTTTTTTTTTCTTGTCGTGGCAATTTTGGGGAGAAATATAACTTTGTAACTTTTTTCTTTTGGTCAAAGCACAAACTTCTACGGAGAACTGCACCCACAGATCTCCACGTTGGAAAGCAAGGATAGCGTCCCTAGGATTGTATTGAATATGTGACGATATTCTGACTGCTGGTTCTGCTTCCGATATGTATGCCTTCTTATTATTTTCATGTCTGTGTATGTATGTTTTGTTTTGAAAATGCAAAAATAAAAACTTTAAAAAAAAAAAAAAAAAAAAAAGGATAGCGTCCCTGAATAGCTACAGGTGTGCACTTTTAAGCAATATATAGTTTAAACTAAAGAACTGTAAGTTGTGCACATAGAGTGCAGCCCCAACTTTCCAGCTAGAACTGCCCTTCTGTATTGCCCTTGTTTTGGGGCATTTGGAGGCCACTTCTTTAGGTGCACTCATACATGTGGGCATTGTTTTCTTCAGGAAAACTTGTTTTTTGATATTTGGGTTAATTTGAAAATTTTTATTTGAGTATTTTCCCCAAATTCACTTCTGACTTTGAGACTTTGGTGATGTTTCAGAAATAAAAACGAAATTCCAAAAAGTTATGTTGCGTTTTAGGGTGATCTGTAGGATGGAAGCTACATTTATAGCAAAAACGACACCACATCTAAAAACCTAGACGTATTTGGTTTCTGAAAATATCTTACTTAAAGGAAAACTATACCCTCAAAATGAATACTTAAGCAACAGATAGTTTATATCAAATTGAATGACATATTAAAGAATCTTACCAAACTGGAATATATATTTACATAAATATTGCCCTTTTACATCGCTTGCCTTGAACCACCATTTCGTGACTCTATCTGTGCTGCCTCAGAGATCACCTGACCAGAAATACTACAACACTAACTGTAACAGGAAGAAGTGAGGAAGCAAAAGGCAGAACTCTGTCTGTTAAAGGAACAATAACACCAGAAAATGTAAGTGTTTTAAAGTAATGAAAATATCATGTACTGTTGCCCTGCACTGGTAAAACTGATCTGTTTGCTTCAGAAACACTACTATAGTCCATGTAAACAAGTTGCTGTGGAGCAATGGCGGAAATTGAAAAATGGCTATATGGCACAGGTTAACTAATGGAGAACAGATAACCCCATTAGACAGACAGAGCTTATTTGCTATCTGCTGTGTAACCTGAGCCTTTTCTCCTTTGAATGGCTGCCCCCATTGCTACACAGCAACTAATTTATATAAACAATAGTAGTGTTTCTAAAGCAAACACAGCAGTTTTACCAGTGCTGGGCAACACTGCATTATATTTTCATTACTTTAAAACACTTTTAGTTTTTGACGTTACTGTTCCTTTAATTGGCTCATGTGACCTTACATGTGGTTTGTATGTGTGCACAGTGAATCTTACGATCTCAGGAGGCGGCCCTTATTTTTTAAAATGGCAATTTTCTATTTATGATTACCCAATGGCACATACTACTAAAAAAGTATATTATTATGATAATGGTTCATTTACATGAAGCAGGGTTTTACACATGAGCTGTTTTACTCAGTATCTATTAATAGAGACCTACATTGTTTTGGGGGGTATTTCATTTCTATCGTTAGATATGCTATGTTAACCTAGAGATGCCCTATCTATTGTGTTCCAATGTAAAATTGTACAAAATGCTGTTTTATTATTGGGGTGTCTTCTGGACAAGAAAAGGGGGATACCAATACATATCTGGTATCGTTAGTCAATGTATTTCTTCTTTGAAATAAAACACAAAATAAAAATACTTTATTCGTTATTTCACTTTTTTTTTTTTTTTTTTTAACATATTTCACTCTAGATGTTTGCTACATGCTATACTAATTAATGCTTTATGTGTTTTCAGGAGCAGAAGATTATTGGAATGAGAGAAGGGTTTACTGAACCTGTGAATGATGAGTATTTTATGGCTTTTTGTTATTGATTCTGGTGTCAGCACCCAGACACTTTCCTATAGGAGCCGAGAGGATGGAGTGGGGAGACCCTCTTGTGAGTTAACTGCACAACTGTTCACAACAATCCCATCATAATAAAGCTGCATTTTAAGCATAGTCAATGGCAAAACTACCGGGGTTGTGATCACACCAAGGCCTACACCCTCAAATGGATCCGACAGATGCGCTGACAGGAAATCTGGCTCTAAGCTTGCATTCATAAAGGTTAGTTACATTACTGTAGTATATTGATTTCTTACGATTAAAATATTTCAATATTTTCTTAATTCTATTAAAAGCAATGAAAACATTTTAAAATATATAATTGTCATTCTAAAAAAGGTGTGCTCTAAGAAGGATCAATACTGTAACCCAGTTTAAAATTTCCCATTATGCTATGTGATGAAAATGACATGGAATAAACATTTACTTGTGATCAGAGGTCTGTATTGAGATAAGACAGCCCTTTTAAAGAGCAGCCTTCTTCTACACTAACGTTTTATAAAATTTCAGGAACAGGAGATGATTTTTTAATTGGCTGTCATTTATAGTTTTACATTTTTTAAAAATATCTTACTCTTTTCAGCTTTCCAATGGGGGTGGCTGACTCCATCTAAAGAACAAATGCTCTGTAAAGCTACACATTTATTTTTGTGTTATTGTATTACTTCTCTTTTATTCAGGTCCTTGTCTAGTCATATTCTAGTTTCTTATTTAAACCAGTGCATGGTTGCTGTGGTAAATTGGACCCTAGTAACCAGAGTAATGAAATTGCAAACTGAAGAGCTGCTGAATAAAACAACTAAACTGAAAAATAGTAAAGAATGAAAACCAACTGTCACTGTCTGTCATACTTAAAGTTAACTCAAAGGGTACACAACCCCATTTATTAAACTAAGGTTCTATTAAGATTGACTATTTTTCAGTGGCTCTGGTGCAAAATACAGTGTGTCTCACCCCTATGTGTACTATTTTGGCTCAATTAATACGAACTACCTTTATTATACTGATCACTCACTTATTATAGCTTTATAATATGTTACTGTATGCCTCCCACTCCCTGTACTCTACTGGGTAATAATAAATGTTTTTTTGTTCTGGGCACCCCAATATTATTGTTGTACTATGCATCCTACATTATGTGTCACCCCCACTTGTACTCTACTACCTTTATTACACTGGACACCCCATAATATGGGTGTATTATACATGATAGTGTTTCTTACCCCATTTATACTCTATAGTGGGTACCCCTTATTATTGGTCTTTTGTGCAAGCTATAGTGTCACCCCTACTTGGGTCAAGTACTGATTTCCCTGTTATTATGGGGTTAGGGACTGGCCATCTGTGAATTTGGGCAAATGCCTGTTGGGCTGCTGTCTGTGCAATGTAAATGGGCCACACGGTCCTCTCTGCACAGCCTGCTGTCTCTATACTGTAGATTTAATGAGGCTGCTGTTGCTGACAAACACAACTAGATGTCGTCTATTTCTCTTGTGACTGTAGCTTCTCTGCAGTTTTTCAAAGTACTTCTGGAACTTTTAACTGCCAAGTTTTAAGTTTCCACTGAATGATCTTTTTTTTTTTTAATTTTAATGGGGAACCCTGGCCACCAATGGTTTTTTAACTGGGGGGCTGGTCACCAAATATTTTTGTTAATTATTTTTTCAGAGGTCCTGACTACTTCTTCCCCCTAATTTTATTGGGGGGCCTTGATCATCAATGTTTTCTTTTTAGCTTGTGTGGGTGGTGGAGCTTGGTTGCCAATGTCGCATATGAATCCACGTATGGGACCTGTTATTCAGAATTCTTGAGACCTGGGGTTTTACAGATAACCTATCTTTCCAAAATTTGGATCTACATACTTTGTCTGCTAGAAAATCATGTAAACATTGAATAAACATTAAATAATCCCAATAATCTGATTTTGCTCCAATAAAGACTAATTATATCGTAGTTTGTCTCAAGTACAATGCTCTGTTTTATTATTACAGAGCAAATGAAATCAGTTTTAAACATTTGGATTGTTTGATTGTAATGGAGTCTATCTGAGATGGCCTTTCCGTAATTTGGAGATTTCTGGATAATGGGTTTCCAGTTAACCAATCCCATACCTAAATTGGGTTGCTTTGATTTTTTTTTTGCTAGGGCTGCTTTTTTTCTCCCAGTCCGACCCTGTTATGGGGGTATAATATATGCTATGGCATGTCTCATCCCTACTTACTGTTTGAATACTAAAGTGTTGCTCACTCGTTAATTTATTCAACACCCATAATAGATACAAAATGTAATGAGGGCCCTGCCCTTATTTGATTTTGCATTTGATGCAAATACATTGCTACACTAAACAACAATTTGTTAGTAGCATTCTAACACATCAGCTTATGCCTATGTAAACAATAATACAGCATTTGTGTGCTTAGTAATAATTTTCTTGTAATATAGACAAATGCGACATACACTGACTGGAAGTTAAGTAGGATGCATGCATATTAAACCATATTTATCAGAAACATTCTGCGTCTGTTTTGGGAATATTTTTAAGATCATATCAAATGTCAGGATACATGGCATTCGGACAGATACCATTAAAAGGAATTTTCAGCATACAAATTCTTGAGTGGACAGAATTATTAGCTATAGTTACTAATCTGATAAAGCACAAATGTTATGAACTTTGTTTTAAGCAGTAGGATGGATTATGAATATCTAAACCTGATCTCTTCATGAGGTGAGTAAGGTAAGTTGGACCGCCTGCACTACAAAATGCACACATTGAATGTTTACCAGCAAGACAGGAGATAAGCTTTTCGCTACTGTCCCGTCTGCTAGCTCCGGCTCGACTGTAATGTGGGGAAGAAGGCATGACCCCTTTACGGAGGACAGACAGTAGAGCCTGGTCGCTTGGAGCATGTAAGTTGAGGAGTAACTCCACTCTGTACACAAAGGATCTAGCCCTCAATGTCCAAGTATGGAGTAGTGGGGTAAAAGCTAGCTCTTTACCTCTAAGGGTGCCTCAGCACATGCAAAGGGTGCAAAGAGCTTTCAAATTATTTTTAAACTGACTTTTGTCCACAATTGTTAGGGAACAAAGAAAACAGGCTTTGTCTCACCTTTCCTATATACATCTCCCAACACAAGTAGCAAATCTTTACATTTTCCCTAACTCTATACAGCCACACCTCTATAAAACATCAGTAATGCTCAATATTCCCAATCTTTTTCCAATCCTTAAAGTCCTAAAACCAACCCATACACTGTTCACACTGGCCCTAACCCTATCCCTTCCTTTGGTACCAAAGTACCAGAATCTTCCCCCATCCCTATAATCCTGCAAAATCACAGCAACCTTAAGTCCTAACCCTAAAACAGTAACCCTAACTCTAATACCCATCTCTAACCCTAATACACTAACACCAAACCCTAATAATCTAACCCTTATATCCAACCCTAATTCCCAACCCTAATACACTGACCCTAATACCTAACCTTAATACCCAACCCTAATACCCAACCTAATACCTAACCCTAATACACTAACCCTAACACCCAACCCTAATCCCTAATACCCAACCCTAATACCTATCCCCAACCCTAATCCCCAACACTAACCCCTTAACCCTAATAACCAACTTAATACCCAACACCAACCAACCCTAATAACTAACCCTAATACCCAACCTAATACCCAACCCTAACACCCAACCCTAATCCCTAATACCCAACCCTAATACCTAACCCTAATACCTATCCCCAACACTAACCCCTTAACCCTAATAACCAACTTAATACCCAACACCAACCAACCCTAATAACTAACCCTAATACCCTATCCCTAATCCCCAACCCCTAATAACTAATACCTAACCCTAATACCCAACCTAACCCCCAACCCATACCTAATCCTAATACCAAACCATAAACCCCAACCTAATACCCGATCCCTAATAACCAACCCTAATACCCAACACTAACCCCTTAACCCTAATAACTAACCTTAATACCCAACCCTAACACTAATACCCAACCCTAATCCCTAATACCTAACAATAATACCCAACCCTAATAACCAACCCTAATACCCAACACGAACCCCTTAACCCTTATAACCAACTCTAATAACCAACCTAACCCTAATACTAAACGCTAACCCTAATACCCAACCTATTACCTAACTCTAATACCCAACCATAATAACTAACTCCTACACCTAACCCCCAACCCTAACACCCAAACCTAATACCTATCCCCAACCCTAACACCCAACCCTAATATCTAACCCCAACCCTAACACCCAAGCCCAATACCCAACCTAACCCTAATCCCTAACCTAATACCTAACATCTAACCCTAATACCCAACCCTAAACCTAATACATAAACCTAACCTTAATACCCGATCCCTAATACCTAACCCCCAACCCTAATACCTATCCCTAACACCCAACCTAATCCCTAACCCCCAAGCCTAATACCCCAATACCCAACCTAATCCCCTAACCCTAATACTAACCTAATACCTAACATCTAACCCTAATACCCAACCTAATACCTATCCACAACCCTAATACCGAGCCCTAATAACCAACCCTAATACACTAACCCTAACACCTAACCCTAATACCCTAACCCTAATATCAAACCCTAATACCAACCCTAAACCTAATACATAACCCTAATACATAACCCTAACCCTATATACCCAACCCTAATCCCTAACCCGAATCCCCAACCCTAACACTAATCCCTAACTCTAATCCCCAACCCTAATCCCTAACACCCAACCTAACCCTAATACCCAACCCTAACCTAATACCAAACCCTAATCCTAATAACCAACCTAATACCCAGCCCTAACACCCAACCCTAATACATAACCCTAATACCCAACCCTAAACCTAATACATAACCCTAACCCTAATATACTTAACCCTAATACCCAACCCTAATACCTAACCCTAATACCTATCCCCAACCTTAACACCCAACCTAATCCCTAACCCTAATACCCAACCCTAACCCTAATACACTAACCCTAACACCCAACCCTAAAACCTAAACCTAATACCCAACCCTAATAACTAACCCTAATACATAACCCTAATACCCAACCCTAAACCTAATACATAACCCTAATATACCCAACCCTAATACCCAACCCTAATCCCCAACCCTAACACTAATCCCTAACCCTAATACCCAAGCCTAATACCCCAATACCCAACCTAACCCCCAACCCTAATCTAATACCTAACATCAAATCCTAATAACCAACCTAATACCCAGCCCTAACCCTAATACACTAACCCTAATACCCAACCCTAAACCTAATACATAACCCTAACCCTAATATACCTAAACCTAATACATAACCCTAACCCTAATATACCTAACCCTAATACCTAACCCTAATACCTATCCCTAACCCTAACACCCGACCTAATCCCCAACCCTAAACCTAACATCTAACCTAATACCCAGCCCTAACCCTAATACCCTAACCCTAATAACCAACCCTAATACACTAACCCTAACACCCAACCCTAATACCTACCCCTAACACCCAACCTAACCCTAATCCCCAACCCTAAACCTAATACCCAACCTAATACCCAGCCCTTACCCTAATAGCCAACCCTAATACACAACTGTAATACCCAACCCTAATACCTAACCCCCAACCTAATACCCAACCTAACCCTAATCCCCAACCCTAACCTAATACCTAACATCTAACACTAATCCCCAAAACTAAACCTAATACCCAGCCCTAACACTAATACACTAACCCTAACCCTAATAACCAACCCTAATACACTAACCCTAACACCCAACCCTAAAACCTAAACCTAATATCCAACCTTAACCCTAATACCTAACCCGAATCCCCAACCCTAACACCTAACCCTAATACCCGATCCGTAATACCCAACCCTAATACCTTACCCCCAACCCTAATACCTATCCCTAACACTAATACCAAACCCTAATACTTAACACCCAACCTAACCCTAATACCCAATACCCAACCTAACCCTAATACCCAGCCCTAACCCTAATACCCAACCCTAACACCCAAACCTAACACTAATCCCTAATACCTAACACCCAACCTAACCCTAATACCCAAGCCCAATACCCAACCTAACCCTAATACCTAACATCTAACCCTAATACCAAACCCTAATCCTAATACCCAGCCCTAACCCTAATACCTAACCCTAATACCCAAGCCTAATCCTAATACCTAACCTAATACCTAACATCTAACCCTAATAACCAACCCTAATACACTAACCCTAACACCCAACCCTAACACCTAACCCTAATACACTAACCCTAACACCTAACCCTAATATCCAACCCTAAACCTAATACATAACCCTAACCCTAATCCCTAACACCCAACCTAATACCTAACCCTAATACCCAACCCTAATTCCTAACCCCCAACCCTAATACCTATCCCTAACCCTAATACCTAACACCCAACCTAATCGCTAACTGTAATACCCCAATACCCAACCTAACCCCTAACCGTAATACCCCAATACCCAACCTAACCCTAATCCCCAACCCTAAACCTAATACCCAACCCTAACCTAACATCTAACCCTAATACCAAACCCTAACCCTAATACCCAGCCATAACCCTAATACACTAACCCTAATCCTAATACCCAACCCTAACCTAATACCTAACATCTAACCCTAATACCCAACCTAATACCCAGCCCTAACCCTAATAACCAACCCTAATACACTAACCCTAACACCCAACCCTAACACCTAACCCTAATACCCAACCCTAAACCTAATACATAACCCTAACCCTAATCCCCAACCCTAAACCTAATACATAACCCTAACCATAATACCCAACCCTAATACCAAACCATAATCCCTAACACCCAACCTAATACCCGATCCCTAATACCCAACCCTAATTCCTAACCCCCAACCCTAATACCTATCCCTAACCCTAATACCTAACACCTAACCGTAATACCCAACCTAAACCTAATACCCAACCCTAACCTAACATCTAACCCTAATACCCAGCCCTAACCCTAATACACTAACCCTAACACCTAACCCTAATACCCAACCCTAAACCTAATACCCAACCCTTATAACCAACCCTAATACATAACCCTAACCCTAATATACCTAACCCTAATACATAACCCTAACCCTAATATACCTAACCCTAATACATAACCCTAACCCTAACCCAAGCCTAATACCCTAATCCCCAACCCTAACCTAATACCTAACATCTAACCCTAATACACTAACCCTAACCACCAACCCTAATACACTAACCCTAACACCCAACCCTAATACCCAACCCTAATATCCAACCCTAATATACCCAACCCTAATACCTAACCCTAATCCCTAACACCCAACCTAATACCTAACCCTAATACCCGATCCCTAATACCTATCCCCAACCCTAATACCCAAGCCCAATACCCAACCTAAACCTAATACCCAACCCTAACCCCAATACCTAACATCTAACCCTAATACCCAACCTAATACCCAGCCCTAACCCTAATACCCAAGCCCAATACCCAACCTAAACCTAATACCCAACCCTAACCCCAATACCTAACATCTAACCCTAATACCCAACCTAATACCCAGCCCTAACCCTAATAACCAACCCTAAAACCCAACCCTAATACAATAACCATAAAACCTAACCCTTACCCTAATACCCAACCCTAATACCTAACCGTAATACCCAACCCTAATACCCAACTGTAATACCTAACCCGAATCCCTACCCCTATTCCCCAACCCTAAAACCTAACCCTTACCCTAATACCCAACCCTAATAACTAACCCTAATATCCAACCCTAATACCCAACCCTAAACCCAATACATAACCCTAACCCTAATATACCTAACCCTAATATACATAACCCTAATACCTAACCCTAATCCCTAACCCTAATCCCTAACCCTAATCCCTAACCCTAATCCCTAACCCTAATCCCTAACACTAATCCCTAACCCTAATACCAAACCCTGATCCCTAACACCCAACCCTAACCCTAATACCCAACCTTAATACCTAAACCCAACCCTAATATCTAACCCCCAACCCTAACACCAAACCCTAATACCCCAATACCCAACCTAACCCTAATCCCCAACCCTAACCTAATACCTAACATCTAACCCTAATACCAAACAATAATCCTAATAACCAACCTAATACCCAGCCCCAACCCTAATACACTAACCCTAACACCCAACCCTAATACACTAACCCTAATACCCAACCCTAACCCTAATATCCAACCCTAAACCTAATACATAACCCCAACCCTAACCCTAATATACCTAACCCTAATACCCAATCCTAATACCCTAATCCCCAACCCTAACCTAATACCTAACATCTAACCCTAATACCAAACCCTAATACACTAACCCTAACACCCAACCCTAATAACCAACCCTAACCCTAATACATAACCCTAACCCCAAACCCTAATATCTAACACCCAACCTAACCCTAATACCCGATCCCTAATACCCAACCCTAATACCTAAACCCAACCCTAATACCTAACCCCCAACCCTAATACCTATCCCTAACCCTAATACCTAACACCCAACCTAATCCCTCACCGTAATACCCCAATACCCAACCTAACCCTAATCCCCAACCCTAAACCTAATACCCAACCCTAACCTAACATCTAACCCTAATACCCAACCTAATACCCAACCCTAACACCCAACCCTAATACCCAACCCTAAACCTAATACCCAACCCTTATAACCAACCCTAATACATAACCCTAACCCTAATATACCTAACCCTAAACCTAATACCCAACCCTAAACCTAATACATAACCCTACCCTAATATACCTAACCCTAATACCCAAGCCTAATACCCTAATCCCCAACCCTAACCTAACATCTAACCCTAATACCAAACCCTAATACCCTAACCCTAATAACCAACCCTAATACACTAACCCTAACACCTAACTCTAATACCCAACCCTAATAACTAACCCTAACCCTAATATCCAACCCTAACCCTAGTACCCAACCCTAAACCTAATACATAACCCTAACCCTAATATACCCAACCCTAATACCTAACCCTAGTACCCAACCCTAAACCTAATACATAACCCTAACCCTAATATACCCAACCCTAATACCTAACCCTAATACCCAACCGTAATACCTAATCCCTAACCCCCAACCCTAATACCTATCCCTAACCCTAACACCCGACCTAATCCCCAACCCTAAACCTAATACCCAACCCTAACCTAATACCTAACATCTAACCCTAATACCTAACCCTAATACCCAACCTAATACCCAGCCGTAACCCTAATACACTAACCCTAACCCTAATAACCAACCCTAATACCCAACCCTAATACCTATCCCTAACCCTAACACCCAACCTAACCCTAATCCCCAACCCTAAACCTAATACCCAACCTAATACCCAGCCCTAACCCTAATAGCCAACCCTAATACACTAACCCTAACCCTAATACCCAACTGTAATACCCAACCCCCAACCTAATCCCTAACCCTAATACCCAACCTAACCCTAATCCCCAACCCTAAACCTAATACCCAACACTAACCTAATACCTAACATCTAACCCTAATCCCCAAAACTAAACCTAATACCCAGCCCTAACCCTAATACACTAACCCTAACCCTAAAAACCAACCCTAACACCCAACCCTAAAATCTAAACCTAATATCCAACCTTAACCCTAATACCTAACCCGAATCCCCAACCCTAACACCCAAACCTAATACTAATCCCTAACCCTAATACCCGATCCCTAATACCTATCCCTAACACTAATACCAAACCCTAATACTTAACACCCAACCTAACCCTAATACCCAAGCCTAATACCCCAATACCCAACCTAACCCTAATACCCAGCCCTAACCCTAATACACTAACCCTAATACCCAACCCTAAACCTAATACATAACCCTAACCCTAATACCCAACCCTAACACCCAAACCTAACACTAATCCCTAATACCTAACCCTAATACCAAACAATAATCCTAATAACCAACCTAATACCCAGCCCTAACCCTAATACACTAACCCTAACACCTAAACCTAATACATAACCCTAACCCTAATCCCTAAACCTAATACATAACCCTAACCCTAATACCCAACCCAAATACCAAACCCTAATCCCTAACACCCAACCTAATACCTAACCCTAAAACCTAACCCTAATACCCGATCCCTAATACCCAACCCTAATTCCTAACCCCAACCCTAATACCTAACCCTAATACCTAACACCCAACCTAATCCCTAACCGTAATACCCAACCTAACCCTCATCCCCAACCCTAACCTAACATCTAACCCTAATACCCAACCTAATACCCAGCCCTAACCCTAATACACTAACCCTAATACCCAACCCTTATAACCAACCCTAATACATAACCCTAACCCTAATATCCAACCCTAACCCTAATACCCAACCCTAAACCTAATACATAACCCTAACCCTAATATACCTAACCCTAATACATAACCCTAACCCTAATATACCTAACCCTAATACCCAAGCCTAATACCCTAATCCCCAACCCTAACCTAATACCTAACATCTAACCCTAATACCAAACCCTAATACACTAACCCTAACCACCAACCCTAATACACTAACCCTAACAAACAACCCTAAAACCTAACCCTAATACCCAACCCTAATAACTAACCCTAATACATAACCCTAACCCTAATATCCAACCCTAACCCTAATACCTAACCCTAATACCCAACCGTAATACCTAACCTAACCCTAATACCTAACCCTAATACCCGATCCCTAATACCTAACCCCCAACCTAATCCCTAATACCCAAGCCCAATACCCAACCTAACCCTAAACCTTAAACCTAATACCCAACCCTAACCCCAATACCTAACATCTAACCCTAATACCCAACCTAATACCCAGCCCTAACCCTAATAACCAACCCTAATACACTAACCCTAAAACCCAACCCTAACCCTAAAACCTAACCCTTACCCTAATACCCAACCCTAAACCTAATACCCAACCCTAATAACCAACCCTAACCCTAATACATAACCCTAACCCTAATATCCAACCCTAATACCCAACCCTAAACCTAATACCTAACCCTAATATACCCAACCCTAACCCTAATACCCAACCCTAATACCTAACCGTAATACCCAACCCTAATACCCAACCGTAATACCTAACCCGAATCCCTACCCCTATTCCCCAACCCTAAAACCTAACCCTTACCCTAATACACTAACCCTAATACCCAGCCCTAACCCTAATAACCAACCCTAATACACTAACCCTAAAACCCAACCCTAATACACTAACCCTAAAACCTAACCCTTACCCTAATACCCAACCCTAAACCTAATACCCAACCCTAATAACCAACCCTAATACATAACCCTAACCCTAATATCCAACCCTAATACCCAACCCTAAACCTAATACCTAACCCTAATATACCTAACCCTAATACCCAACCCTAATACCTAACCGTAATACCCAACCCTAATACCCAACCGAAATACCTAACCCGAATCCCTACCCCTATTCCCCAACCCTAAAACCTAACCCTTACCCTAATACACTAACCCTAAAACCCAACCTAATACACTAAACCTAACACCCAACCCTAACCCTAAAACCTAACCCTTACCCTAATACCCAACCCTAAACCTAATACCCAACCCTAATAACTAACCCTAATACATAACCCTAACCCTAATATCCAACCCTAATACCCAACCCTAAACCTAATACATAACCCTAACCCTAATATACCTAACCCTAATACCCAACCCTAACCCTAATACCCAACCCTAATACCTAACCCTAATCCCTAACACCCAAACCTAACACTAATCCCTAACCCTAATACCCAACCCTAATACCAAACCCTGATCCCTAACACCCAACCCTAACCCTAATACCCGATCCCTTATACCCAACCTTAATACCTAAACCCAACCCTAATATCTAACCCCCAACCCTATCCCCAACCCTAACCCTAACACCAAACCCTAATACCTAACACCCAACCTAATCCCTAACCCTAATACCCAAGCCTAATACCCCAATACCCAACCTAACCCTAATCCCCAACCCTAACCTAATACCTAACATCTAACCCTAATACCAAACCCTAATCCTAATAACCAACCTAATACCCAGCCCTAACCCTAATACACTAACCCTAACACCCAACCCTAATACACTAACCCTAACACCCAACCCTAACCCTAAAACCTAACCCTAATATCCAACCCTAAACCTAATACATAACCCTAACCCTAATATACCTAACCCTAACCCTAATCCTAATACCCAACCCTAAACCTAATACCCAACACTAACCTAATACCTAACATCTAACCCTAATACCAAACCCTAATACACTAACACTAACCCTAACACCTAACCCTAATACCCAACCCTAATAACCAACCCTAACCCTAATACCAAACCCTAATCCCTAACACCCAACCTAATACCTAACCCTAAAACCCTAACCCTAATACCTAAACCCAACCCTAATACCTATCCCTAACCCTAATACCTATCCCTAACCCTAATACCTAACACCCAACCTAATCCCTAACCGTAATACCCCAATACCCAACCTAACCCTAATCCCCAACCCTAAACCTAATACCCAACCCTAACCTAACATCTAACCCTAATACCCAACCTAATACCCAGCCCTAACCCTAACCCTAACCCCTATCCCTAACCCTAATACCTAACACCCAACCTAATCCCTCACCGTAATACCCCAATACCCAACCTAACCCTAATCCCCAACCCTAACCTAACATCTAACCCTAATACCCAACCTAATACCCAACCCTAACACCCAACCCTAATACCCAACCCTAAACCTAATACCCAACCCTTATAACCAACCCTAATACATAACCCTAACCCTAATATACCTAACCCTAAACCTAATACCCAACCCTAAACCTAATACAAAACCCTACCCTAATATACCTAACCCTAATACCCAAGCCTAATACCCTAATCCCCAACCCTAACCTAACATCTAACCCTAATACCAAACCCTAATACCCTAACCCTAATAACCAACCCTAATACACTAACCCTAACACCTAACTCTAATACCCAACCCTAATAACTAACCCTAACCCTAATATCCAACCCTAACCCTAGTACCCAACCCTAAACCTAATACATAACCCTAACCCTAATATACCCAACCCTAATACCTAACCCTAGTACCCAACCCTAAACCTAATACATAACCCTAACCCTAATATACCCAACCCTAATACCTAACCCTAATACCCAACCGTAATACCTAATCCCTAACCCCCAACCCTAATACCTATCCCTAACCCTAACACCCGACCTAATCCCCAACCCTAAACCTAATACCCAACCCTAACCTAATACCTAACATCTAACCCTAATACCTAACCCTAATACCCAACCTAATACCCAGCCGTAACCCTAATACACTAACCCTAACCCTAATAACCAACCCTAATACCCAACCCTAATACCTATCCCTAACCCTAACACCCAACCTAACCCTAATCCCCAACCCTAAACCTAATACCCAACCTAATACCCAGCCCTAACCCTAATAGCCAACCCTAATACACTAACCCTAACCCTAATACCCAACTGTAATACCCAACCCCCAACCTAATCCCTAACCCTAATACCCAACCTAACCCTAATCCCCAACCCTAAACCTAATACCCAACACTAACCTAATACCTAACATCTAACCCTAATCCCCAAAACTAAACCTAATACCCAGCCCTAACCCTAATACACTAACCCTAACCCTAAAAACCAACCCTAACACCCAACCCTAAAATCTAAACCTAATATCCAACCTTAACCCTAATACCTAACCCGAATCCCCAACCCTAACACCCAAACCTAATACTAATCCCTAACCCTAATACCCGATCCCTAATACCTATCCCTAACACTAATACCAAACCCTAATACTTAACACCCAACCTAACCCTAATACCCAAGCCTAATACCCAGCCCTAACCCTAATACACTAACCCTAATACCCAACCCTAAACCTAATACATAACCCTAACCCTAATACCCAACCCTAACACCCAAACCTAACACTAATCCCTAATACCTAACCCTAATACCTAAGCCCAATACCCAACCTAACCCTAATACCAAACCCTAATCCTAATAACCAACCTAATACCCAGCCCTAACCCTAATACACTAACCCTAACACCTAACCCTAATACCTAACCCTAATACCCAAGCCTAATACCCCAATACCCAACCTAACCCTAATCCCCAACCCTAATCCTAATACCCAACCCTAACCTAATACCTAACATCTAACCCTAATACCCAACCTAATACCCAGCCCTAACCCTAATAACCAACCCTAATACACTAACCCTAACACCTAACCCTAATACACTAACCCTAACACCCAACCCTAACCCTAATACCCAAACCTAATACATAACCCTAACCCTAATCCCCAACCATAAACCTAATACATAACCCCAACCCTAATACCCAACCCTAATACCAAACCCTAATCCCTAACACCCAACCTAATACCTAACCCTAATACCCGATCCCTAATACTTGATCCCTAATACCCAACCCTAATTCCTAACCCCCAACCCTAATACCTATCCCTAACCCTAATACCTAACACCCAACCTAATCCCTAACCGTAATACCCAATACCCAACCTAACCCTAATCCCCAACCCTAAACCTAATACCCAACCCTAACCAAACATCTAACCCTAATACCAAACCCTAACCCTAATACCCAACCTAATACCCAGCCCTAACCCTAATACACTAACCCTAATCCCCAACCCTAATCCTAATACCTAACATCTAACCCTAATACCCAACCTAATACACAGCCCTAACCCTAATAACCAACCCTAATACACTAACCCTAATACACTAACCCTAACACCCAACCCTAACCCTAATACCCAACCCTAAACCTAATACATAACCCTAACCCTAATCCCTAAACCTAATACATAACCCTAACCCTAATACCCAACCCAAATACCAAACCCTATTCCCTAACACCCAACCTAATACCTAACCCTAAAACCTAACCCTAATACCCGATCCCTAATACCCAACCCTAATTCCTAACCCCAACCCTAATACCTAACCCTAATACCTAACACCCAACCTAATCCCTAACCGTAATACCCAACCTAACCCTCATCCCCAACCCTAAACCTAATACCCAACCCTAACCTAACATCTAACCCTAATACCCAACCTAATACCCAGCCCTAACCCTAATACACTAACCCTAATACCCAACCCTTATAACCAACCCTAATACATAACCCTAACCCTAATATCCAACCCTAACCCTAATACCCAACCCTAAACCTAATACATAACCCTAACCCTAATATACCTAATCCTAATACATAACCCTAACCCTAATATACCTAACCCTAATACCCAAGCCTAATACCCTAATCCCCAACCCTAACCTAATACCTAACATCGAACCCTAATACCAAACCCTAATACACTAACCCTAACCACCAACCCTAATACACTAACCCTAACAAACAACCCTAAAACCTAACCCTAATACCCAACCCTAATAACTAACCCTAATACATAACCCTAACCCTAATATCCAACCCTAACCCTAATATACCCAACCCTAATACCTAACCCTAATACCCAACCGTAATACCTAACCCTAACCTAACCCTAATACCTAACCCTAATACCCGATCCCTAATACCTAACCCCCAACCTAATCCCTAATACCCAAGCCCAATACCCAACCTAACCCTAATCCTTAAACCTAATACCCAACCCTAACCCCAATACCTAACATCTAACCCTAATACCCAACCTAATACCCAGCCCTAACCCTAATAACCAACCCTAATACACTAACCCTAAAACCCAACCCTAACCCTAAAACCTAACCCTTACCCTAATACCCAACCCTAAACCTAATACCCAACCCTAATAACCAACCCTAACCCTAATACATAACCCTAACCCTAATATCCAACCCTAATACCCAACCCTAAACCTAATACCTAACCCTAATATACCCAACCCTAACCCTAATACCCAACCCTAATACCTAACCGTAATACCCAACCGTAATACCTAACCCGAATCCCTACCCCTATTCCCCAACCCTAAAACCTAACCCTTACCCTAATACCCAACCCTAATAACTAACCCTAATACACTAACCCTAATACCCAGCCCTAACCCTAATAACCAACCCTAATACACTAACCCTAAAACCCAACCCTAATACACTAACCCTGAAACCTAACCCTTACCCTAATACCCAACCCTAAACCTAATACCCAACCCTAATAACCAACCCTAATACATAACCCTAACCCTAATATCCAACCCTAATACCCAACCCTAAACCTAATACCTAACCCTAATATACCTAACCCTAATACCCAACCCTAATACCTAACCGTAATACCCAACCCTAATACCCAACCGAAATACCTAACCCGAATCCCTACCCCTATTCCCCAACCCTAAAACCTAACCCTTACCCTAATACACTAACCCTAAAACCCAACCTAATACACTAACCCTAACACCCAACCCTAACCCTAAAACCTAACCCTTACCCTAATACCCAACCCTAAACCTAATACCCAACCCTAATAACTAACCCTAATACATAACCCTAACCCTAATATCCAACCCTAATACCCAACCCTAAACCTAATACATAACCCTAACCCTAATATACCTAACCCTAATACCCAACCCTAACCCTAATACCCAACCCTAATACCTAACCCGAATCCCTAACCCTAATCCCTAACACCCAAACCTAACACTAATCCCTAACCCTAATACCCAACCCTAATACCAAACCCTGATCCCTAACACCCAACCCTAACCCTAATACCCGATCCCTTATACCCAACCTTAATACCTAAACCCAACCCTAATATCTAACCCCCAACCCTAACACCAAACCCTAATAACTAACACCCAACCTAATCCCTAACCCTAATACCCAAGCCTAATACCCCAATACCCAACCTAACCCTAATCCCCAACCCTAACCTAATACCTAACATCTAACCCTAATACCAAACCCTAATCCTAATAACCAACCTAATACCCAGCCCTAACCCTAATACACTAACCCTAACACCCAACCCTAATACACTAACCCTAACACCCAACCCTAACCCTAAAACCTAACCCTAATATCCAACCCTAAACCTAATACATAACCCTAACCCTAATATACCTAACCCTAACCCTAATACCCAACCCTAAACCTAATACCCAACACTAACCTAATACCTAACATCTAACCCTAATACCAAACCCTAATACACTAACACTAACCCTAACACCTAACCCTAATACC
This sequence comes from Xenopus petersii, assembly GCA_038501925.1. Classification (NCBI taxonomy): domain Eukaryota; kingdom Metazoa; phylum Chordata; class Amphibia; order Anura; family Pipidae; genus Xenopus; species Xenopus petersii. Next base: position 120,185,849 of record CM076689.1, read on the forward strand.
CAACCCTAATAACCAACCCTAACTCTAATACATAACCCTAACCCTAATACCAAACCCTAATCCCTAACACCCAACCTAATACCTAACCCTAAAACCCTAACCCTAATACCTAAACCCAACCCTAATACCTATCCCTAACCCTAATACCTATCCCTAACCCTAATACCTAACACCCAACCTAATCCCTAACCGTAATACCCCAATACCCAACCTAACCCTAATCCCCAACCCTAAACCTAATACCCAACCCTAACCTAACATCTAACCCTAATACCCAACCTAATACCCAGCCCTAACCCTAATACACTAACCCTAACACCCAACCCTAAAACCTAAACCTAATATCCAACCTTAACCCTAATACCTAACCCGAATCCCCAACCCTAACACCCAAACCTAACACTAATCCCTAACCCTAATACCTAAACCCAACCCTAATACCTAAACCCAACCCTAATACCTAACCCCCAACCCTAACACTAATACCAAACCCTAATACTTAACACCCAACCTAACCCTAATACCCAAGCCTAATACCCCAATACCCAACCTAACCCTAATACCCAGCCCTAACCCTAATACACTAACCCTAATACCCAACCCTAAACCTAATACATAACCCTAACCCTAATACCCAACCCTAACACCCAAACCTAACACTAATCCCTAATACCTAACCCTAATACCTAACACCCAACCTAACCCTAATACCCAAGCCCAATACCCAACCTAACATCTAACCCTAATACCAAACCCTAATCCTAATAACCAACCTAATACCCAGCCCTAACCCTAATACACTAACCCTAACACCTAACCCTAATACCTAACCCTAATACCCAAGCCTAATACCCCTATACCCAACCTAACCCTAATCCCCAACCCTAATCCTAATACCTAACATCTAACCCTAATACCCAACCTAATACCCAGCCCTAACCCTAATAACCAACCCTAATACACTAACCCTAACCCCCACCCCTAACCCTAATACACTAACCCTAATACCCAACCCTAATACCCAACCCTAAACCTAATACATAACCCTAACCCTAATCCCCAACCCTAAACCTAATACATAACCCTAACCCTAATACCCAACCCTAATGCCAAACCCTAATCCCTAACACACAACCTAATACCTAACCCTAATACCCGATCCCTAATACCTGATCCCTAATACCCAACCCTAATTCCTAACCCCCAACCCTAATACCTATCCCTAACCCTAATACCTAACACCCAACCTAACCCTAATCCCCAAACCTAAACCTAATACCTAACCTAACATCTAACCCTAATACCAAACCCTAACCCTAATACCCAACCTAATACCCAGCCCTAACCCTAACCCTAACACCCAACCCTAAACCTAATACATAACCCTAACCCTAATACCCAACCCTAATACCAAACCCTAATCCCTAACACCCAACCTAATACCTAACCCTAAAACCTAACCCTAATACCCGATCCCTAATACCCAACCCTAATTCCTAACCCCCAACCCTAATACCTATCCCTAACCCTAATACCTAACACCCAACCTAATCCGTAACCGTAATACCCAACCTAACCCTAATCCCCAACCCTAAACCTAATACCCAACCCTAACCTAACATCTAACCCTAATACCAAACCTAATACCCAGCCCTAACCCTAATACACTAACCCTAACCCTAATACCCAACCCTTATAACCAACCCTAATACATAACCCTAACCCTAATATCCAACCCTAATACCCAACCCTAAACCTAATACATAACCCTAACCCTAATATACCTAACCCTAATACATAACCCTAACCCTAATATACCTAACCCTAATACCCAAGCCTAATACCCTAATCCCCAACCCTAACCTAATACCTAACATCTAACCCTAATACCAAACCCTAATACACTAACCCTAACCCTAATACACTAACCCTAATACACTAACCCTAACACCCAACCCTAAAACATAACCCTAATACCCAACCCTAATAACTAACCCTAATACATAACCCTAACCCTAATATACCCAACCCTAATACCTAACCCTAATACCCAACCTTAATACCTAACCCTAATCCCCAACCCTAACACTAATCCCTAACCCTCATACCTATCCCTAACCCTAATACCCAACCCTAATACCAAACCCTAATCCCTAACACCCAACCTAATACCTAACCACAATACCAAATCCTAACCCTAATACCCGATCCCTAATACCTAACCCCCAAGCCTAATACCTATCCCCAACCCTAATACCTAACACCCAACCTAATCCCTAATACCCAAGCCCAATACCCAACCTAACCCTAATCCTTAAACCTAATACCCAACCCTAACCCCAATACCTAACATCTAACCCTAATACCCAACCTAATACCCAGCCCTAACCCTAATAACCAACCCTAATACACTAACCCTAAAACCCAACCCTATTACACTAACCCTAACACCCAACCCTAACCCTAAAACCTAACCCTTACCCTAATACCCAACCCTAAACCTAATACCCAACCCTAATAACCAACCCTAACCCTAATACATAACCCTAACCCTAATATCCAACCCTAATACCCAACCCTAAACCTAATACCTAACCCTAATATACCCAACCCTAACCCTAATACCCAACCGTAATACCTAACCCGAATCCCTACCCCTATTCCCCAACCCTAAAACCTAACCCTTACCCTAATACCCAACCCTAATAACTAACCCTAATAACTAACCCTAAAACCCAACCTAATACACTAACCCTAACACCCAACCCTAACCCTAAAACCTAACCCTTACCCTAATACCCAACCCTAAACCTAATACCCAACCCTAATACATAACCCTAACCCTAATATCCAACCCTAATACCCAACCCTAAACCTAATACATAACCCTAACCCTAATATACCTAACCCTAATACCCAACCCTAACCTTAACCCTAATACATAACCCTAACCCTAATACCTAACCCTAATACCCAACCGTAATACCTAACCCGAATCCCTAACCCTAATCCCTAACACCCAAACCTAACACTAATCCCTAACCCTAATACCCAACCCTAATACCAAACCCTGATCCCTAACACCCAACCCTAACCCTAATACCCGATCCCTAATACCCAACCTTAATACCTAAACCCAACCCTAATATCAAACCCCCAACCCTATCCCCAACCCTAACCCTAACACCAAACCCTAATACCTAACACCCAACCTAATCCCTAACCCTAATTCCCAAGCCTAATACCCCAATACCCAACCTAACCCTAATCCCCAACCCTAACCTAATACCTAACATCTAACCCTAATACCAAACCCTAATCCTAATAACCAACCTAATACCCAGCCCTAACCCTAATACACTAACCCTAACACCCAACCCTAATACACTAACCCTAACACCCAACCCTAACCCTAAAACCTAACCCTAATATCCAACCCTAAACCTAATACATAACCCTAACCCTAATATACCTAACCCTAACACTAATACCCAACCCTAAACCTAATACATAACCCTAACCCTAATATACCTAACCCTAATACCCAATCCTAATACCCTAATCCCCAACCCTAAACCTAATACCCAACCCTTACCTAATACCTAACATCTAACCCTAATACCAAACCCTAATACACTAACACTAACCCTAACACCTAACCCTAATACCCAACCCTAATAACCAACCCTAACCCTCATACATAACCCTAACCCTAATACCAAACCCTAATCCCTAACACCCAACCTAATACCTAACCCTAAAACCCTAACCCTAATACCCGATCCCTAATACCCAACCCTAATACCTAAACCCAACCCTAATACCTATCCCTAACCCTAATACCTAACACCCAACCTAATCCCTAACCGTAATACCCCAATACCCAACCTAACCCTAATCCCCAACCCTAAACCTAATACCCAACCCTAAACCTAATACCCAACCCTAACCTAACATCTAACCCTAATACCCAGCCCTAACCCTAATACACTAACCCTAACACCCAACCCTAACCCTAAAACCTAACCCTAACCCTAATACCCAACCCTAAACCTAATACCCAACCCTTATAACCAACCCTAATACATAACCCTAACCCTAATATCCAACCCTAACCCTAATACATAACCCTAACCCTAATATACCTAACCCTAAACCTAATACCCAACCCTAAACCTAATACATAACCCTACCCTAATATACCTAACCCTAATACCCAAGCCTAAGACCCTAATCCCCAACCCTAACCTAATACCTAACATCTAACCCTAATACCAAACCCTAATACCCTAACCCTAATAACCAACCCTAATACACTAACCCTAACACCCAACCCTAACCCTAATACACTAACCCTAACACCTAACCCTAATACCCAACCCTAATAACTAACCCTAATACCCAACCCTAAACCTAATACATAACCCTAACCCTAATATACCCAACCCTAATACCTAACCCTAATCCCTAACCCCTAACCCTAATACCTATCCCCAACCCTAATACCTAACCCTAATACCCAACCCCAACCCTAATACCAAACCCTAATACCCAAACCCTAATCCCTAACACCCAACCTAATACCTAACCCTAATACCCAACCCTAACCCTAATACCCGATCCCTAATATCTAACCCTAATACCCAACCCTAATACCTAACCCCCAACCCTAATACCTAACCCCCAACCCTAACCCTAATACCAAACCCTAACACCCAACCTAATCCCTAACCCTAATACCCAAGCCCAATACCTAACCCTAATACACTAACCCTAACCCTAACCCCAATACCTAACATCTAACCCTAATACCAAAGCCTAACCCTAATACCCAGCCCTAACCCTAATAACCAACAATAATAAACTAACCCTAACACCCAACCCTAACCCTTACCCTAATACCCAACCCTAAACCTAATACCCAACCCTAATAACCAACCCTAAACCTAATACGCAACCCTAATCACCAACCCTAACCCTAATACATAACCCTAACCCTAATATACCGAACCCTAACCCTAATACCCAACCCTAATACCTAACCGTAATACCCAACCGTAATACCTAACCCTATTCCCCAACCCTAACCCTAAAACCTAACCCTTACCCTAATACCCAACCCTAATACATAACCCTAACCCTAATTTCCAACCCTAAACCTAATACATAACCCTAACCCTAATATACCTAACCCTAATACCCAACCCTAACCCTAATACCCAACCGTAATACCTAACCCGAATCCCTAACCCTAATCCCCAACCCTAACACCCAAACCTAACACTAATCCCTAATACGCAACCCTAATACCTAACCCTAATACCTATCCCCAACCCTAATACCTAACCCTAATACCCAACCCTAACCCTAATACCAAACCCTAATCCCTAACACCCAACCCTAATACCCGATCCCTAATACCTAAACCCAACCCTAATATCTAAACCCCAACCCTATCCCCAACCCTAACCCTAACACCAAACCCTAATACCTAACACCCAACCTAATCCCTAACCCTAATACCCAAGCCTAATACCCCAATACCCAACCTAACCCTAATCCCCAACCCTAACCTAATACCTAACATCTAACCCTAATACCAAACCCTAATCCTAATAACCAACCTAATACCCAGCCCTAACCCTAATACACTAACCCTAACACCCAACCCTAAAACCTAACCCTAAAACCTAACCCTAATATCCAACCCGAAACCTAATACATAACCCTAACCCTAATATACCTAACCCTAACCCTAATACCCAACCCTAAACCTAATACATAACCCTAACCCTAATATACCTAACCCTAATACCCAAGCCTAATACCCTAATCCCCAACCCTAAACCTAATACCCAACCCTAACCCTAACCCTAACCCTAACATCTAACCCTAATACCAAACCCTAATACACTAACCCTAACCCTAATAACCAACCCTAATACACTAACCCTAACACCCAACCCTAACCCTAATACACTAACCCTAACACCCAACCCTAACCCTAATACACTAACCCTAACACCCAACCCTAACCCTAAAACCTAACCCTAATACCCAACCCTAATAACCAACCCTAACCCTAATATCCAACCCTAACCCTAATATCCAACCCTAACCCTAATACCAAACCCTAATCCCTAACACCCAACCTAATACCTAACCCTAATACCCAACCCTAACCCTAATACCCGATCCCTAATACCCAACCCAAATACCTATCCCCAACCCTAACCCTAATACCAAACCCTAATACCTAACACCCAACCTAATCCCTAACCCTAATATCCAAGCCCAATACCCAACCTAACCCTAATCCCTAAACCTAATACCCAACCCTAACCCCAATACCTAACATCTAACCCTAATACCAAACACTAACCCTAATACCCAACCTAATACCCAGCCCTAACCCTAATAACCAACCCTAATACACTAACCCTAAAACCCAACCCTAACCCTAATACACTAACCCTAACACCCAACCCTAACCCTAAAACCTAACCCTTACCCTAATACCCAACCCTAAACCTAATACCCAACCCTAATAACCAACCCTAACCCTAATACATAACCCTAACCCTAATATCCAACCCTAACCCTAATACCCAACCCTACCCCTAATATACCTAACCCTAATACCCAACCCTAACCCTAATACCCAACCATAATACCCAACCCTAACCCTAATACCCAACCCTAATACCCAACCCTAATACCCAACCCTAATACCCAACCCTAATACCTAACCGTAATACCCAACCGTAATACCTAACCCGAATCCCTAACCCTATTCCCCAACCCTAACACCAAAACCTAACACTAATCCCAAACCCTAATACCTAACCCTAATACCTATCCCCAACTCTAATCCCAAACCCTAATCCCTAACACCCAACCTAATACCTAACCCTAATACCCAACCCTAACCCTAATACCCGATCCCTAATACCCAACCCTAATACCTAAACCCAACCCTAATATCTAACCCTAATACCCAACCCTAATACCTAACCCCCAACCCTATCTCCAACCCTAACCCTAATACCAAACCCTAATACCTAACATCCAACCTAATCCCTAACCCTAATACCCAAGCCTAATACCCCAATACCCAACCTAACCCTAATCCCCAACCCTAACCCTAATACCCAACCCTAACCTAATACATAACATCTAACCCTAATACCAAACCCTAATCCTAATAACCAACCTAATACCCAGCCCTAACCCTAACCCTAATATACCTAACCCTAACCCTAATACCCAACCCTAAACCTAATACATAACCCTAACCCTAAAATACCTAACCCTAACCCTAATACCCAACCCTAACCCTAATACCCAACCCTAACCCTAATACCTAACCCTAATACCTAACCCTAATACCCAACCGTAATACCCAACCCTAATACCCAACCGTAATACCCAACCCTAATACCTAACCCCCAACCCTAATACCTAACCCCAACCCTAATACCTAACCCCAACCCTAATACCAAACCCTAATCCCTAACACCCAACCTAATACCTAACCCTAATACCCGATCCCCAACCCTAATACCTAACCCTAATACCCAACCCTAACCCTAATACCAAACCCTAATCCCTAACACCCAACCCTAATACCCGATCCCTAATACCTAAACCCAACCCTAATATCTAAACCCCAACCCTATCCCCAACCCTAACCCTAACACCAAACCCTAATACCTAACACCCAACCTAATCCCTAACCCTAATACCCAAGCCTAATACCCCAATACCCAACCTAACCCTAATCCCCAACCCTAACCTAATACCTAACATCTAACCCTAATACCAAACCCTAATCCTAATAACCAACCTAATACCCAGCCCTAACCCTAACACCCAACCCTAAAACCTAACCCTAAAACCTAACCCTAATATCCAACCCGAAACCTAATACATAACCCTAACCCTAATATACCTAACCCTAACCCTAATACCCAACCCTAAACCTAATACATAACCCTAACCCTAATATACCTAACCCTAATACCCAAGCCTAATACCCTAATCCCCAACCCTAACCCTAACATCTAACCCTAATACCAAACCCTAATACACTAACCCTAACCCTAATAACCAACCCTAATACACTAACCCTAACACCCAACCCTAACCCTAATACACTAACCCTAACACCCAACCCTAACCCTAAAACCTAACCCTAATACCCAACCCTAATAACCAACCCTAACCCTAATATCCAACCCTAACCCTAATATCCAACCCTAACCCTAATACCAAACCCTAATCCCTAACACCCAACCTAATACCTAACCCTAATACCCAACCCTAACCCTAATACCCGATCCCTAATACCCAACCCTAATACCAAACCCTAATACCTAACACCCAACCTAATCCCTAACCCTAATATCCAAGCCCAATACCCAACCTAACCCTAATCCCTAAACCTAATACCCAACCCTAACCCCAATACCTAACATCTAACCCTAATACCAAACCCTAACCCTAATACCCAACCTAATACCCAGCCCTAACCCTAATAACCAACCCTAATACACTAACCCTAAAACCCAACCCTAACCCTAATACACTAACCCTAACACCCAACCCTAACCCTAAAACCTAACCCTTACCCTAATACCCAACCCTAAACCTAATACCCAACCCTAATAACCAACCCTAACCCTAATACATAACCCTAACCCTAATATCCAACCCTAACCCTAATACCCAACCCTACCCCTAATATACCTAACCCTAATACCCAACCCTTACCCTAATACCCAACCATAATACCCAACCCTAACCCTAATACCCAACCCTAATACCCAACCCTAATACCTAACCGTAATACCCAACCGTTATACCTAACCCGAATCCCTAACCCTATTCCCCAACCCTAACACCAAAACCTAACACTAATCCCAAACCCTAATACCTAACCCTAATACCTATCCCCAACTCTAATCCCAAACCCTAATCCCTAACACCCAACCTAATACCTAACCCTAATACCCAACCCTAACCCTAATACCCGATCCCTAATACCCAACCCTAATACCTAAACCCAACCCTAATATCTAACCCTAATACCCAACCCTAATACCTAACCCCCAACCGTATCTCCAACCCTAACCCTAATACCAAACCCTAATACCTAACATCCAACCTAATCCCTAACCCTAATACCCAAGCCTAATACCCCAATACCCAACCTAACCCTAATCCCCAACCCTAACCCTAATACCCAACCCTAACCTAATACCTAACATCTAACCCTAATACCAAACCCTAATCCTAATAACCAACCTAATACCCAGCCCTAACCCTAACCCTAATATACCTAACCCTAACCCTAATACCCAACCGTAAACCTAATACATAACCCTAACCCTAAAATACCTAACCCTAACCCTAATACCCAACCCTAACCCTAATACCCAACCCTAACCCTAATACCCAACCCTAACCCTAATACCTAACCCTAATACCCAACCGTAATACCCAACCCTAATACCCAACCGTAATAACCAACCCTAATACCTAACCCCCAACCCTAATACCTAACCCCAACCCTAATACCAAACCCTAATCCCTAACACCCAACCTAATACCTAACCCTAATACCCGATCCCTAATACCCAACCCTAATACCTAAGCCCAACCCTAATATCTAACCCTAATACCCAACCCTAATACCTAACCCCCAACCCTAATACCTAACCCCCAACCCTAATACCTATCCCCAACCCTAACACCCAACCTAATCCCTAACCCTAATACCCAAGCCCAATACCCAACCTAACCCTAACCTAATACCTAACATCTAACCTAATACCAAACCCTAACCCTAATATCCAACCTAATACCCAGCCCTAACCCTAATACACTAACCCTAACACCAACCCTAACCCTAATACCCAACCCTAAACCTAATACATAAACCTAACCCTAATATACCTAACCCTAATACCCGATCCCTAATACCTAACCCCCAACCCTAATTCCTATCCCCAACCCTAACCCTAATACCAAACCCTAATACCTAACCCTAACACCCAACCTAATCCCTAACCCTAATACCCAAGCCTAATACCCCAATACCCAACCTAACCCTAATCCCCAACCCTAACCTAATACCTAACATCTAACCCTAATACCAAACCCTAATCCTAATAACCAACCTAATACCCAGCCCTAACCCTAATACACTAACCCTAACACCCAACCCTAACCCTAATATACTAACCCTAACCCTAATACACAACCCTAAACCTAATACATAACCCTAACCCTTATATACCTAACCCCCGACCCTAATACCCAACCCTAAACCTAATACATAACCCTAACCCTAATATACCTAACCCTAATACCCAAGCCTAATACCCTAATCCCCAACCCTAAACCTAATACCTAATACCTAATACCCAACCCTAACCTAATACCTAACATCTAACCCTAATACCAAACCCTAACCCTAATAACCAACCCTAATACACTAACCCTAACACCCAACCCTAACCCTAATACACTAACTCTAACACCCAACCCTAACCCTAATAACCAACCCTAACCCTAATACATAACCCTAACCCTAATATCCAACCCTAACCCTAATACCCAACCCTAAACCTAATACATAACCCTAACCCTAATATACCTAACCCTAATACCCAACCGTAATACCTAACATTAATCCCTAACCCTAATACCCAACCCTAATACCTAACCCTAATACCTATCCCCAACCCTAATACCTAACCCTAATACCAAACCCTAATCCCTAACACCCAACCTAATACCTAACCCTAATACCCAACCCTAATCCCCGATCGCTAATACCTAAACCTAACCCTAATACCCAACCCTAATACCTAACCCCCAACCCTAATACCTATCCCCAACCCTAACACTAATACCAAACCCTAATACCTAACACCCAACCTAACCCTAATACCCAAGCCTAATACCCCAATACCCAACCTAACCCTAATACCCAACCCTAACCTAATACCTAACATCTAACCCTAATACCAAACCCTAACCCTAATACCCTAACACCCAACCCGAACCCTAACCCTAACCCTAATACCCAACCCTAACCCTAATTCCCAACCCTAAACTCAATACATAACCCTAATCCTAATATACCTAACCCTAATACCCAACCCTAATACCCAACCGTAATACCTAACCCGAATCCCTAACCCTAACACCCAAACCTAACACTAATACCTAACCCTAATACCAAACCCTAATCCCTAACACCCAACCTAATACCTAACCCTAATACCCAATCCCTTATACCCAACCCTAATACCTAAACCCAACCCTAATATCTAACCCTAATACCCAACCCTAATACCTATCCCTAACCCTAACCCTAATACCCGATCCCTAATACCCAACCCTAATACCTAAACCCAACCCTAATATCTAACCCTAATACCCAACCCTAATACCTAACCCCCAACCCTAACCCTAATACCCAAGCCTAATACCCCAATACCCAACCTAACCCTAATCCCCAACCCTAACCCTAATACCTAACATCTAACCCTAATACCAAACCCTAATCATAATAACCAACCTAATACCCAGCCCTAACCCTAATACACTAACCCTAACACCCAACCCTAACCCTAATACACTAACCCTAACCCTAAAACCTAACCCTAATACCCAACCCTAAACCTAATACATAACCCTAACCCTGATACCCAACCGTAAACCTAATACATTACCCTAACCCTAATATACCTAACCCTAATACCCAAGCCTAATACCCCAATACCCAACCTAACCCTTATCCCCAACCCTAAACCTAATACCCAACCCTAACCTAATACCTAACATCTAACTCTAATACCCAACCTAATACCCAGCCCTAACCCTAATACACTAACCCTAACCCTAATAACCAACCCTAATACACTAACCCTAACACCCAACCCTAACCCTAATACACTAACCCTAACACCCAACCCTAACCCTAATACCCAACCCTAAATCTAATACCCAACCCTAAACCTAATACCCAACCCTAAACCTAATACCCAACCCTAATAACCAACCCTAACCCTAATACATAACCCTAACCCTAATATCCAACCCTAAACCTAATACATAACCCTTACCCTAATATACCTAACCCTAATACCCAACCCTAACCCTAATACCCAACCCTAATACCTAACCCTAATACCTAACCTTAATACCCAACCGTAATACCTAACGCGAATCCCTAACCCTAATACCCAATCCCTTATACCCAACCCTAATACCTAAACCCAACCCTAATATCTAACCCTAATACCCAACCCTAATACCTAAACCCAACCCTAATATCTAACCCTAATACCCAACCCTAATACCTATCCCTAACCCTAACCCTAATACCCGATCCCTAATACCCAACCCTAATACCTAAACCCAACCCTAATATCTAACCCTAATACCCAACCCTAATACCTAACCCCCAACCCTAACCCTAATACCCAAGCCTAATACCCCAATACCCAACCTAACCCTAATCCCCAACCCTAACCCTAATACCTAACATCTAACCCTAATACCAAACCCTAATCCTAATAACCAACCTAATACCCAGCCCTAACCCTAATACACTAACCCTAACCCTAAAACCTAACCCTAATACCCAACCCTAATACCCAACCCTAAACCTAATACATAACCCTAACCCTGATACCCAACCCTAAACCTAATACATTACCCTAACCCTAATATACCTAACCCTAATACCCAAGCCTAATACCCCAATACCCAACCTAACCCTAATCCCCAACCCTAAACCTAACACCTAATACCCAACCCTAACCTAATACCTAACATCTAACCCTAATACCCAACCTAATACCCAGCCCTAACCCTAATACACTAACCCTAACCCTAATAACCAACCCTAATACACTAACCCTAACACCCAACCCTAACCCTAATACACTAACCCTAACACCCAACCCTAACCCTAATACCCAACCCTAAACCTAATACCCAACCCTAATAACCAACCCTAACCCTAATACATAACCCTAACCCTAATATCCAACCCTAACCCCAATACCAAACCCTAAACCTAATACATAACCCTTACCCTAATATACCTAACCCTAATACCCAACCCTAACCCTAATACCCAACCCTAATACCTAACCCTAATACCTAACCTTAATACCCAACCGTAATACCTAACGCGAATCCCTAACCCTAATACCCAATCCCTTATACCCAACCCTAATACCTAAACCCAACCCTAATATCTAACCCTAATACCCAACCCTAATACCTATCCCTAACCCTAACCCTAATACCCGATCCCTAATACCCAACCCTAATACCTAAACCCAACCCTAATATCTAACCCTAATACCCAACCCTAATACCTAACCCCCAACCCTAACCCTAATACCCAAGCCTAATACCCCAATACCCAACCTAACCCTAATCCCCAACCCTAACCCTAATACCTAACATCTAACCCTAATACCAAACCCTAATCCTAATAACCAACCTAATACCCAGCCCTAACCCTAACACCCAACCCTAACACCCAACCCTAACCCTAATACACTAACCCTAACCCTAAAACCTAACCCTAATACCGAACCCTAAACCTAATACATAACCCTAACCCTAATACCCAACCCTAAAACTAATACATAACCCTAACCCTAATATACCTAACCCTAATACCCAAGCCTAATACCCCAATACCCAACCTAACCCTAATCCCCAACCCTAAACCTAATACCTAATACCCAACCCTAACCTAATACCTAACATCTAACCCTAATACCCAACCTAATACCCAGCCCTAACCCTAATACACTAACCCTAACCCTAATAACCAACCCTAATACACTAACCCTAACACCCAACCCTAACCCTAATACACTAACCCTAACACCCAACCCTAACCCTAATACCCAACCCTAAACCTAATACCCAACCCTAAACCTAATACCCAACCCTAATAACCAACCCTAACCCTAATACATAACCCTAACCCTAATATCCAACCCTAACCCCAATACCAAACCCTAAACCTAATACATAACCCTTACCCTAATATACCTAACCCTAATACCCAACCCTAACCCTAATACCCAACCCTAATACCTAACCCTAATACCCAACCTTAATACCCAACCGTAATACCTAACGCGAATCCCTAACCCTAATCCCCAACCCTAACACTAATCCCTAACCCTAATACCCAAACCTAATACCTTTCCCCAACCCTAATACCTAACCCTAATACCTAACCCTAATACCCAACCCTAACCCTAATACCAAACCCTAATCCCTAACACCCAACCTAATACCTAACCCTACTAACCAACCCTAACCCTAATATCCAACCCTAACCCTAATACCCAACCCTAAACCTAATACATAACCCTAACCCTAATATACCTAACCCTAATACCCAACCCTAACCCTAATACCCAACCCTAATACCCAACCGTAATACCTAACCCGAATCCCTAACCCTAATCCCCAACCCTAACACCCAAACCTAACATTAATCCCTAACCCTAATACCCAACCCTAATACCTAACCCTGATACCTATCCCCAACCCTAATACCTAACCCTAATACCCAACCCTAACCCTAATACCAAACCCTAATCCCTAACACCCAACCTAATACCTAACCCTAATACCCAACCCTAACCCTAATACCCGATCCCTAATACCCAACCCCCAACCCTAATACCTATCCCCAACCCTAACCCTAATACCAAACCTGTATACCTAACACCCAACCTAATCCCTAACCCTAATACCCAAGCCTAATACCCCAATACCCAACCTAACCCTAATCCCCAACCCTAAACCTAATACCCAACCCTAACCTAATACCTAACATCTAACCCTAATACCAAACCCTAACCCTAATAGCCAGCCCTAACCCTAATACACTAACCCTAACCCTAATAACCAACCCTAATACAATAACCCTAACACCCAACCCTAACCCTAATACACTAACCCTAACACCCAACCCTAACCCTAAAACCTAACCCTAATACCCAACCCTAAACCTAATACCCAACCCTAATAACCAACCCTAACCCAAATACATAACCCTAACCCTAATATCCAACCCTAACCCTAACCCTATTATACCTAACCCTAATACCCAACCGTAATACCTAACACAAATCCCTAACCCTAATCCCCAACCCTAACACCCAAACCTAACACTAATCCCTAACCCTAATACCTATCCCCAACCCTAATACCAAACCCCAACACCCAACCTAATACCTAACCCTAATACCCAACCCTAACCCTAATACCCGATCCCTAATACCCAACCCTAATACAAAACCCAACCCTAATATCTAACCCTAATACCCAACCCTAATACCTAACCCCCAACCCTAATACCTATCCCTAACCCTAATACCAAACCCTAATACCTAACACCCAACCTAAACCCTAACCCTAATACCCAAGCCTAATACCCAATACCCAACCTAACCCTAATCCCCAACCCTAACCTAATACCTAACATCTAACCCTAATACCAAACCCTAATCCTAATAACCAACCTAATACCCAGCCCTAACCCTAATACACTAACCCTAACACCCAACCCTAACCCTAATACACTAACCCTAACACCCAACCCTAACCCTAATACACAACTCTAAACCTAATACATAACCCTAACCCTAATACCCAACCGTAATACCCAACCCTAATACCTAACCCCCAACCCTAATACCTATCCCTAACCCTAATACCTATCCCTAACCCTAACACCCAACCTAATCCTTATCCCTAATACCCAAGCCTAATACCCCAATACCCAACCTAAACCTAATCCCCAACCCTAAACCTAATACCTAACATCTAACCCTAATACCAAACCCTAACCCTAAAACCCAACCTAATACCCAGCCCTAACCCTAATACACTAACCCTAATAACCAACCCTAATACACTAACCCTAACACCCAACCCTAACCCTAATACACTAACCCTAACACCCAACCCTAACCCTAACACCCAACCCTAACCCTAATACCCAACCCTAAACCAAATACCCAACCCTAATAACCAACCCTAACCCTAATACATAACCCTAACCCTAATATCCAACCCTAACCCTAATACAAAACCCTAACCCTAATATACCTAACCCTAACCCTAATACCCAACCCTAATACACAACCGTAATACCTAACCCTAATCCCCAACCCTAACACCCAAACCTAACACTAATCCCTAACCCTAATACCCAACCCTAATACCTAACCCTAATACCTATCCCCAACCCTAATACCTAACCCTAATACCCAACCCTAACCCTAATACCAAACCCTTATCCCTAACACCCAACCAAATACGTAACCCTAATACCCGATCCCTAATACCCAACCCTAATACCTAAACCCAACCCTATTACCCAACCCTAATACCTAACCCCCAACCCTAATACCTATCCCCAACCCTAACCCTAATACCAAACCCTAATACCTAACATCCAACGTAATCCCTAACCCTAATACCCCAATAACCAACCTAACCCTAATCCCCAACCCTAACCCTAACACCCAACCCTAACCTAATACCTAAAATCCAACCCTAATACCAAACCCTAATCCTAATAACCAACCTAATACCCAGCCCTAACCCTAATACACTAACCCTAACACCCAACCCTAACCCTAATACACTAACCCTAACACTCAACCCTAACCCTAATATACCTAACCCTAACCCTAATACCCAACCCTAAACCTAATACATAACCCTAACCCTAAAATACCTAACCCTAACCCTAATACCCAACCCTAAACCTAATACATAACCCTAACCCTAATATACCTAACCCTAATACCCAACCCTAACCCTAATACCTAACCCTAATACCCAACCCTAATACCTAACCGTAATACCAACCCTAATACCTAACCCCCAACCCTAATACCTAACCCCAACCCTAACCCTAATACCTAAACCTAATACCAACCCTAACCCTAATACCAAACCCTAATCCCTAACACCCAACCTAATACCTAACCCTAATACCCAACTCTAACCCTAATACCCGATCCCTAATACCCAACCCTAATACCTAAACCCAACCCTAATATCTAACCCTAATACCCAACCCTAATATCTAACCCCCAACCCTAATACCTAACCCCCAACCCTAATACCTATCCCCAACCCTAACACCCAACCTAATCCCTAACCCTAATACCCAAGCCCAATACCCAACCTAACCCTAACCTAATACCTAACATCTAACCCTAATACCAAACCCTAACCCTAATATCCAACCTAATACCCAGCCCTAACCCTAATACACTAACCCTAACACCAACCCTAACCCTAATACCCAACCCTAAACCTAATACTTAAACCTAACCCTAATATACCTAACCCTAATACCCGATCCCTAATACCCAACCCTAATACCTAACCCCCAACCCTAATACCTATCCCCAACCCTAACCCTAATACCAAACCCTAATACCTAACCCTAACACCCAACCTAATCCCTAACCCTAATACCCAAGCCTAATACCCCAATATCCAACCTAACCCTAACCCTAATACGTAACCCTAACCTAATACCTAACATCTAACCCTAATACCCAACCTAATACCTATCCCTAACCCTAATACCCAGCCCTAACCCTAATACACTAACCCTAACCCTAATAACCAACCCTAATACACTAACCCTAACACCCAACCCTAACCCTAAAACCTAACCCTAATACCCAACCCTAATAACCAACCCTAACCCTAATACCAACCCTAAACCTAATACATAACCCTAACCCTAATATACCTAACCCTAATACCCAACCCTAATACTTAACCCTAATACTTAACCCTAATACTTAACGCTAATACCCAACCATAATACCTAACCTGAATCCCCAACCCTAACCCTAATCCCAAACCCTAACACCCAAACCTAACCCTAATCCCTAACCCTAATACCTATCCCCAACCCTAATACCTAACCCTAATCCCTAACACCCAACCTAATACCTAACCCTAATACCCTATCCCTAATACCCAACCCTAATACCTAACCCTAATACCTAAACCCAACCCTAATACCTAACCCTAATACCTAAACCCAACCCTAATACCCAACCCTAATACCTAACCCCGGACCCTAATACCTATCCCAACCCTAACCCTAATATCTAACCCTAACACCCAACCTAATCCCTAACCCTAATACCCAAGCCTAATACCCCAATACCCAACCTAACCCTAATACCCAACCTAACCCTAATACCCAACCCTAACCTAATACCAAACTCTAACCCTAACATTAATACCCAACCCTAAACCTAATACCCAACCCTAATAACAAACCCTAAACCTAATACCTAACCCTAATACCCAACCCTAACCCTAATAACCAACCCTAAACCTAATACATAACCCTAACCCTAATATACCTAACCCTAATACCTAACCCTAACCCTAATACCCAACCCTAATACCTAACCCTAATACCAAACCGTTATACCTAATCCGAATCCCCAAACCTAACCCTAATCCCCAACCCTAACACCCAAACCTGACACTAATCCCTAACCCTAATACCCAACCCTAATACCTAACATCCAACCTAATCCCTAACCCTAATACCCCAATAACAAACCTAACCCTAACCCTAACCCTTACCTAACCCTAATACCTATCCCCAACCCTAATACCTAACCCTAATACCAAACCCTAACCCCTAACACCCAACCTAATACCTAACTCTAATACCCAACCCTAACCCTAATACCCAAACCCTAATACCTAACCCCAACCCTAATATCTAACCCTAATACCCAACCCTAATACCTAACCCCCAACCCTAATACCCATCACCAACCCTAACCCTAATACCAAACCCTAATACCTAACCCTAAAACCTAACCTAATCCCTAACCCTAATACCCAAGCCTAATACCCCAATACCCAACCTAACCCTAATCCCCAACCCTAACCCTAATACCTAACCCTAACCCTAATACCTAACATCTAACCCTAATACCAAACCCTCACTCTAATACCCAACCTAATACCTATCCACAACCCTAATACCGAGCCCTAACCATAATACACAAACCCTAACCCTAATAACCAACCCTAATACACTAACCCTAACACCCAACCCTAACCCTAATACACTAACCCTAACACCCAACCCTAACCCTAAAACCTAACCCTAATACCCAACCCTAATAACCAACCCTAACCCTAATACCCAACCCTAAACCTAATACATAACCCAACCCTAATACCTATCTCCAACCCTAACCCTAATACCAAAACCTAATACCTAACCCTAAAACCCAACCTAATCCCTAACCCTAATACCCAAGCCTAACACCCCAATACCCAACCTAACCCTAATCCCTAACCCTAACACCCAACCTAATACCTATTCACAACCCTAATACCGAGCCCTAACCATAATACACTAACCCTAACCCTAATAACAAACCCTAATACACTAACCCTAACACCCAACCCTAACCCTAATACACTAACCCTAACACCCAACCCTAACCGTAAAACCTAACCCTAACCCTAATACCCAACCCTAAACCTAATACCCAACCCTAATAACCAACCCTAACCCTAATACATAACCCTAACCCTAATATCCAACCCTAACCCTAATACCCAACCCTAAACCTAATACATAACCCTAACCCTAATATACCTAACCCTAATACCCAACCCTAATACCCAACCGAAATACCTAACCCGAATCCATAACCCTAATCCCCAACCCTAACACCCAAACCTAACACTAATCCCTAACCCTAATACCCAACCCTAATACCTATCCCCAACCCTAATACCTAACCTTAATACCCAACCCTAATCCCTAACACCCAACCTAATACCTAACCCTAATACCCAACCCTAACCCTAATACCCAACCCTAATCCCTAACACCCAACCTAATACCTAATCCCTAATATCCAACCCTAACCCTAATAACCGATCCCTAATACCTAACCCTAATACCTAAACCCAACCCTAATATCTAACCCTAATACCTAACCCTAATACCCAACCCTAATACCTAACCCCCAACCCTAATACCTATCCCCAACCCTAACCCTAGTACCAAACCCTAATACCTAACCCTAACACCCAACCTAATCCCTAACCCTAATACCCAAGCCTAATACCCCAATACCCAACCTAACCCTAATCCCCAATCCTAACCCTAATACCCAACCCTAACCTAATACCTAATACATAACATCTAACCCTAATACCAAACCCTAACCCTAATAACCAACCTAATACCTAACCCTAATACACTAACCCTAACCCTAATAACCAACCCTAATACACTAACCCTAATA
>JBCGBM010000020.1:0-49732 GCA_038501925.1 Xenopus petersii
TGGCAAGTGACAGAAGTCCATCCTCCACCTTCCATTTGGCTGCCCCTTTTTCCAACTGGGGTTCTCCTTCTAAGCTACGCCGGTATGAACTTCTACTTCAGGCCAGGGCTATCCCATCTGGCACCTTGCCCTTACCTTTGCATCAACTTGGGTATTTTTTCCCCATACAGAACTCTTTTTGGGGTTTGCCTAGCATCAGCCTGAAGTTGACCATGGCAAATTGCTTAATGAGGACAGTGTTCTGTGCCAAGCTTAAAAAACAAAAAAAGCATTTGAGAAGCTGACTAGTGAGGGCAGCTACGGTGCGATTCTGCCGAAAAGAAAGTAGAGGTCGCTCTTGAATGCAGATGCAGAAGATGGCACAGATGAACCTTCTTGAAATTAAGCATTTCAGAAGCTGATTAGCGAAGGAAGTTTGGTGCTTTAACAAATGTGAAATATTGGTTACTCATTAATGTAGCCTGAAGAAAAGGCAACTTTCCGTGAAATGCACCCCTGGAACTCGCACGATGGGCCCTTTGGGTAAAGAAACCAGCTGATTTTCTGCATGCGCCATAGAACGGCCATGTGGGGGTGCTGATTTAACTGTCTCCAAAGTAGCAGTCGCTCTTGAAGGCAGCATGAAGAAAATGCCATCGGCGAGCCTGCACAGAATAAAGAGTTCTGTACAGGCATAAAGAAACCTGAAAAGTCACCCAAAGAGGATTTGAACTCAGGACCCTACGGGCAGAAACAGGCGCTTTAACCATTACACCACAGGAAACTAGACCTTTTGGGAAAGGTTTGAGGTGACTGTAATAACTCATTGTTCCCTTGTGTCTCTGCACTGACCGGCAGGGCCAGAAGTCCATTTTCTGCCTAATAAAGTCAATACCAACCTGAGGCCCCTTCCAAAAAGAGCCTGACTGAATAGCTCAGTCGGTAGAGAACGAGGCTCTGGTCAATAACCTGGTTCAAAAGGTTGTGGGTTCGATTCCCACATCAGCCTAAAATCAACTCCGGAAAAGCTCTCATCCACTGTGCTTTAACCAACTCTCAAGAGTGATGGGAGGGCAAGTGACAGAAGTCCATCCTCCACCTTCCATTTGGCTGCCCTTTTTCAACTGGGGTTCTCCTTTTAAGCTACGCTGGTATGAACTTCTACTTCAGGCCAGGGCTATCCCATCTGGCACCTTGCCCTTACCTTTGCATCAACTTGGGTATTTTTTTCCCCATACAGAACTCTTTTTGGGTTTGCCTAGCATCAGCCTGAAGTTGACCATGGCAAATTGCTTAATGAGGACAGTGTTCTGTGCCAAGCTTAAAAAACAAAAAAAGCATTGAGAAGCTGACTAGTGAGGGCAGCTACGGTGCGATTCTGCCGAAAAGAAAGTAGAGGTCGCTCTTGAATGCAGATGCAGAAGATGGCACAGATGAACCTTCTTGAAATTAAGCATTTCAGAAGCTGATTAGCGAAGGAAGTTTTGGTGCTTTAACAAATGTGAAATATTGGTTACTCATTAATGTAGCCTGAAGAAAAGGAAACTTTCCGTGAAATGCACCCCTGGAACTCGCACGATGGGCCCTTTGGGTAAAGAAACCAGCTGATTTTCTGCATGCGCCATAGAACGGCCATGTCGGGGTGCTGATTTAACTGTCTCCAAAGTAGCAGTCGCTCTTGAAGGCAGCATGAAGAAAATGCCATCGGCGAGCCTGCACAGAATAAAGAGTTCTGTACAGGCATAAAGAAACCTGAAAAGTCACCCAACCAGGATTTGAACTTAGGACCCCACGGGCAGAAACAGGCGCTTTAACCATTACATCACAGGAAACTAGACCTTTTGGGAAAGGTTCGAGGTGACTGTAATAACTCATTGTTCCCTTGTGTCTCTGCACTGACCGGCAGGGCCAGAAGTCCATCTTCTGCCTAATAAAGTCAATACCAACCTGAGGCCCCTTTCAAAAAGAGCCTGCCTGAATAGCTCAGTCGGTAGAGCGCGGGGCTCTGGTCGATAACCTGGTCCAAAAGGTTGTGGGTTCGATTCCCACATCAGCCTAAAACTCAACTCCGGAAAAGCTCTGATCCACTGTGCTTAACCAACTCTCAAGAGTGATGGGAGGGCAAGTGACAGAAGTCCATCCTCCACCTTCCATTTGGCTGCCCCTTTTTCCAACTGGGGTTCTCCTTCTAAGCTACGCCGGTATGAACTTCTACTTCAGGCCAGGGCTATCCCATCTGGCACCTTGCCCTACCTTTGCATCAACTTGGGTATTTTTTTCCCCATACAGAACTCTTTTTGGGGTTTGCCTAGCATCAGCCTGAAGTTGACCATGGCAAATTGCTTAATGAGGACAGTGTTCTGTGCCAAGCTAAAAAACAAAAAAAGCATTTGAGAAGCTGACTAGTGAGGGCAGCTACGGTGCGATTCTGCCCAAAAGAAAGTAGAGGTCGCTCTTGAATGCAGATGCAGAAGATGGCACAGATGAACCTTCTTGAAATTAAGCATTTCAGAAGCTGATTAGCGAAGGAAGTTTTGGTGCTTTAACAAATGTGAAATATTGGTTACTCATTAATGTAGCCTGAAGAAAAGGCAACTTTCCGTGAAATGCACCCCTGGAACTCGCACGATGGGCCCTTTGGGTAAAGAAACCAGCTGATTTTCTGCATGCGCCATAGAACGGCCATGTGGGGGTGCTGATTTAACTGTCTCCAAAGTAGCAGTCGCTCTTGAAGGCAGCATGAAGAAAATGCCATCGGCGAGCCTGCACAGAATAAAGAGTTCTGTACAGGCATAAAGAAACCTGAAAAGTCACCCAACCAGGATTTGAACTCAGGACCCTACGGGCAGAAACAGGCGCTTTAACCATTACACCACAGGAAACTAGACCTTTTGGGAAAGGTTTGAGGTGACTGTAATAACTCATTGTTCCCTTGTGTCTCTGCACTGACCGGCAGGGCCAGAAGTCCATCTCTGCCTAATAAAGTCAATACCAACCTGAGGCCCCTTCCAAAAAGAGCCTGACTGAATAGCTCAGTCGGTAGAGCACGGGGCTCTGGTCGATAACCTGGTTCAAAAGGTTGTGGGTTCGATTCCCACATCAGCCTAAAAATCAACTCCGGAAAAGCTCTCATCCACTGTGCTTTAACCAACTCTCAAGAGTGATGGGAGGGCAAGTGACAGAAGTCCATCCTCCACCTTCCATTTGGCTGCCCCTTTTTCCAACTGGGGTTCTCCTTCTAAGCTACGCTGGTATGAACTTCTACTTCAGGCCAGGGCTATCCCATCTGGCACCTTGCCCTTACCTTTGCATCAACTTGGGTATTTTTTCCCCATACAGAACTCTTTTTGGGGTTTGCCTAGCATCAGCCTGAAGTTGACCATGGCAAATTGCTTAATGAGGACAGTGTTCTGTGCCAAGCTTAAAAAACAAAAAAAGCATTTGAGAAGCTGACTAGTGAGGGCAGCTACGGTGCGATTCTGCCGAAAAGAAAGTAGAGGTCGCTCTTGAATGCAGATGCAGAAGATGGCACAGATGAACCTTCTTGAAATTAAGCATTTCAGAAGCTGATTAGCGAAGGAAGTTTTGGTGCTTTAACAAATGTGAAATATTGGTTACTCATTAATGTAGCCTGAAGAAAAGGCAACTTTCCGTGAAATGCACCCCTGGAACTCGCACGATGGGCCCTTTGGGTAAAGAAACCAGCTGATTTTCTGCATGCGCCATAGAACGGCCTTGTGGGGGTGCTGATTTAACTGTCTCCAAAGTAGCAGTCGCTCTTGAAGGCAGCATGAAGAAAATGCCATCGGCGAGCCTGCACAGAATAAAGAGTTCTGTACAGGCATAAAGAAACCTGAAAAGTCACCCAACCAGGATTTGAACTCAGGACCCCACGGGCAGAAACAGGCGCTTTAACCATTACACCACAGGAAACTAGACCGTTTCGGAAAGGTTCGAGGTGACTGTAATAACTCATTGTTCCCTTGTGTCTCTGCACTGACCGGCAGGGCCAGAAGTCCATCTTCTGCCTAATAAAGTCAATACCAACCTGAGGCCCCTTCCAAAAAGAGCCTGACTGAATAGCTCAGTCGGTAGAGCGCGGGCTCTGGTCGATAACATGGTCCAAAAGGTTGTGGGTTCGATTCCCACATCAGCCTAAAACTCAACTCCGGAAAAGCTCTGATCCACTGTGCTTTACCAAATCTCAAGAGTGATGGGAGGGCAAGTGACAGAAGTCCATCCTCCACCTTCCATTTGGCTGCCCCTTTTTCCAACTGGGGTTCTCCTTCTAAGCTACGCCGGTATGAACTTCTACTTCAGGCCAGGGCTATCCCATCTGACACCTTGCCCTTACCTTGCATCAACTTGGGTATTTTTTCCCCATACAGAACTCTTTTTGGGGTTTGCCTAGCATCAGCCTGAAGTTGACCATGGCAAATTGCTTAATGAGGACAGTGTTCTGTGCCAAGCTTAAAAAACAAAAAAAGCATTTGAGAAGCTGACTAGTGAGGGCAGCTACGGTGCGATTCTGCCGAAAAGAAAGTAGAGGTCGCTCTTGAATGCAGATGCAGAAGATGGCACAGATGAACCTTCTTGAAATTAGCATTTCAGAAGCTGATTAGCGAAGGAAGTTTTGGTGCTTTAACAAATGTGAAATATTGGTTACTCATTAATGTAGCCTGAAGAAAAGGCATCTTTCCGTGAAATGCACCCCTGGAACTCGCACGATGGGCCCTTTGGGTAAAGAAACCAGCTGATTTTCTGCATGCGCCATAGAACGGCCATGTGGGGGTGCTGATTTAACTGTCTCCAAAGTAGCAGTCGCTCTTGAAGGCAGCATGAAGAAAATGCCATCGGCGAGCCTGCACAGAATAAAGAGTTCTGTACAGGCATAAAGAAACCTGAAAAGTCACCCAAACAGGATTTGAACTCAGGACCCTACGGCAGAAACAGGCACTTTAACCATTACACCACAGGAAACTAGACCTTTTGGGAAAGGTTTGAGGTGACTGTAATAACTCATTGTTCCCTTGTGTCTCTGCACTGACCGGCAGGGCCAGAAGTCCATTTTCTGCCTAATAAAGTCAATACCAACCTGAGGCCCCTTCCAAAAAGAGCCTGACTGAATAGCTCAGTCGGTAGAGAACGAGGCTCTGGTCGATAACCTGGTTCAAAGGTTGTGGGTTCGATTCCCACATCAGCCTAAAAATCAACTCCGGAAAAGCTCTCATCCACTGTGCTTTAACCAACTCTCAAGAGTGATGGGAGGGCAAGTGACAGAAGTCCATCCTCCACCTTCCATTTGGCTGCCCCTTTTTCAACTGGGGTTCTCCTTTTAAGCTACGCTGGTATGAACTTCTACTTCAGGCCAGGGCTATCCCATCTGGCACCTTGCCCTTACCTTTGCATCAACTTGGGTATTTTTTCCCCATACAGAACTCTTTTTGGGGTTTGCCTAGCATCAGCCTGAAGTTGACCATGGCAAATTGCTTAATGAGGACAGTGTTCTGTGCCAAGCTTAAAAAACAAAAAAAAGCATTTGAGAAGCTGACTAGTGAGGGCAGCTACGGTGCGATTCTGCCGAAAAGAAAGTAGAGGTCGCTCTTGAATGCAGATGCAGAAGATGGCACAGATGAACCTTCTTGAAATTAAGCATTTCAGAAGCTGATTAGCGAAGGAAGTTTTGGTGCTTTAACAAATGTGAAATATTGGTTACTCATTAATGTAGCCTGAAGAAAAGGAAACTTTCCGTGAAATGCACCCCTGGAACTCGCACGATGGGCCCTTTGGGTAAAGAAACCAGCTGATTTTCTGCATGCGCCATAGAACGGCCATGTCGGGGTGCTGATTTAACTGTCTCCAAAGTAGCAGTCGCTCTTGAAGGCAGCATGAAGAAAATGCCATCGGCGAGCCTGCACAGAATAAAGAGTTCTGTACAGGCATAAAGAACCTGAAAAGTCACCCAACCAGGATTTGAACTTAGGACCCCACGGGCAGAAACAGGCGCTTTAACCATTACATCACAGGAAACTAGACCTTTTGGGAAAGGTTCGAGGTGACTGTAATAACTCATTGTTCCCTTGTGTCTCTGCACTGACCGGCAGGGCCAGAAGTCCATCTTCTGCCTAATAAAGTCAATACCAACCTGAGGCCCCTTTCAAAAAGAGCCTGCCTGAATAGCTCAGTCGGTAGAGCGCGGGGCTCTGGTCGATAACCTGGTCCAAAAGGTTGTGGGTTCGATTCCCACATCAGCCTAAAACTCAACTCCGGAAAAGCTCTGATCCACTGTGCTTTAACCAACTCTCAAGAGTGATGGGAGGGCAAGTGACAGAAGTCCATCCTCCACCTTCCATTTGGCTGCCCCTTTTTCCAACTGGGGTTCTCCTTCTAAGCTACGCCGGTATGAACTTCTACTTCAGGCCAGGGATATCCCATCTGGCACCTTGCCCTTACCTTTGCATCAACTTGGGTATTTTTTCCCCCATACAGAACTCTTTTGGGGTTTGCCTAGCATCAGCCTGAAGTTGACCATGGCAAATTGCTTAATGAGGACAGTGTTCTGTGCCAAGCTTAAAAACAAAAAAAGCATTTGAGAAGCTGACTAGTGAGGGCAGCTACGGTGCGATTCTGCCCAAAAGAAAGTAGAGGTCGCTCTTGAATGCAGATGCAGAAGATGGCACAGATGAACCTTCTTGAAATTAAGCATTTCAGAAGCTGATTAGCGAAGGAAGTTTTGGTGCTTTAACAAATGTGAAATATTGGTTACTCATTAATGTAGCCTGAAGAAAAGGCAACTTTCCGTGAAATGCACCCCTGGAACTCGCACGATGGGCCCTTTGGGTAAAGAAACCAGCTGATTTTCTGCATGCGCCATAGAACGGCCATGTGGGGGTGCTGATTTAACTGTCTCCAAAGTAGCAGTCGCTCTTGAAGGCAGCATGAAGAAAATGCCATCGGCGAGCCTGCACAGAATAAAGAGTTCTGTACAGGCATAAAGAAACCTGAAAAGTCACCCAACCAGGATTTGAACTCAGGACCCTACGGGCAGAAACAGGCGCTTTAACCATTACACCACAGGAAACTAGACCTTTTGGGAAAGGTTTGAGGTGACTGTAATAACTCATTGTTCCCTTGTGTCTCTGCACTGACCGGCAGGGCCAGAAGTCCATTTTCTGCCTAATAAAGTCAATACCAACCTGAGGCCCCTTCCAAAAAGAGCCTGACTGAATAGCTCAGTCGGTAGAGAACGAGGCTCTGGTCGATAACCTGGTTCAAAAGGTTGTGGGTTCGATTCCCACATCAGCCTAAAAATCAACTCCGGAAAAGCTCTCATCCACTGTGCTTTAACCAACTCTCAAGAGTGATGGGAGGGCAAGTGACAGAAGTCCATCCTCCACCTTCCATTTGCTGCCCCTTTTTCCAACTGGGGTTCTCCTTCTAAGCTACGCTGGTATGAACTTCTACTTCAGGCCAGGGCTATCCATCTGGCACCTTGCCCTTACCTTTGCATCAACTTGGGTATTTTTTCCCCATACAGAACTCTTTTTGGGGTTTGCCTAGCATCAGCCTGAAGTTGACCATGGCAAATTGCTTAATGAGGACAGTGTTCTGTGCCAAGCTTAAAAAACAAAAAAGCATTTGAGAAGCTGACTAGTGAGGGCAGCTACGGTGCGATTCTGCCGAAAAGAAAGTAGAGGTCGCTCTTGAATGCAGATGCAGAAGATGGCACAGATGAACCTTCTTGAAATTAAGCATTTCAGAAGCTGATTAGCGAAGGAAGTTTTGGTGCTTTAACAAATGTGAAATATTGGTTACTCATTAATGTAGCCTGAAGAAAAGGCAACTTTCTGTGAAATGCACCCCTGGAACTCCGCACGATGGGCCCTTTGGGTAAAGAAACCAGCTGATTTTCTGCATGCGCCATAGAACGGCCTTGTGGGGGTGCTGATTTAACTGTCTCCAAAGTAGCAGTCGCTCTTGAAGGCAGCATGAAGAAATGCATCGGCGAGCCTGCACAGAATAAAGAGTTCTGTACAGGCATAAAGAAACCTGAAAAGTCACCCAACCAGGATTTGAACTCAGGACCCCACGGCAGAAACAGGCGCTTTAACCATTACACCACAGGAAACTAGACCGTTTCGGAAAGGTTCGAGGTGACTGTAATAACTCATTGTTCCCTTGTGTCTCTGCACTGACCGGCAGGGCCAGAAGTCCATCTTCTGCCTAATAAAGTCAATACCAACCTGAGGCCCCTTCCAAAAAGAGCCTGACTGAATAGCTCAGTCGGTAGAGCGCGGGGCTCTGGTCGATAACATGGTCCAAAAGGTTGTGGGTTCGATTCCCACATCAGCCTAAAACTCAACTCCGGAAAAGCTCTGATCCACTGTGCTTTAACCAAATCTCAAGAGTGATGGGAGGGCAAGTGACAGAAGTCCATCCTCCACCTTCCATTTGGCTGCCCCTTTTTCCAACTGGGGTTCTCCTTCTAAGCTACGCCGGTATGAACTTCTACTTCAGGCCAGGGCTATCCCATCTGGCACCTTGCCCTTACCTTTGCATCAACTTGGGTATTTTTTCCCCATACAGAACTCTTTTTGGGGTTTGCCTAGCATCAGCCTGAAGTTGACCATGGCAAATTGCTTAATGAGGACAGTGTTCTGTGCCAAGCTTAAAAAACAAAAAAAGCATTTGAGAAGCTGACTAGTGAGGGCAGCTACGGTGCGATTCTGCCGAAAGAAAGTAGAGGTCGCTCTTGAATGCAGATGCAGAAGATGGCACAGATGAACCTTCTTGAAATTAAGCATTTCAGAAGCTGATTAGCGAAGGAAGTTTTGGTGCTTTAACAAATGTGAAATATTGGTTACTCATTAATGTAGCCTGAAGAAAAGGCAACTTTCCGTGAAATGCACCCCTGGAACTCGCACGATGGGCCCTTTGGGTAAAGAAACCAGCTGATTTCTGCATGCGCCATAGAACGGCCATGTGGGGTGCTGATTTAACTGTCTCCAAAGTAGCAGTCGCTCTTGAAGGCAGCATGAAGAAAATGCCATCGGCGAGCCTGCACAGAATAAAGAGTTCTGTACAGGCATAAAGAAACCTGAAAAGTCACCCAAAGAGGATTTGAACTCAGGACCCTACGGGCAGAAACAGGCGCTTTAACCATTACACCACAGGAAACTAGACCTTTTGGGAAAGGTTTGAGGTGACTGTAATAACTCATTGTTCCCTTGTGTCTCTGCACTGACCGGCAGGGCCAGAAGTCCATTTTCTGCCTAATAAAGTCAATACCAACCTGAGGCCCCTTACAAAAAGAGCCTGACTGAATAGCTCAGTCGGTAGAGAACGAGGCTCTGGTTGATAACCTGGTTCAAAAGGTTGTGGGTTCGATTCCCACATCAGCCTAAAAATCAACTCCGGAAAAGCTCTCATCCACTGTGCTTTAACCAACTCTCAAGAGTGATGGGAGGGCAAGTGACAGAAGTCCATCCTCCACCTTCCATTTGGCTGCCCCTTTTTCCAACTGGGTTCTCCTTCTAAGCTACGCTGGTATGAACCTTCTACTTCAGGCCAGGGCTATCCCATCTGGCACCTTGCCCTTACCTTTGCATCAACTTGGGTATTTTTTCCCCATACAGAACTCTTTTTGGGGTTTGCCTAGCATCAGCCTGAAGTTGACCATGGCAAATTGCTTAATGAGGACAGTGTTCTGTGCCAAGCTTAAAAAACAAAAAAAGCATTTGAGAAGCTGACTAGTGAGGGCAGCTACGGTGCGATTCTGCCGAAAAGAAAGTAGAGGTCGCTCTTGAATGCAGATGCAGAAGATGGCACAGATGACCTTCTTGAAATTAAGCATTTCAGAAGCTGATTAGCGAAGGAAGTTTTGGTGCTTTAACAAATGTGAAATATTGGTTACTCATTAATGTAGCCTGAAGAAAAGGCAACTTTCGTGAAATGCACCCCTGGAACTCGCACGATGGGCCCTTTGGGTAAAGAAACCAGCTGATTTTCTGCATGCGCCATAGAACGGCCATGTCGGGGTGCTGATTAACTGTCTCCAAAGTAGCAGTCGCTCTTGAAGGCAGCATGAAGAAATGCCATCGGCGAGCCTGCACAGAATAAAGAGTTCTGTACAGGCATAAAGAAACCTGAAAAGTCACCCAACCAGGATTTGAACTTAGGACCCCACGGGCAGAAACAGGCGCTTTAACCATTACATCACAGGAAACTAGACCTTTTGGGAAAGGTTCGAGGTGACTGTAATAACTCATTGTTCCCTTGTGTCTCTGCACTGACCGGCAGGGCCAGAAGTCCATCTTCTGCCTAATAAAGTCAATACCAACCTGAGGCCCCTTTCAAAAGAGCCTGCCTGAATAGCTCAGTCGGTAGAGCCCGGGGCTCTGGTCGATAACCTGGTCCAAAAGGTTGTGGGTTCGATTCCCACATCAGCCTAAACTCAACTCCGGAAAAGCTCTGATCCACTGTGCTTTAACCAACTCTCAAGAGTGATGGGAGGGCAAGTGACAGAAGTCCATCCTCCACCTTCCATTTGGCTGCCCCTTTTTCCAACTGGGGTTCTCCTTCTAAGCTACGCCGGTATGAACTTCTACTTCAGGCCAGGGCTATCCCATCTGGCACCTTGCCCTTACCTTTGCATCAACTTGGGTATTTTTTCCCCATACAGAACTCTTTTTGGGGTTTGCCTAGCATCAGCCTGAAGTTGACCATGGCAAATTGCTTAATGAGGACAGTGTTCTGTGCCAAGCTTAAAAAACAAAAAAAGCATTTGAGAAGCTGACTAGTGAGGGCAGCTACGGTGCGATTCTGCCCAAAAGAAAGTAGAGGTCGCTCTTGAATGCAGATGCAGAAGATGGCACAGATGAACCTTCTTGAAATTAAGCATTTCAGAAGCTGATTAGCGAAGGAAGTTTTGGTGCTTTAACAAATGTGAAATATTGGTTACTCATTAATGTAGCCTGAAGAAAAGGCAACTTTCCGTGAAATGCACCCCTGGAACTGGCACGATGGGCCCTTTGGGTAAAGAAACCAGCTGATTTTCTGCATGCGCCATAGAACGGCCATGTGGGGGTGCTGATTTAACTGTCTCCAAAGTAGCAGTCGCTCTTGAAGGCAGCATGAAGAAAATGCCATCGGCGAGCCCTGCACAGAATAAAGAGTTCTGTACAGGCATAAAGAAACCTGAAAAGTCACCCAACCAGGGTTTGAACTCAGGACCCTACGGGCAGAAACAGGCGCTTTAACCATTACACCACAGGAAACTAGACCTTTTGGGAAAGTTTGAGGTGACTGTAATAACTCATTGTTCCCTTGTGTCTCTGCACTGACCGGCAGGGCCAGAAGTCCATCTTCTGCCTAATAAAGTCAATACCAAACCTGAGGCCCCTTCCAAAAAGAGCCTGACTGAATAGCTCAGTCGGTAGAGCACGGGGCTCTGTCGATAACCTGGTTCAAAAGGTTGTGGGTTCGATTCCCACATCAGCCTAAAAATCAACTCCGGAAAAGCTCTCATCCACTGTGCTTTAACCAACTCTCAAGAGTGATGGGAGGCAAGTGACAGAAGTCCATCCTCCACCTTCCATTTGGCTGCCCCTTTTTCCAACTGGGGTTCTCCTTCTAAGCTACGCTGGTATGAACTTCTACTTCAGGCCAGGGCTATCCCATCTGGCACCTTGCCCTTACCTTTGCATCAACTTGGGTATTTTTCCCCATACAGAACTCTTTTTGGGGTTTGCCTAGCATCAGCCTGAAGTTGACCATGGCAAATTGCTTAATGAGGACAGTGTTCTGTGCCAAGCTTAAAAAACAAAAAAAGCATTTGAGAAGCTGACTAGTGAGGGCAGCTACGGTGCGATTCTGCCGAAAAGAAAGTAGAGGTCGCTCTTGATGCAGATGCAGAAGATGGCACAGATGAACCTTCTTGAAATTAAGCATTTCAGAAGCTGATTAGCGAAGGAAGTTTTGGTGCTTTAACAAATGTGAAATATTGGTTACTCATTAATGTAGCCTGAAGAAAAGGCAACTTTCTGTGAAATGCACCCCTGGAACTCGCACGATGGGCCCTTTGGGTAAAGAAACCAGCTGATTTTCTGCATGCGCCATAGAACGGCTTGTGGGGGTGCTGATTTAACTGTCTCCAAAGTAGCAGTCGCTCTTGAAGGCAGCATGAAGAAAATGCCATCGGCGAGCCTGCACAGAATAAAGAGTTCTGTACAGGCATAAAGAAACCTGAAAAGTCACCCAACCAGGATTTGAACTCAGGACCCCACGGGCAGAAACAGGCGCTTTAACCATTACACCACAGGAAACTAGACCGTTTCGGAAAGGTTCGAGGTGACTGTAATAACTCATTGTTCCCTTGTGTCTCTGCACTGACCGGCAGGGCCAGAAGTCCATCTTCTGCCTAATAAAGTCAATACCAACCTGAGGCCCCTTCCAAAAAGAGCCTGACTGAATAGCTCAGTCGGTAGAGCGCGGGGCTCTGGTCGATAACATGGTCCAAAAGGTTGTGGGTTCGATCCCACATCAGCCTAAAACTCAACTCCGGAAAAGCTCTGATCCACTGTGCTTTAACCAAATCTCAAGAGTGATGGAGGGCAAGTGACAGAAGTCCATCCTCCACCTTCCATTTGCTGCCCCTTTTTCCAACTGGGGTTCTCCTTCTAAGCTACGCCGGTATGAACTTCTACTTCAGGCCAGGGCTATCCCATCTGGCACCTTGCCCTTACCTTTGCATCAACTTGGGTATTTTTTCCCCATACAGAACTCTTTTTGGGGTTTGCCTAGCATCAGCCTGAAGTTGACCATGGCAATTGCTTAATGAGGACAGTGTTCTGTGCCAAGCTTAAAAAACAAAAAAAGCATTTGAGAAGCTGACTAGTGAGGGCAGCTACGGTGCGATTCTGCCGAAAAGAAAGTAGAGGTCGCTCTTGAATGCAGATGCAGAAGATGGCACAGATGAACCTTCTTGAAATTAAGCATTTCAGAAGCTGATTAGCGAAGGAAGTTTTGGTGCTTTAACAAATGTGAAATATTGGTTACTCATTAATGTAGCCTGAAGAAAAGGCAACTTTCCGTGAAATGCACCCCTGGAACTCGCACGATGGGCCCTTTGGGTAAAGAAACCAGCTGATTTTCTGCATGCGCCATAGAACGGCCATGTGGGGGTGCTGATTTAACTGTCTCCAAAGTAGCAGTCGCTCTTGAAGGCAGCATGAAGAAAATGCCATCGGCGAGCCTGCACAGAATAAAGAGTTCTGTACAGGCATAAAGAAACCTGAAAGTCACCCAAAGAGGATTTGAACTCAGGACCTACGGGCAGAAACAGGCGCTTTAACCATTACACCACAGGAAACTAGACCTTTTGGGAAAGGTTTGAGGTGACTGTAATAACTCATTGTTCCCTTGTGTCTCTGCACTGACCGGCAGGGCCAGAAGTCCATTTTCTGCTAATAAAGTCAATACCAACCTGAGGCCCCTTCCAAAAGAGCCTGACTGAATAGCTCAGTCGGTAGAGAACGAGGCTCTGGTCAATAACCTGGTTCAAAAGGTTGTGGGTTCGATTCCCACATCAGCCTAAAAATCACTCCGGAAAAGCTCTCATCCACTGTGCTTTAACCAACTCTCAAGAGTGATGGAGGGCAAGTGACAGAAGTCCATCCTCCACCTTCCATTTGGCTGCCCCTTTTTCCAACTGGGGTTCTCCTTTTAAGCTACGCTGGTATGAACTTCTACTTCAGGCCAGGGCTATCCCATCTGCACCTTGCCCTTACCTTTGCATCAACTTGGGTATTTTTTCCCCATACAGAACTCTTTTGGGGTTTGCCTAGCATCAGCCTGAAGTTGACCATGGCTATGAGGACAGTGTTCTGTGCCAAGCTTAAAAAACAAAAAAAGCATTTGAGAAGCTGACTAGTGAGGGCAGCTACGGTGCGATTCTGCCGAAAAGAAAGTAGAGGTCGCTCTTGAATGCAGATGCAGAAGATGGCACAGATGAACCTTCTTGAAATTAAGCATTTCAGAAGCTGATTAGCGAAGGAAGTTTTGGTGCTTTAACAAATGTGAAATATTGGTTACTCATTAATGTAGCCTGAAGAAAAGGAAACTTTCCGTGAAATGCACCCCTGGAACTCGCACGATGGGCCCTTTGGGTAAAGAAACCAGCTGATTTTCTGCATGCGCCATAGAACGGCCATGTCGGGGTGCTGATTTAACTGTCTCCAAAGTAGCAGTCGCTCTTGAAGGCAGCATGAAGAAAATGCCATCGGCGAGCCTGCACAGAATAAAGAGTTCTGTACAGGCATAAAGAAACCTGAAAAGTCACCCAACCAGGATTTGAACTTAGGACCCCACGGGCAGAAACAGGCGCTTTAACCATTACATCACAGGAAACTAGACCTTTTGGGAAAGGTTCGAGGTGACTGTAATAACTCATTGTTCCCTTGTGTCTCTGCACTGACCGGCAGGGCCAGAAGTCCATCTTCTGCCTAATAAAGTCAATACCAACCTGAGGCCCCTTTCAAAAAGAGCCTGCCTGAATAGCTCAGTCGGTAGAGCGCGGGGCTCTGGTCGATAACCTGGTCCAAAAGGTTGTGGGTTCGATTCCCACATCAGCCTAAAACTCAACTCCGGAAAAGCTCTGATCCACTGTGCTTTAACCAACTCTCAAGAGTGATGGGAGGGCAAGTGACAGAAGTCCATCCTCCACCTTCCATTTGGCTGCCCCTTTTTCCAACTGGGGTTCTCCTTCTAAGCTACGCCGGTATGAACTTCTACTTCAGGCCAGGGCTATCCCATCTGGCACCTTGCCCTTACCTTTGCATCAACTTGGGTATTTTTTCCCCATACAGAACTCTTTTTGGGGTTTGCCTAGCATCAGCCTGAAGTTGACCATGGCAAATTGCTTAATGAGGACAGTGTTCTGTGCCAAGCTTAAAAAACAAAAAAAGCATTTGAGAAGCTGACTAGTGAGGGCAGCTACGGTGCGATTCTGCCCAAAAGAAAGTAGAGGTCGCTCTTGAATGCAGATGCAGAAGATGGCACAGATGAACCTTCTTGAAATTAAGCATTTCAGAAGCTGATTAGCGAAGGAAGTTTTGGTGCTTTAACAAATGTGAAATATTGGTTACTCATTAATGTAGCCTGAAGAAAAGGCAACTTTCCGTGAAATGCACCCCTGGAACTCGCACGATGGGCCCTTTGGGTAAAGAAACCAGCTGATTTTCTGCATGCGCCATAGAACGGCCATGTGGGGGTGCTGATTTAACTGTCTCCAAAGTAGCAGTCGCTCTTGAAGGCAGCATGAAGAAAATGCCATCGGCGAGCCTGCACAGAATAAAGAGTTCTGTACAGGCATAAAGAAACCTGAAAAGTCACCCAACCAGGATTTGAACTCAGGACCCTACGGGCAGAAACAGGCGCTTTAACCATTACACCACAGGAAACTAGACCTTTTGGGAAAGGTTTGAGGTGACTGTAATAACTCATTGTTCCCTTGTGTCTCTGCACTGACCGGCAGGGCCAGAAGTCCATCTTCTGCCTAATAAAGTCAATACCAACCTGAGGCCCCTTCCAAAAAGAGCCTGACTGAATAGCTCAGTCGGTAGAGCACGGGGCTCTGGTCGATAACCTGGTTCAAAAGGTTGTGGGTTCGATTCCCACATCAGCCTAAAAATCAACTCCGGAAAAGCTCTCATCCACTGTGCTTTAACCAACTCTCAAGAGTGATGGGAGGGCAAGTGACAGAAGTCCATCCTCCACCTTCCATTTGGCTGCCCCTTTTTCCAACTGGGGTTCTCCTTCTAAGCTACGCTGGTATGAACTTCTACTTCAGGCCAGGGCTATCCCATCTGGCACCTTGCCCTTACCTTTGCATCAACTTGGGTATTTTTTCCCCATACAGAACTCTTTTTGGGGTTTGCCTAGCATCAGCCTGAAGTTGACCATGGCAAATTGCTTAATGAGGACAGTGTTCTGTGCCAAGCTTAAAAAACAAAAAAAGCATTTGAGAAGCTGACTAGTGAGGGCAGCTACGGTGCGATTCTGCCGAAAAGAAAGTAGAGGTCGCTCTTGAATGCAGATGCAGAAGATGGCACAGATGAACCTTCTTGAAATTAAGCATTTCAGAAGCTGATTAGCGAAGGAAGTTTTGGTGCTTTAACAAATGTGAAATATTGGTTACTCATTAATGTAGCCTGAAGAAAAGGCAACTTTCCGTGAAATGCACCCCTGGAACTCGCACGATGGGCCCTTTGGGTAAAGAAACCAGCTGATTTTCTGCATGCGCCATAGAACGGCCTTGTGGGGGTGCTGATTTAACTGTCTCCAAAGTAGCAGTCGCTCTTGAAGGCAGCATGAAGAAAATGCCATCGGCGAGCCTGCACAGAATAAAGAGTTCTGTACAGGCATAAAGAAACCTGAAAAGTCACCCAACCAGGATTTGAACTCAGGACCCCACGGGCAGAAACAGGCGCTTTAACCATTACACCACAGGAAACTAGACCGTTTCGGAAAGGTTCGAGGTGACTGTAATAACTCATTGTTCCCTTGTGTCTCTGCACTGACCGGCAGGGCCAGAAGTCCATCTTCTGCCTAATAAAGTCAATACCAACCTGAGGCCCCTTCCAAAAAGAGCCTGACTGAATAGCTCAGTCGGTAGAGCGCGGGGCTCTGGTCGATAACATGGTCCAAAAGGTTGTGGGTTCGATTCCCACATCAGCCTAAAACTCAACTCCGGAAAAGCTCTGATCCACTGTGCTTTAACCAAATCTCAAGAGTGATGGGAGGGCAAGTGACAGAAGTCCATCCTCCACCTTCCATTTGGCTGCCCCTTTTTCCAACTGGGGTTCTCCTTCTAAGCTACGCCGGTATGAACTTCTACTTCAGGCCAGGGCTATCCCATCTGACACCTTGCCCTTACCTTTGCATCAACTTGGGTATTTTTTCCCCATACAGAACTCTTTTTGGGGTTTGCCTAGCATCAGCCTGAAGTTGACCATGGCAAATTGCTTAATGAGGACAGTGTTCTGTGCCAAGCTTAAAAAACAAAAAAAGCATTTGAGAAGCTGACTAGTGAGGGCAGCTACGGTGCGATTCTGCCGAAAAGAAAGTAGAGGTCGCTCTTGAATGCAGATGCAGAAGATGGCACAGATGAACCTTCTTGAAATTAAGCATTTCAGAAGCTGATTAGCGAAGGAAGTTTTGGTGCTTTAACAAATGTGAAATATTGGTTACTCATTAATGTAGCCTGAAGAAAAGGCAACTTTCCGTGAAATGCACCCCTGGAACTCGCACGATGGGCCCTTTGGGTAAAGAAACCAGCTGATTTTCTGCATGCGCCATAGAACGGCCATGTGGGGGTGCTGATTTAACTGTCTCCAAAGTAGCAGTCGCTCTTGAAGGCAGCATGAAGAAAATGCCATCGGCGAGCCTGCACAGAATAAAGAGTTCTGTACAGGCATAAA
This sequence comes from Xenopus petersii, assembly GCA_038501925.1. Classification (NCBI taxonomy): domain Eukaryota; kingdom Metazoa; phylum Chordata; class Amphibia; order Anura; family Pipidae; genus Xenopus; species Xenopus petersii. The sequence continues at coordinate 17,457 of JBCGBM010000020.1, forward strand.
GAAACCTGAAAAGTCACCCAAACAGGATTTGAACTCAGGACCCTACGGGCAGAAACAGGCACTTTAACCATTACACCACAGGAAACTAGACCTTTTGGGAAAGGTTTGAGGTGACTGTAATAACTCATTGTTCCCTTGTGTCTCTGCACTGACCGGCAGGGCCAGAAGTCCATTTTCTGCCTAATAAAGTCAATACCAACCTGAGGCCCCTTCCAAAAAGAGCCTGACTGAATAGCTCAGTCGGTAGAGAACGAGGCTCTGGTCGATAACCTGGTTCAAAAGGTTGTGGGTTCGATTCCCACATCAGCCTAAAAATCAACTCCGGAAAAGCTCTCATCCACTGTGCTTTAACCAACTCTCAAGAGTGATGGGAGGGCAAGTGACAGAAGTCCATCCTCCACCTTCCATTTGGCTGCCCCTTTTTCCAACTGGGGTTCTCCTTTTAAGCTACGCTGGTATGAACTTCTACTTCAGGCCAGGGCTATCCCATCTGGCACCTTGCCCTTACCTTTGCATCAACTTGGGTATTTTTTCCCCATACAGAACTCTTTTTGGGGTTTGCCTAGCATCAGCCTGAAGTTGACCATGGCAAATTGCTTAATGAGGACAGTGTTCTGTGCCAAGCTTAAAAAACAAAAAAAGCATTTGAGAAGCTGACTAGTGAGGGCAGCTACGGTGCGATTCTGCCGAAAAGAAAGTAGAGGTCGCTCTTGAATGCAGATGCAGAAGATGGCACAGATGAACCTTCTTGAAATTAAGCATTTCAGAAGCTGATTAGCGAAGGAAGTTTTGGTGCTTTAACAAATGTGAAATATTGGTTACTCATTAATGTAGCCTGAAGAAAAGGAAACTTTCCGTGAAATGCACCCCTGGAACTCGCACGATGGGCCCTTTGGGTAAAGAAACCAGCTGATTTTCTGCATGCGCCATAGAACGGCCATGTCGGGGTGCTGATTTAACTGTCTCCAAAGTAGCAGTCGCTCTTGAAGGCAGCATGAAGAAAATGCCATCGGCGAGCCTGCACAGAATAAAGAGTTCTGTACAGGCATAAAGAAACCTGAAAAGTCACCCAACCAGGATTTGAACTTAGGACCCCACGGGCAGAAACAGGCGCTTTAACCATTACATCACAGGAAACTAGACCTTTTGGGAAAGGTTCGAGGTGACTGTAATAACTCATTGTTCCCTTGTGTCTCTGCACTGACCGGCAGGGCCAGAAGTCCATCTTCTGCCTAATAAAGTCAATACCAACCTGAGGCCCCTTTCAAAAAGAGCCTGCCTGAATAGCTCAGTCGGTAGAGCGCGGGGCTCTGGTCGATAACCTGGTCCAAAAGGTTGTGGGTTCGATTCCCACATCAGCCTAAAACTCAACTCCGGAAAAGCTCTGATCCACTGTGCTTTAACCAACTCTCAAGAGTGATGGGAGGGCAAGTGACAGAAGTCCATCCTCCACCTTCCATTTGGCTGCCCCTTTTTCCAACTGGGGTTCTCCTTCTAAGCTACGCCGGTATGAACTTCTACTTCAGGCCAGGGATATCCCATCTGGCACCTTGCCCTTACCTTTGCATCAACTTGGGTATTTTTTCCCCATACAGAACTCTTTTTGGGGTTTGCCTAGCATCAGCCTGAAGTTGACCATGGCAAATTGCTTAATGAGGACAGTGTTCTGTGCCAAGCTTAAAAAACAAAAAAAGCATTTGAGAAGCTGACTAGTGAGGGCAGCTACGGTGCGATTCTGCCCAAAAGAAAGTAGAGGTCGCTCTTGAATGCAGATGCAGAAGATGGCACAGATGAACCTTCTTGAAATTAAGCATTTCAGAAGCTGATTAGCGAAGGAAGTTTTGGTGCTTTAACAAATGTGAAATATTGGTTACTCATTAATGTAGCCTGAAGAAAAGGCAACTTTCCGTGAAATGCACCCCTGGAACTCGCACGATGGGCCCTTTGGGTAAAGAAACCAGCTGATTTTCTGCATGCGCCATAGAACGGCCATGTGGGGGTGCTGATTTAACTGTCTCCAAAGTAGCAGTCGCTCTTGAAGGCAGCATGAAGAAAATGCCATCGGCGAGCCTGCACAGAATAAAGAGTTCTGTACAGGCATAAAGAAACCTGAAAAGTCACCCAACCAGGATTTGAACTCAGGACCCTACGGGCAGAAACAGGCGCTTTAACCATTACACCACAGGAAACTAGACCTTTTGGGAAAGGTTTGAGGTGACTGTAATAACTCATTGTTCCCTTGTGTCTCTGCACTGACCGGCAGGGCCAGAAGTCCATCTTCTGCCTAATAAAGTCAATACCAACCTGAGGCCCCTTCCAAAAAGAGCCTGACTGAATAGCTCAGTCGGTAGAGCACGGGGCTCTGGTCGATAACCTGGTTCAAAAGGTTGTGGGTTCGATTCCCACATCAGCCTAAAAATCAACTCCGGAAAAGCTCTCATCCACTGTGCTTTAACCAACTCTCAAGAGTGATGGGAGGGCAAGTGACAGAAGTCCATCCTCCACCTTCCATTTGGCTGCCCCTTTTTCCAACTGGGGTTCTCCTTCTAAGCTACGCTGGTATGAACTTCTACTTCAGGCCAGGGCTATCCCATCTGGCACCTTGCCCTTACCTTTGCATCAACTTGGGTATTTTTTCCCCATACAGAACTCTTTTTGGGGTTTGCCTAGCATCAGCCTGAAGTTGACCATGGCAAATTGCTTAATGAGGACAGTGTTCTGTGCCAAGCTTAAAAAACAAAAAAAGCATTTGAGAAGCTGACTAGTGAGGGCAGCTACGGTGCGATTCTGCCGAAAAGAAAGTAGAGGTCGCTCTTGAATGCAGATGCAGAAGATGGCACAGATGAACCTTCTTGAAATTAAGCATTTCAGAAGCTGATTAGCGAAGGAAGTTTTGGTGCTTTAACAAATGTGAAATATTGGTTACTCATTAATGTAGCCTGAAGAAAAGGCAACTTTCCGTGAAATGCACCCCTGGAACTCGCACGATGGGCCCTTTGGGTAAAGAAACCAGCTGATTTTCTGCATGCGCCATAGAACGGCCTTGTGGGGGTGCTGATTTAACTGTCTCCAAAGTAGCAGTCGCTCTTGAAGGCAGCATGAAGAAAATGCCATCGGCGAGCCTGCACAGAATAAAGAGTTCTGTACAGGCATAAAGAAACCTGAAAAGTCACCCAACCAGGATTTGAACTCAGGACCCCACGGGCAGAAACAGGCGCTTTAACCATTACACCACAGGAAACTAGACCGTTTCGGAAAGGTTCGAGGTGACTGTAATAACTCATTGTTCCCTTGTGTCTCTGCACTGACCGGCAGGGCCAGAAGTCCATCTTCTGCCTAATAAAGTCAATACCAACCTGAGGCCCCTTCCAAAAAGAGCCTGACTGAATAGCTCAGTCGGTAGAGCGCGGGGCTCTGGTCGATAACATGGTCCAAAAGGTTGTGGGTTCGATTCCCACATCAGCCTAAAACTCAACTCCGGAAAAGCTCTGATCCACTGTGCTTTAACCAAATCTCAAGAGTGATGGGAGGGCAAGTGACAGAAGTCCATCCTCCACCTTCCATTTGGCTGCCCCTTTTTCCAACTGGGGTTCTCCTTCTAAGCTACGCCGGTATGAACTTCTACTTCAGGCCAGCGCTATCCCATCTGGCACCTTGCCCTTACCTTTGCATCAACTTGGGTATTTTTTCCCCATACAGAACTCTTTTTGGGGTTTGCCTAGCATCAGCCTGAAGTTGACCATGGCAAATTGCTTAATGAGGACAGTGTTCTGTGCCAAGCTTAAAAAACAAAAAAAGCATTTGAGAAGCTGACTAGTGAGGGCAGCTACGGTGCGATTCTGCCGAAAAGAAAGTAGAGGTCGCTCTTGAATGCAGATGCAGAAGATGGCACAGATGAACCTTCTTGAAATTAAGCATTTCAGAAGCTGATTAGCGAAGGAAGTTTTGGTGCTTTAACAAATGTGAAATATTGGTTACTCATTAATGTAGCCTGAAGAAAAGGCAACTTTCCGTGAAATGCACCCCTGGAACTCGCACGATGGGCCCTTTGGGTAAAGAAACCAGCTGATTTTCTGCATGCGCCATAGAACGGCCATGTGGGGGTGCTGATTTAACTGTCTCCAAAGTAGCAGTCGCTCTTGAAGGCAGCATGAAGAAAATGCCATCGGCGAGCCTGCACAGAATAAAGAGTTCTGTACAGGCATAAAGAAACCTGAAAAGTCACCCAAACAGGATTTGAACTCAGGACCCTACGGGCAGAAACAGGCGCTTTAACCATTACACCACAGGAAACTAGACCTTTTGGGAAAGGTTTGAGGTGACTGTAATAACTCATTGTTCCCTTGTGTCTCTGCACTGACCGGCAGGGCCAGAAGTCCATTTTCTGCCTAATAAAGTCAATACCAACCTGAGGCCCCTTCCAAAAAGAGCCTGACTGAATAGCTCAGTCGGTAGAGAACGAGGCTCTGGTCGATAACCTGGTTCAAAAGGTTGTGGGTTCGATTCCCACATCAGCCTAAAAATCAACTCCGGAAAAGCTCTCATCCACTGTGCTTTAACCAACTCTCAAGAGTGATGGGAGGGCAAGTGACAGAAGTCCATCCTCCACCTTCCATTTGGCTGCCCCTTTTTCCAACTGGGGTTCTCCTTCTAAGCTACGCTGGTATGAACTTCTACTTCAGGCCAGGGCTATCCCATCTGGCACCTTGCCCTTACCTTTGCATCAACTTGGGTATTTTTTCCCCATACAGAACTCTTTTTGGGGTTTGCCTAGCATCAGCCTGAAGTTGACCATGGCAAATTGCTTAATGAGGACAGTGTTCTGTGCCAAGCTTAAAAAACAAAAAAAGCATTTGAGAAGCTGACTAGTGAGGGCAGCTACGGTGCGATTCTGCCGAAAAGAAAGTAGAGGTCGCTCTTGAATGCAGATGCAGAAGATGGCACAGATGAACCTTCTTGAAATTAAGCATTTCAGAAGCTGATTAGCGAAGGAAGTTTTGGTGCTTTAACAAATGTGAAATATTGGTTACTCATTAATGTAGCCTGAAGAAAAGGCAACTTTCCGTGAAATGCACCCCTGGAACTCGCACGATGGGCCCTTTGGGTAAAGAAACCAGCTGATTTTCTGCATGCGCCATAGAACGGCCATGTGGGGGTGCTGATTTAACTGTCTCCAAAGTAGCAGTCGCTCTTGAAGGCAGCATGAAGAAAATGCCATCGGCGAGCCTGCACAGAATAAAGAGTTCTGTACAGGCATAAAGAAACCTGAAAAGTCACCCAACCAGGATTTGAACTCAGGACCCTACGGGCAGAAACAGGCGCTTTAACCATTACACCACAGGAAACTAGACCTTTTGGGAAAGGTTTGAGGTGACTGTAATAACTCATTGTTCCCTTGTGTCTCTGCACTGACCGGCAGGGCCAGAAGTCCATCTTCTGCCTAATAAAGTCAATACCAACCTGAGGCCCCTTCCAAAAAGAGCCTGACTGAATAGCTCAGTCGGTAGAGCACGGGGCTCTGGTCGATAACCTGGTTCAAAAGGTTGTGGGTTCGATTCCCACATCAGCCTAAAAATCAACTCCGGAAAAGCTCTCATCCACTGTGCTTTAACCAACTCTCAAGAGTGATGGGAGGGCAAGTGACAGAAGTCCATCCTCCACCTTCCATTTGGCTGCCCCTTTTTCCAACTGGGGTTCTCCTTCTAAGCTACGCTGGTATGAACTTCTACTTCAGGCCAGGGCTATCCCATCTGGCACCTTGCCCTTACCTTTGCATCAACTTGGGTATTTTTTCCCCATACAGAACTCTTTTTGGGGTTTGCCTAGCATCAGCCTGAAGTTGACCATGGCAAATTGCTTAATGAGGACAGTGTTCTGTGCCAAGCTTAAAAAACAAAAAAAGCATTTGAGAAGCTGACTAGTGAGGGCAGCTACGGTGCGATTCTGCCGAAAAGAAAGTAGAGGTCGCTCTTGAATGCAGATGCAGAAGATGGCACAGATGAACCTTCTTGAAATTAAGCATTTCAGAAGCTGATTAGCGAAGGAAGTTTTGGTGCTTTAACAAATGTGAAATATTGGTTACTCATTAATGTAGCCTGAAGAAAAGGCAACTTTCCGTGAAATGCACCCCTGGAACTCGCACGATGGGCCCTTTGGGTAAAGAAACCAGCTGATTTTCTGCATGCGCCATAGAACGGCCTTGTGGGGGTGCTGATTTAACTGTCTCCAAAGTAGCAGTCGCTCTTGAAGGCAGCATGAAGAAAATGCCATCGGCGAGCCTGCACAGAATAAAGAGTTCTGTACAGGCATAAAGAAACCTGAAAAGTCACCCAACCAGGATTTGAACTCAGGACCCCACGGGCAGAAACAGGCGCTTTAACCATTACACCACAGGAAACTAGACCGTTTCGGAAAGGTTCGAGGTGACTGTAATAACTCATTGTTCCCTTGTGTCTCTGCACTGACCGGCAGGGCCAGAAGTCCATCTTCTGCCTAATAAAGTCAATACCAACCTGAGGCCCCTTCCAAAAAGAGCCTGACTGAATAGCTCAGTCGGTAGAGCGCGGGGCTCTGGTCGATAACATGGTCCAAAAGGTTGTGGGTTCGATTCCCACATCAGCCTAAAACTCAACTCCGGAAAAGCTCTGATCCACTGTGCTTTAACCAAATCTCAAGAGTGATGGGAGGGCAAGTGACAGAAGTCCATCCTCCACCTTCCATTTGGCTGCCCCTTTTTCCAACTGGGGTTCTCCTTCTAAGCTACGCCGGTATGAACTTCTACTTCAGGCCAGCGCTATCCCATCTGGCACCTTGCCCTTACCTTTGCATCAACTTGGGTATTTTTTCCCCATACAGAACTCTTTTTGGGGTTTGCCTAGCATCAGCCTGAAGTTGACCATGGCAAATTGCTTAATGAGGACAGTGTTCTGTGCCAAGCTTAAAAAACAAAAAAAGCATTTGAGAAGCTGACTAGTGAGGGCAGCTACGGTGCGATTCTGCCGAAAAGAAAGTAGAGGTCGCTCTTGAATGCAGATGCAGAAGATGGCACAGATGAACCTTCTTGAAATTAAGCATTTCAGAAGCTGATTAGCGAAGGAAGTTTTGGTGCTTTAACAAATGTGAAATATTGGTTACTCATTAATGTAGCCTGAAGAAAAGGCAACTTTCCGTGAAATGCACCCCTGGAACTCGCACGATGGGCCCTTTGGGTAAAGAAACCAGCTGATTTTCTGCATGCGCCATAGAACGGCCATGTGGGGGTGCTGATTTAACTGTCTCCAAAGTAGCAGTCGCTCTTGAAGGCAGCATGAAGAAAATGCCATCGGCGAGCCTGCACAGAATAAAGAGTTCTGTACAGGCATAAAGAAACCTGAAAAGTCACCCAAACAGGATTTGAACTCAGGACCCTACGGGCAGAAACAGGCGCTTTAACCATTACACCACAGGAAACTAGACCTTTTGGGAAAGGTTTGAGGTGACTGTAATAACTCATTGTTCCCTTGTGTCTCTGCACTGACCGGCAGGGCCAGAAGTCCATTTTCTGCCTAATAAAGTCAATACCAACCTGAGGCCCCTTCCAAAAAGAGCCTGACTGAATAGCTCAGTCGGTAGAGAACGAGGCTCTGGTCGATAACCTGGTTCAAAAGGTTGTGGGTTCGATTCCCACATCAGCCTAAAAATCAACTCCGGAAAAGCTCTCATCCACTGTGCTTTAACCAACTCTCAAGAGTGATGGGAGGGCAAGTGACAGAAGTCCATCCTCCACCTTCCATTTGGCTGCCCCTTTTTCCAACTGGGGTTCTCCTTCTAAGCTACGCTGGTATGAACTTCTACTTCAGGCCAGGGCTATCCCATCTGGCACCTTGCCCTTACCTTTGCATCAACTTGGGTATTTTTTCCCCATACAGAACTCTTTTTGGGGTTTGCCTAGCATCAGCCTGAAGTTGACCATGGCAAATTGCTTAATGAGGACAGTGTTCTGTGCCAAGCTTAAAAAACAAAAAAAGCATTTGAGAAGCTGACTAGTGAGGGCAGCTACGGTGCGATTCTGCCGAAAAGAAAGTAGAGGTCGCTCTTGAATGCAGATGCAGAAGATGGCACAGATGAACCTTCTTGAAATTAAGCATTTCAGAAGCTGATTAGCGAAGGAAGTTTTGGTGCTTTAACAAATGTGAAATATTGGTTACTCATTAATGTAGCCTGAAGAAAAGGCAACTTTCCGTGAAATGCACCCCTGGAACTCGCACGATGGGCCCTTTGGGTAAAGAAACCAGCTGATTTTCTGCATGCGCCATAGAACGGCCATGTGGGGGTGCTGATTTAACTGTCTCCAAAGTAGCAGTCGCTCTTGAAGGCAGCATGAAGAAAATGCCATCGGCGAGCCTGCACAGAATAAAGAGTTCTGTACAGGCATAAAGAAACCTGAAAAGTCACCCAACCAGGATTTGAACTCAGGACCCTACGGGCAGAAACAGGCGCTTTAACCATTACACCACAGGAAACTAGACCTTTTGGGAAAGGTTTGAGGTGACTGTAATAACTCATTGTTCCCTTGTGTCTCTGCACTGACCGGCAGGGCCAGAAGTCCATCTTCTGCCTAATAAAGTCAATACCAACCTGAGGCCCCTTCCAAAAAGAGCCTGACTGAATAGCTCAGTCGGTAGAGCACGGGGCTCTGGTCGATAACCTGGTTCAAAAGGTTGTGGGTTCGATTCCCACATCAGCCTAAAAATCAACTCCGGAAAAGCTCTCATCCACTGTGCTTTAACCAACTCTCAAGAGTGATGGGAGGGCAAGTGACAGAAGTCCATCCTCCACCTTCCATTTGGCTGCCCCTTTTTCCAACTGGGGTTCTCCTTCTAAGCTACGCTGGTATGAACTTCTACTTCAGGCCAGGGCTATCCCATCTGGCACCTTGCCCTTACCTTTGCATCAACTTGGGTATTTTTTCCCCATACAGAACTCTTTTTGGGGTTTGCCTAGCATCAGCCTGAAGTTGACCATGGCAAATTGCTTAATGAGGACAGTGTTCTGTGCCAAGCTTAAAAAACAAAAAAAGCATTTGAGAAGCTGACTAGTGAGGGCAGCTACGGTGCGATTCTGCCGAAAAGAAAGTAGAGGTCGCTCTTGAATGCAGATGCAGAAGATGGCACAGATGAACCTTCTTGAAATTAAGCATTTCAGAAGCTGATTAGCGAAGGAAGTTTTGGTGCTTTAACAAATGTGAAATATTGGTTACTCATTAATGTAGCCTGAAGAAAAGGCAACTTTCCGTGAAATGCACCCCTGGAACTCGCACGATGGGCCCTTTGGGTAAAGAAACCAGCTGATTTTCTGCATGCGCCATAGAACGGCCATGTGGGGGTGCTGATTTAACTGTCTCCAAAGTAGCAGTCGCTCTTGAAGGCAGCATGAAGAAAATGCCATCGGCGAGCCTGCACAGAATAAAGAGTTCTGTACAGGCATAAAGAAACCTGAAAAGTCACCCAACCAGGATTTGAACTCAGGACCCCACGGGCAGAAACAGGCGCTTTAACCATTACACCACAGGAAACTAGACCGTTTCGGAAAGGTTCGAGGTGACTGTAATAACTCATTGTTCCCTTGTGTCTCTGCACTGACCGGCAGGGCCAGAAGTCCATCTTCTGCCTAATAAAGTCAATACCAACCTGAGGCCCCTTCCAAAAAGAGCCTGACTGAATAGCTCAGTCGGTAGAGCGCGGGGCTCTGGTCGATAACATGGTCCAAAAGGTTGTGGGTTCGATTCCCACATCAGCCTAAAACTCAACTCCGGAAAAGCTCTGATCCACTGTGCTTTAACCAAATCTCAAGAGTGATGGGAGGGCAAGTGACAGAAGTCCATCCTCCACCTTCCATTTGGCTGCCCCTTTTTCCAACTGGGGTTCTCCTTCTAAGCTACGCCGGTATGAACTTCTACTTCAGGCCAGGGCTATCCCATCTGGCACCTTGCCCTTACCTTTGCATCAACTTGGGTATTTTTTCCCCATACAGAACTCTTTTTGGGGTTTGCCTAGCATCAGCCTGAAGTTGACCATGGCAAATTGCTTAATGAGGACAGTGTTCTGTGCCAAGCTTAAAAAACAAAAAAAGCATTTGAGAAGCTGACTAGTGAGGGCAGCTACGGTGCGATTCTGCCGAAAAGAAAGTAGAGGTCGCTCTTGAATGCAGATGCAGAAGATGGCACAGATGAACCTTCTTGAAATTAAGCATTTCAGAAGCTGATTAGCGAAGGAAGTTTTGGTGCTTTAACAAATGTGAAATATTGGTTACTCATTAATGTAGCCTGAAGAAAAGGCAACTTTCCGTGAAATACACCCCTGGAACTCGCACGATGGGCCCTTTGGGTAAAGAAACCAGCTGATTTTCTGCATGCGCCATAGAACGGCCATGTGGGGGTGCTGATTTAACTGTCTCCAAAGTAGCAGTCGCTCTTGAAGGCAGCATGAAGAAAATGCCATCGGCGAGCCTGCACAGAATAAAGAGTTCTGTACAGGCATAAAGAAACCTGAAAATTCACCCAACCAGGATTTGAACTTAGGACCCCACGGGCAGAAACAGGCGCTTTAACCATTACATCACAGGAAACTAGACCTTTTGGGAAAGGTTCGAGGTGACTGTAATAACTCATTGTTCCCTTGTGTCTCTGCACTGACCGGCAGGGCCAGAAGTCCATCTTCTGCCTAATAAAGTCAATACCAACCTGAGGCCCCTTCCAAACAGAGCCTGCCTGAATAGCTCAGTCGGTAGAGCGCGGGGCTCTGGTCGATAACCTGGTCCAAAAGGTTGTGGGTTCGATTCCCACATCAGCCTAAAACTCAACTCCGGAAAAGCTCTGATCCACTGTGCTTTAACCAAATCTCAAGAGTGATGGGAGACCAAGTGACAGAAGTCCATCCTCCACCTTCCATTTGGCTGCCCCTTTTTCCAACTGGGGTTCTCCTTCTAAGCTACGCCGGTATGAACTTCTACTTCAGGCCAGGGCTATCCCATCTGGCACCTTGCCCTTACCTTTGCATCAACTTGGGTATTTTTTCCCCATACAGAACTCTTTTTGGGGTTTGCCTAGCATCAGCCTGAAGTTGACCATGGCAAATTGCTTAATGAGGACAGTGTTCTGTGCCAAGCTTAAAAAACAAAAAAAAGCATTTGAGAAGCTGACTAGTGAGGGCAGCTACGGTGCGATTCTGCCGAAAAGAAAGTAGAGGTCGCTCTTGAATGCAGATGCAGAAGATGGCACAGATGAACCTTCTTGAAATTAAGCATTTCAGAAGCTGATTAGCGAAGGAAGTTTTGGTGCTTTAACAAATGTGAAATATTGGTTACTCATTAATGTAGCCTGAAGAAAAGGCAACTTTCCGTGAAATGCACCCCTGGAACTCGCACGATGGGCCCTTTGGGTAAAGAAACCAGCTGATTTTCTGCATGCGCCATAGAACGGTCTTGTGGGGGTGCTGATTTAACTGTCTCCAAAGTAGCGGTCGCTCTTGAAGGCAGCATGAAGAAAATGCCATCGGCGAGCCTGCACAGAATAAAGAGTTCTGTACAGGCATAAAGAAACCTGAAAAGTCACCCAACCAGGATTTGAACTCAGGACCCCACAGGCAGAAACAGTAGCTTTAACCATTACACCACAGGAAACTAGACCTTTTGGGAAAGGTTCGAGGTGACTGTAATAACTCATTGTTCCCTTGTGTCTCTGCACTGACTGGAAGGGCCAGAAGTCCATCTTCTGCCTAATAAAGTCAATACCAACCTGAGGCCCCTTCCGGAAAGAGCCTGACTGAATAGCTCAGTCGGTAGAGCACTGGGCTCTGGTCGATAACCTGGTCCAAAAGGTTGTGTGTTTGATTCCCACATCAGCCTAAAACTCAACTCCGGAAAAGCTCTGATCCACTGTGCTTTAACCAACTCTCAAGAGTGATGGGAGGGCAAGTGACAGAAGTCCATCCTCCACCTTCCATTTGGCTGCCCCTTTTTCCAACTGGGGTTCTCCTTCTAAGCTACGCTGGTATGAACTTCTACTTAAGGCCAGGGCTATCCCATCTGGCACCTTGCCCTTACCTTTGCATCAACTTGGGTATTTTTTCCCCATACAGAACTCTTTTTGGGGTTTGCCTAGCATCAGCCTGAAGTTGATCATGGCAAATTGCTTAATGAGGACAGTGTTCTGTGCCAAGCTTAAAAAACAAAAAAAGCATTTGAGAAGCTGACTAGTGAGGGCAGCTACGGTGCGATTCTGCCGAAAAGAAAGTAGAGGTCGCTCTTGAATGCAGATGCAGAAGATGGCACAGATGAACCTTCTTGAAATTAAGCATTTCAGAAGCTGATTAGCGAAGGAAGTTTTGGTGCTTTAACAAATGTGAAATATTGGTTACTCATTAATGTAGCCTGAAGAAAAGGCAACTTTCCGTGAAATGCACCCCTGGAACTCGCACGATGGGCCCTTTGGGTAAAGAAACCAGCTGATTTTCTGCATGCGCCATAGAACGGCCATGTCGGGGTGCTGATTTAACTGTCTCCAAAGTAGCAGTCGCTCTTGAAGGCAGCATGAAGAAAATGCCATCGGCGAGCCTGAACAGAATAAAGAGTTCTGTACAGGCATAAAGAAACCTGAAAATTCACCCAACCAGGATTTGAACTTAGGACCCCACGGGCAGAAACAGGCGCTTTAACCATTACATCACAGGAAACTAGACCTTTTGGGAAAGGTTCGAGGTGATTGTAATAACTCATTGTTCCCTTGAGTCTCTGCACTGACCGGAAGGGCCAGAAGTCCATCTTCTGCCTAATAAAGTCAATACCAACCTGAGGCCCCTTCCAAAAAGAGCCTGCCTGAATAGCTCAGTCGGTAGAGCGCGGGGCTCTGGTCGATAACCTGGTCCAAAAGGTTGTGGGTTCGATTCCCACATCAGCCTAAAACTCAACTCCAGAAAAGCTCTGATCCACTGTGCTTTAACCAACTCTCAAGAGTGATGGGAGGGCAAGTGACAGAAGTCCATCCTCCACCTTCCATTTGGCTGCCCCTTTTTCCAACTGGGGTTCTCCTTCTAAGCTACGCCGGTATGAACTTCTACTTCAGGCCAGGGCTATCCCATCTGGCACCTTGCCCTTACCTTTGCATCAACTTGGGTATTTTTTCCCCATACAGAACTCTTTTTGGGGTTTGCCTAGCATCAGCCTGAAGTTGACCATGGCAAATTGCTTAATGAGGACAGTGTTCTGTGCCAAGCTTAAAAATCAAAAAAAGCATTTGAGAAGCTGACTAGTGAGGGCAGCTACGGTGCGATTCTGCTGAAAAGAAAGTAGAGGTCGCTCTTGAATGCAGATGCAGAAGATGGCACAGATGAACCTTCTTGAAATTAAGCATTTCAGAAGCTGATTAGCGAAGGAAGTTTTGGTGCTTTAACAAATGTGAAATATTGGTTACTCATTAATGGGCCCTTTGGGTAAAGAAACCAGCTGATTTTCTGCATGCGCCATAGAACGGCCATGTGGGGGTGCTGATTTAACTGTCTCCAAAGTAGCAGTCGCTCTTGAAGGCAGCATGAAGAAAATGCCATCGGCGAGCCTGCACAGAATAAAGAGTTCTGTACAGGCATAAAGAAACCTGAAAAGTCACCCAACCAGGATTTGAACTCAGGACCCTACGGGCAGAAACAGGCGCTTTAACCATTACACCACAGGAATCTAGACCTTTTGGGAAAGGTTTGAGGTGACTGTAATAACTCATTGTTCCCTTGTGTCTCTGCACTGACCGGCAGGGCCAGAAGTCCATCTTCTGCCTAATAAAGTCAATACCAACCTGAGGCCCCTTCCAAAAAGAGCCTGCCTGATTAGCTCAGTTGGTAGAGCGCGGGGCTCTGGTCGATAACCTGGTCCAAAAGGTTGTGGGTTCGATTCCCACATCAGCCTAAAACTCAACTCCGGAAAAGCTCTGATCCACTGTGCTTTAACCAACTCTCAAGAGTGATGGGAGGGCAAGTGACAGAAGTCCATCCTCCACCTTCCATTTGGCTGCCCCTTTTTCCAACTGGGGTTCTCCTTCTAAGCTACGCTGGTATGAACTTCTACTTCAGGCCAGGGCTATCCCATCTGGAACCTTGCCCTTACCTTTGCATCAACTTGGGTATTTTTTCCCCATACAGAACTCTTTTTGGGGTTTGCCTAGCATCAGCCTGAAGTTGACCATTGCAAATTGCTTAATGAGGACAGTGTTCTGTGCCAAGCTTAAAAAACAAAAAAAGCATTTGAGAAGCTGACTAGTGAGGGCAGCTACGGTGCGATTCTGCCCAAAAGAAAGTAGAGGTCGCTCTTGAATGCAGATGCAGAAGATGGCACAGATGAACCTTCTTGAAATTAAGCATTTCAGAAGCTGATTAGCGAAGGAACTTTTGGTGCTTTAACAAATGTGAAATATTGGTTACTCATTAATGTAGCCTGAAGAAAAGGCAACTTTCCGTGAAATGCACCCCTGGAACTCGCACGATGGGCCCTTTGGGTAAAGAAACCAGCTGATTTTCTGCATGCGCCATAGAACGGCCATGTGGGGGTGCTGATTTAACTGTCTCCAAAGTAGCAGTCGCTCTTGAAGGCAGCATGAAGAAAATGCCATCGGCGAGCCTGCACAGAATAAAGAGTTCTGTACAGGCATAAAGAAACCTGAAAAGTCACCCAAACAGGATTTGAACTCAGGACCCTACGGGCAGAAACAGGCGCTTTAACCATTACACCACAGGAAACTAGACCTTTTGGGAAAGGTTTGAGGTGACTGTAATAACTCATTGTTCCCTTGTGTCTCTGCACTGACCGGCAGGGCCAGAAGTCCATTTTCTGCCTAATAAAGTCAATACCAACCTGAGGCCCCTTCCAAAAAGAGCCTGACTGAATAGCTCAGTCGGTAGAGAACGAGGCTCTGGTCGATAACCTGGTTCAAAAGGTTGTGGGTTCGATTCCCACATCAGCCTAAAAATCAACTCCGGAAAAGCTCTCATCCACTGTGCTTTAACCAACTCTCAAGAGTGATGGGAGGGCAAGTGACAGAAGTCCATCCTCCACCTTCCATTTGGCTGCCCCTTTTTCCAACTGGGGTTCTCCTTCTAAGCTACGCTGGTATGAACTTCTACTTCAGGCCAGGGCTATCCCATCTGGCACCTTGCCCTTACCTTTGCATCAACTTGGGTATTTTTTCCCCATACAGAACTCTTTTTGGGGTTTGCCTAGCATCAGCCTGAAGTTGACCATGGCAAATTGCTTAATGAGGACAGTGTTCTGTGCCAAGCTTAAAAAACAAAAAAAGCATTTGAGAAGCTGACTAGTGAGGGCAGCTACGGTGCGATTCTGCCCAAAAGAAAGTAGAGGTCGCTCTTGAATGCAGATGCAGAAGATGGCACAGATGAACCTTCTTGAAATTAAGCATTTCAGAAGCTGATTAGCGAAGGAAGTTTTGGTGCTTTAACAAATGTGAAATATTGGTTACTCATTAATGTAGCCTGAAGAAAAGGCAACTTTCCGTGAAATGCACCCCTGGAACTCGCACGATGGGCCCTTTGGGTAAAGAAACCAGCTGATTTTCTGCATGCGCCATAGAACGGCCATGTGGGGGTGCTGATTTAACTGTCTCCAAAGTAGCAGTCGCTCTTGAAGGCAGCATGAAGAAAATGCCATCGGCGAGCCTGCACAGAATAAAGAGTTCTGTACAGGCATAAAGAAACCTGAAAAGTCACCCAACCAGGATTTGAACTCAGGACCCTACGGGCAGAAACAGGCGCTTTAACCATTACACCACAGGAAACTAGACCTTTTGGGAAAGGTTTGAGGTGACTGTAATAACTCATTGTTCCCTTGTGTCTCTGCACTGACCGGCAGGGCCAGAAGTCCATCTTCTGCCTAATAAAGTCAATACCAACCTGAGGCCCCTTCCAAAAAGAGCCTGACTGAATAGCTCAGTCGGTAGAGCACGGGGCTCTGGTCGATAACCTGGTCCAAAAGGTTGTGGGTTCGATTCCCACATCAGCCTAAAAATCAACTCCGGAAAAGCTCTCATCCACTGTGCTTTAACCAACTCTCAAGAGTGATGGGAGGGCAAGTGACAGAAGTCCATCCTCCACCTTCCATTTGGCTGCCCCTTTTTCCAACTGGGGTTCTCCTTCTAAGCTACGCTGGTATGAACTTCTACTTCAGGCCAGGGCTATCCCATCTGGCACCTTGCCCTTACCTTTGCATCAACTTGGGTATTTTTTCCCCATACAGAACTCTTTTTGGGGTTTGCCTAGCATCAGCCTGAAGTTGACCATGGCAAATTGCTTAATGAGGACAGTGTTCTGTGCCAAGCTTAAAAAACAAAAAAAGCATTTGAGAAGCTGACTAGTGAGGGCAGCTACGGTGCGATTCTGCCGAAAAGAAAGTAGAGGTCGCTCTTGAATGCAGATGCAGAAGATGGCACAGATGAACCTTCTTGAAATTAAGCATTTCAGAAGCTGATTAGCGAAGGAAGTTTTGGTGCTTTAACAAATGTGAAATATTGGTTACTCATTAATGTAGCCTGAAGAAAAGGCAACTTTCCGTGAAATGCACCCCTGGAACTCGCACGATGGGCCCTTTGGGTAAAGAAACCAGCTGATTTTCTGCATGCGCCATAGAACGGCCATGTGGGGGTGCTGATTTAACTGTCTCCAAAGTAGCAGTCGCTCTTGAAGGCAGCATGAAGAAAATGCCATCGGCGAGCCTGCACAGAATAAAGAGTTCTGTACAGGCATAAAGAAACCTGAAAAGTCACCCAACCAGGATTTGAACTCAGGACCCCACGGGCAGAAACAGGCGCTTTAACCATTACACCACAGGAAACTAGACCGTTTCGGAAAGGTTCGAGGTGACTGTAATAACTCATTGTTCCCTTGTGTCTCTGCACTGACCGGCAGGGCCAGAAGTCCATCTTCTGCCTAATAAAGTCAATACCAACCTGAGGCCCCTTCCAAAAAGAGCCTGACTGAATAGCTCAGTCGGTAGAGCGCGGGGCTCTGGTCGATAACATGGTCCAAAAGGTTGTGGGTTCGATTCCCACATCAGCCTAAAACTCAACTCCGGAAAAGCTCTGATCCACTGTGCTTTAACCAAATCTCAAGAGTGATGGGAGGGCAAGTGACAGAAGTCCATCCTCCACCTTCCATTTGGCTGCCCCTTTTTCCAACTGGGGTTCTCCTTCTAAGCTACGCCGGTATGAACTTCTACTTCAGGCCAGGGCTATCCCATCTGGCACCTTGCCCTTACCTTTGCATCAACTTGGGTATTTTTTCCCCATACAGAACTCTTTTTGGGGTTTGCCTAGCATCAGCCTGAAGTTGACCATGGCAAATTGCTTAATGAGGACAGTGTTCTGTGCCAAGCTTAAAAAACAAAAAAGCATTTGAGAAGCTGACTAGTGAGGGCAGCTACGGTGCGATTCTGCCGAAAAGAAAGTAGAGGTCGCTCTTGAATGCAGATGCAGAAGATGGCACAGATGAACCTTCTTGAAATTAAGCATTTCAGAAGCTGATTAGCGAAGGAAGTTTTGGTGCTTTAACAAATGTGAAATATTGGTTACTCATTAATGTAGCCTGAAGAAAAGGCAACTTTCCGTGAAATACACCCCTGGAACTCGCACGATGGGCCCTTTGGGTAAAGAAACCAGCTGATTTTCTGCATGCGCCATAGAACGGCCATGTGGGGGTGCTGATTTAACTGTCTCCAAAGTAGCAGTCGCTCTTGAAGGCAGCATGAAGAAAATGCCATCGGCGAGCCTGCACAGAATAAAGAGTTCTGTACAGGCATAAAGAAACCTGAAAATTCACCCAACCAGGATTTGAACTTAGGACCCCACGGGCAGAAACAGGCGCTTTAACCATTACATCACAGGAAACTAGACCTTTTGGGAAAGGTTCGAGGTGACTGTAATAACTCATTGTTCCCTTGTGTCTCTGCACTGACCGGCAGGGCCAGAAGTCCATCTTCTGCCTAATAAAGTCAATACCAACCTGAGGCCCCTTCCAAACAGAGCCTGCCTGAATAGCTCAGTCGGTAGAGCGCGGGGCTCTGGTCGATAACCTGGTCCAAAAGGTTGTGGGTTCGATTCCCACATCAGCCTAAAACTCAACTCCGGAAAAGCTCTGATCCACTGTGCTTTAACCAAATCTCAAGAGTGATGGGAGACCAAGTGACAGAAGTCCATCCTCCACCTTCCATTTGGCTGCCCCTTTTTCCAACTGGGGTTCTCCTTCTAAGCTACGCCGGTATGAACTTCTACTTCAGGCCAGGGCTATCCCATCTGGCACCTTGCCCTTACCTTTGCATCAACTTGGGTATTTTTTCCCCATACAGAACTCTTTTTGGGGTTTGCCTAGCATCAGCCTGAAGTTGACCATGGCAAATTGCTTAATGAGGACAGTGTTCTGTGCCAAGCTTAAAAAACAAAAAAAAGCATTTGAGAAGCTGACTAGTGAGGGCAGCTACGGTGCGATTCTGCCGAAAAGAAAGTAGAGGTCGCTCTTGAATGCAGATGCAGAAGATGGCACAGATGAACCTTCTTGAAATTAAGCATTTCAGAAGCTGATTAGCGAAGGAAGTTTTGGTGCTTTAACAAATGTGAAATATTGGTTACTCATTAATGTAGCCTGAAGAAAAGGCAACTTTCCGTGAAATGCACCCCTGGAACTCGCACGATGGGCCCTTTGGGTAAAGAAACCAGCTGATTTTCTGCATGCGCCATAGAACGGTCTTGTGGGGGTGCTGATTTAACTGTCTCCAAAGTAGCGGTCGCTCTTGAAGGCAGCATGAAGAAAATGCCATCGGCGAGCCTGCACAGAATAAAGAGTTCTGTACAGGCATAAAGAAACCTGAAAAGTCACCCAACCAGGATTTGAACTCAGGACCCCACAGGCAGAAACAGTAGCTTTAACCATTACACCACAGGAAACTAGACCTTTTGGGAAAGGTTCGAGGTGACTGTAATAACTCATTGTTCCCTTGTGTCTCTGCACTGACTGGAAGGGCCAGAAGTCCATCTTCTGCCTAATAAAGTCAATACCAACCTGAGGCCCCTTCCGGAAAGAGCCTGACTGAATAGCTCAGTCGGTAGAGCACTGGGCTCTGGTCGATAACCTGGTCCAAAAGGTTGTGTGTTTGATTCCCACATCAGCCTAAAACTCAACTCCGGAAATGCTCTGATCCACTGTGCTTTAACCAACTCTCAAGAGTGATGGGAGGGCAAGTGACAGAAGTCCATCCTCCACCTTCCATTTGGCTGCCCCTTTTTCCAACTGGGGTTCTCCTTCTAAGCTACGCTGGTATGAACTTCTACTTAAGGCCAGGGCTATCCCATCTGGCACCTTGCCCTTACCTTTGCATCAACTTGGGTATTTTTTCCCCATACAGAACTCTTTTTGGGGTTTGCCTAGCATCAGCCTGAAGTTGATCATGGCAAATTGCTTAATGAGGACAGTGTTCTGTGCCAAGCTTAAAAAACAAAAAAAGCATTTGAGAAGCTGACTAGTGAGGGCAGCTACGGTGCGATTCTGCCGAAAAGAAAGTAGAGGTCGCTCTTGAATGCAGATGCAGAAGATGGCACAGATGAACCTTCTTGAAATTAAGCATTTCAGAAGCTGATTAGCGAAGGAAGTTTTGGTGCTTTAACAAATGTGAAATATTGGTTACTCATTAATGTAGCCTGAAGAAAAGGCAACTTTCCGTGAAATGCACCCCTGGAACTCGCACGATGGGCCCTTTGGGTAAAGAAACCAGCTGATTTTCTGCATGCGCCATAGAACGGCCATGTCGGGGTGCTGATTTAACTGTCTCCAAAGTAGCAGTCGCTCTTGAAGGCAGCATGAAGAAAATGCCATCGGCGAGCCTGAACAGAATAAAGAGTTCTGTACAGGCATAAAGAAACCTGAAAATTCACCCAACCAGGATTTGAACTTAGGACCCCACGGGCAGAAACAGGCGCTTTAACCATTACATCACAGGAAACTAGACCTTTTGGGAAAGGTTCGAGGTGATTGTAATAACTCATTGTTCCCTTGAGTCTCTGCACTGACCGGAAGGGCCAGAAGTCCATCTTCTGCCTAATAAAGTCAATACCAACCTGAGGCCCCTTCCAAAAAGAGCCTGCCTGAATAGCTCAGTCGGTAGAGCGCGGGGCTCTGGTCGATAACCTGGTCCAAAAGGTTGTGGGTTCGATTCCCACATCAGCCTAAAACTCAACTCCGGAAAAGCTCTGATCCACTGTGCTTTAACCAACTCTCAAGAGTGATGGGAGGGCAAGTGACAGAAGTCCATCCTCCACCTTCCATTTGGCTGCCCCTTTTTCCAACTGGGGTTCTCCTTCTAAGCTACGCCGGTATGAACTTCTACTTCAGGCCAGGGCTATCCCATCTGGCACCTTGCCCTTACCTTTGCATCAACTTGGGTATTTTTTCCCCATACAGAACTCTTTTTGGGGTTTGCCTAGCATCAGCCTGAAGTTGACCATGGCAAATTGCTTAATGAGGACAGTGTTCTGTGCCAAGCTTAAAAAACAAAAAAAGCATTTGAGAAGCTGACTAGTGAGGGCAGCTACGGTGCGATTCTGCCCAAAAGAAAGTAGAGGTCGCTCTTGAATGCAGATGCAGAAGATGGCACAGATGAACCTTCTTGAAATTAAGCATTTCAGAAGCTGATTAGCGAAGGAAGTTTTGGTGCTTTAACAAATGTGAAATATTGGTTACTCATTAATGTAGCCTGAAGAAAAGGCAACTTTCCGTGAAATGCACCCCTGGAACTCGCACGATGGGCCCTTTGGGTAAAGAAACCAGCTGATTTTCTGCATGCGCCATAGAACGGCCATGTGGGGGTGCTGATTTAACTGTCTCCAAAGTAGCAGTCGCTCTTGAAGGCAGCATGAAGAAAATGCCATCGGCGAGCCTGCACAGAATAAAGAGTTCTGTACAGGCATGAAGAAACCTGAAAAGTCACCCAACCAGGATTTGAACTCAGGACCCTACGGGCAGAAACAGGCGCTTTAACCATTACACCACAGGAATCTAGACCTTTTGGGAAAGGTTTGAGGTGACTGTAATAACTCATTGTTCCCTTGTGTCTCTGCACTGACCGGCAGGGCCAGAAGTCCATCTTCTGCCTAATAAAGTCAATACCAACCTGAGGCCCCTTCCAAAAAGAGCCTGCCTGATTAGCTCAGTTGGTAGAGCGCGGGGCTCTGGTCGATAACCTGGTCCAAAAGGTTGTGGGTTTGATTCCCACATCAGCCTAAAACTCAACTCCGGAAAAGCTCTGATCCACTGTGCTTTAACCAACTCTCAAGAGTGATGGGAGGGCAAGTGACAGAAGTCCATCCTCCACCTTCCATTTGGCTGCCCCTTTTTCCAACTGGGGTTCTCCTTCTAAGCTACGCTGGTATGAACTTCTACTTCAGGCCAGGGCTATCCCATCTGGAACCTTGCCCTTACCTTTGCATCAACTTGGGTATTTTTTCCCCATACAGAACTCTTTTTGGGGTTTGCCTAGCATCAGCCTGAAGTTGACCATTGCAAATTGCTTAATGAGGACAGTGTTCTGTGCCAAGCTTAAAAAACAAAAAAAGCATTTGAGAAGCTGACTAGTGAGGGCAGCTACGGTGCGATTCTGCCGAAAAGAAAGTAGAGGTCGCTCTTGAATGCAGATGCAGAAGATGGCACAGATGAACCTTCTTGAAATTAAGCATTTCAGAAGCTGATTAGCGAAGGAACTTTTGGTGCTTTAACAAATGTGAAATATTGGTTACTCATTAATGTAGCCTGAAGAAAAGGCAACTTTCCGTGAAATGCACCCCTGGAACTCGCACGATGGGCCCTTTGGGTAAAGAAACCAGCTGATTTTCTGCATGCGCCATAGAACGGCCATGTGGGGGTGCTGATTTAACTGTCTCCAAAGTAGCAGTCGCTCTTGAAGGCAGCATGAAGAAAATGCCATCGGCGAGCCTGCACAGAATAAAGAGTTCTGTACAGACATAAAGAAACCTGAAAAGTCACCCAAACAGGATTTGAACTCAGGACCCTACGGGCAGAAACAGGCGCTTTAACCCTTACACCACAGGAAACTAGACCTTTTGGGAAAGGTTTGAGGTGACTGTAATAACTCATTGTTCCCTTGTGTCTCTGCACTGACCGGCAGGGCCAGAAGTCCATTTTCTGCCTAATAAAGTCAATACCAACCTGAGGCCCCTTCCAAAAAGAGCCTGACTGAATAGCTCAGTCGGTAGAGAACGAGGCTCTGGTTGATAACCTGGTTCAAAAGGTTGTGGGTTCGATTCCCACATCAGCCTAAAAATCAACTCCGATAAAGCTCTCATCCACTGTGCTTTAACCAACTCTCAAGAGTGATGGGAGGGCAAGTGACAGAAGTCCATCCTCCACCTTCCATTTGGCTGCCCCTTTTTCCAACTGGGGTTCTCCTTCTAAGCTACGCTGGTATGAACTTCTACTTCAGGCCAGGGCTATCCCATCTGGCACCTTGCCCTTACCTTTGCATCAACTTGGGTATTTTTTCCCCATACAGAACTCTTTTTGGGGTTTGCCTAGCATCAGCCTGAAGTTGACCATGGCAAATTGCTTAATGAGGACAGTGTTCTGTGCCAAGCTTAAAAAACAAAAAAAGCATTTGAGAAGCTGACTAGTGAGGGCAGCTACGGTGCGATTCTGCCGAAAAGAAAGTAGAGGTCGCTCTTGAATGCAGATGCAGAAGATGGCACAGATGAACCTTCTTGAAATTAAGCATTTCAGAAGCTGATTAGCGAAGGAAGTTTTGGTGCTTTAACAAATGTGAAATATTGGTTACTCATTAATGTAGCCTGAAGAAAAGGCAACTTTCCGTGAAATGCACCCCTGGAACTCGCACGATGGGCCCTTTGGGTAAAGAAACCAGCTGATTTTCTGCATGCGCCATAGAACGGCCATGTCGGGGTGCTGATTTAACTGTCTCCAAAGTAGCAGTCGCTCTTGAAGGCAGCATGAAGAAAATGCCATCGGCGAGCCTGCACAGAATAAAGAGTTCTGTACAGGCATAAAGAAACCTGAAAAGTCACCCAACCAGGATTTGAACTTAGGACCCCACGGGCAGAAACAGGCGCTTTAACCATTACATCACAGGAAACTAGACCTTTTGGGAAAGGTTCGAGGTGACTGTAATAACTCATTGTTCCCTTGTGTCTCTGCACTGACCGGCAGGGCCAGAAGTCCATCTTCTGCCTAATAAAGTCAATACCAACCTGAGGCCCCTTTCAAAAAGAGCCTGCCTGAATAGCTCAGTCGGTAGAGCGCGGGGCTCTGGTCGATAACCTGGTCCAAAAGGTTGTGGGTTCGATTCCCACATCAGCCTAAAACTCAACTCCGGAAAAGCTCTGATCCACTGTGCTTTAACCAACTCTCAAGAGTGATGGGAGGGCAAGTGACAGAAGTCCATCCTCCACCTTCCATTTGGCTGCCCCTTTTTCCAACTGGGGTTCTCCTTCTAAGCTACGCCGGTATGAACTTCTACTTCAGGCCAGGGCTATCCCATCTGGCACCTTGCCCTTACCTTTGCATCAACTTGGGTATTTTTTCCCCATACAGAACTCTTTTTGGGTTTGCCTAGCATCAGCCTGAAGTTGACCATGGCAAATTGCTTAATGAGGACAGTGTTCTGTGCCAAGCTTAAAAAACAAAAAAAGCATTTGAGAAGCTGACTAGTGAGGGCAGCTACGGTGCGATTCTGCCCAAAAGAAAGTAGAGGTCGCTCTTGAATGCAGATGCAGAAGATGGCACAGATGAACCTTCTTGAAATTAAGCATTTCAGAAGCTGATTAGCGAAGGAAGTTTTGGTGCTTTAACAAATGTGAGATATTGGTTACTCATTAATGTAGCCTGAAGAAAAGGCAACTTTCCGTGAAATGCACCCCTGGAACTCGCACGATGGGCCCTTTGGGTAAAGAAACCAGCTGATTTTCTGCATGCGCCATAGAACGGCCATGTGGGGGTGCTGATTTAACTGTCTCCAAAGTAGCAGTCGCTCTTGAAGGCAGCATGAAGAAAATGCCATCGGCGAGCCTGCACAGAATAAAGAGTTCTGTACAGGCATAAAGAAACCTGAAAAGTCACCCAACCAGGGTTTGAACTCAGGACCCTACGGGCAGAAACAGGCGCTTTAACCATTACACCACAGGAAACTAGACCTTTTGGGAAAGGTTTGAGGTGACTGTAATAACTCATTGTTCCCTTGTGTCTCTGCACTGACCGGCAGGGCCAGAAGTCCATCTTCTGCCTAATAAAGTCAATACCAACCTGAGGCCCCTTCCAAAAAGAGCCTGACTGAATAGCTCAGTCGGTAGAGCACGGGGCTCTGGTCGATAACCTGGTTCAAAAGGTTGTGGGTTCGATTCCCACATCAGCCTAAAAATCAACTCCGGAAAAGCTCTCATCCACTGTGCTTTAACCAACTCTCAAGAGTGATGGGAGGGCAAGTGACAGAAGTCCATCCTCCACCTTCCATTTGGCTGCCCCTTTTTCCAACTGGGGTTCTCCTTCTAAGCTACGCTGGTATGAACTTCTACTTCAGGCCAGGGCTATCCCATCTGGCACCTTGCCCTTACCTTTGCATCAACTTGGGTATTTTTTCCCCATACAGAACTCTTTTTGGGGTTTGCCTAGCATCAGCCTGAAGTTGACCATGGCAAATTGCTTAATGAGGACAGTGTTCTGTGCCAAGCTTAAAAAACAAAAAAAGCATTTGAGAAGCTGACTAGTGAGGGCAGCTACGGTGCGATTCTGCCGAAAAGAAAGTAGAGGTCGCTCTTGAATGCAGATGCAGAAGATGGCACAGATGAACCTTCTTGAAATTAAGCATTTCAGAAGCTGATTAGCGAAGGAAGTTTTGGTGCTTTAACAAATGTGAAATATTGGTTACTCATTAATGTAGCCTGAAGAAAAGGCAACTTTCCGTGAAATGCACCCCTGGAACTCGCACGATGGGCCCTTTGGGTAAAGAAACCAGCTGATTTTCTGCATGCGCCATAGCACGGCCATGTGGGGGTGCTGATTTAACTGTCTCCAAAGTAGCAGTCGCTCTTGAAGGCAGCATGAAGAAAATGCCATCGGCGAGCCTGCACAGAATAAAGAGTTCTGTACAGGCATAAAGAAACCTGAAAAGTCACCCAACCAGGATTTGAACTCAGGACCCCACGGGCAGAAACAGGCGCTTTAACCATTACACCACAGGAAACTAGACCGTTTCGGAAAGGTTCGAGGTGACTGTAATAACTCATTGTTCCCTTGTGTCTCTGCACTGACCGGCAGGGCCAGAAGTCCATCTTCTGCCTAATAAAGTCAATACCAACCTGAGGCCCCTTCCAAAAAGAGCCTGACTGAATAGCTCAGTCGGTAGAGCGCGGGGCTCTGGTCGATAACATGGTCCAAAAGCTTGTGGGTTCGATTCCCACATCAGCCTAAAACTCAACTCCGGAAAAGCTCTGATCCACTGTGCTTTAACCAAATCTCAAGAGTGATGGGAGGGCAAGTGACAGAAGTCCATCCTCCACCTTCCATTTGGCTGCCCCTTTTTCCAACTGGGGTTCTCCTTCTAAGCTACGCCGGTATGAACTTCTACTTCAGGCCAGGGCTATCCCATCTGGCACCTTGCCCTTACCTTTGCATCAACTTGGGTATTTTTTCCCCATACAGAACTCTTTTTGGGGTTTGCCTAGCATCAGCCTGAAGTTGACCATGGCAAATTGCTTAATGAGGACAGTGTTCTGTGCCAAGCTTAAAAAACAAAAAAAGCATTTGAGAAGCTGACTAGTGAGGGCAGCTACGGTGCGATTCTGCCGAAAAGAAAGTAGAGGTCGCTCTTGAATGCAGATGCAGAAGATGGCACAGATGAACCTTCTTGAAATTAAGCATTTCAGAAGCTGATTAGCGAAGGAAGTTTTGGTGCTTTAACAAATGTGAAATATTGGTTACTCATTAATGTAGCCTGAAGAAAAGGCAACTTTCCGTGAAATACACCCCTGGAACTCGCACGATGGGCCCTTTGGGTAAAGAAACCAGCTGATTTTCTGCATGCGCCATAGAACGGCCATGTGGGGGTGCTGATTTAACTGTCTCCAAAGTAGCAGTCGCTCTTGAAGGCAGCATGAAGAAAATGCCATCGGCGAGCCTGCACAGAATAAAGAGTTCTGTACAGGCATAAAGAAACCTGAAAATTCACCCAACCAGGATTTGAACTTAGGACCCCACGGGCAGAAACAGGCGCTTTAACCATTACATCACAGGAAACTAGACCTTTTGGGAAAGGTTCGAGGTGACTGTAATAACTCATTGTTCCCTTGTGTCTCTGCACTGACCGGCAGGGCCAGAAGTCCATCTTCTGCCTAATAAAGTCAATACCAACCTGAGGCCCCTTCCAAACAGAGCCTGCCTGAATAGCTCAGTCGGTAGAGCGCGGGGCTCTGGTCGATAACCTGGTCCAAAAGGTTGTGGGTTCGATTCCCACATCAGCCTAAAACTCAACTCCGGAAAAGCTCTGATCCACTGTGCTTTAACCAAATCTCAAGAGTGATGGGAGACCAAGTGACAGAAGTCCATCCTCCACCTTCCATTTGGCTGCCCCTTTTTCCAACTGGGGTTCTCCTTCTAAGCTACGCCGGTATGAACTTCTACTTCAGGCCAGGGCTATCCCATCTGGCACCTTGCCCTTACCTTTGCATCAACTTGGGTATTTTTTCCCCATACAGAACTCTTTTTGGGGTTTGCCTAGCATCAGCCTGAAGTTGACCATGGCAAATTGCTTAATGAGGACAGTGTTCTGTGCCAAGCTTAAAAAACAAAAAAAAGCATTTGAGAAGCTGACTAGTGAGGGCAGCTACGGTGCGATTCTGCCGAAAAGAAAGTAGAGGTCGCTCTTGAATGCAGATGCAGAAGATGGCACAGATGAACCTTCTTGAAATTAAGCATTTCAGAAGCTGATTAGCGAAGGAAGTTTTGGTGCTTTAACAAATGTGAAATATTGGTTACTCATTAATGTAGCCTGAAGAAAAGGCAACTTTCCGTGAAATGCACCCCTGGAACTCGCACGATGGGCCCTTTGGGTAAAGAAACCAGCTGATTTTCTGCATGCGCCATAGAACGGTCTTGTGGGGGTGCTGATTTAACTGTCTCCAAAGTAGCGGTCGCTCTTGAAGGCAGCATGAAGAAAATGCCATCGGCGAGCCTGCACAGAATAAAGAGTTCTGTACAGGCATAAAGAAACCTGAAAAGTCACCCAACCAGGATTTGAACTCAGGACCCCACAGGCAGAAACAGTAGCTTTAACCATTACACCACAGGAAACTAGACCTTTTGGAAAGGTTCGAGGTGACTGTAATAACTCATTGTTCCCTTGTGTCTCTGCACTGACTGGAAGGGCCAGAAGTCCATCTTCTGCCTAATAAAGTCAATACCAACCTGAGGCCCCTTCCGGAAAGAGCCTGACTGAATAGCTCAGTCGGTAGAGCACTGGGCTCTGGTCGATAACCTGGTCCAAAAGGTTGTGTGTTTGATTCCCACATCAGCCTAAAACTCAACTCCGGAAAAGCTCTGATCCACTGTGCTTTAACCAACTCTCAAGAGTGATGGGAGGGCAAGTGACAGAAGTCCATCCTCCACCTTCCATTTGGCTGCCCCTTTTTCCAACTGGGGTTCTCCTTCTAAGCTACGCTGGTATGAACTTCTACTTAAGGCCAGGGCTATCCCATCTGCACCTTGCCCTTACCTTTGCATCAACTTGGGTATTTTTTCCCCATACAGAACTCTTTTTGGGGTTTGCCTAGCATCAGCCTGAAGTTGATCATGGCAAATTGCTTAATGAGGACAGTGTTCTGTGCCAAGCTTAAAAAACAAAAAAAGCATTTGAGAAGCTGACTAGTGAGGGCAGCTACGGTGCGATTCTGCCGAAAAGAAAGTAGAGGTCGCTCTTGAATGCAGATGCAGAAGATGGCACAGATGAACTTCTTGAAATTAAGCATTTCAGAAGCTGATTAGCGAAGGAAGTTTTGGTGCTTTAACAAATGTGAAATATTGGTTACTCATTAATGTAGCCTGAAGAAAAGGCAACTTTCCGTGAAATGCACCCCTGGAACTCGCACGATGGGCCCTTTGGGTAAAGAAACCAGCTGATTTTCTGCATGCGCCATAGAACGGCCATGTCGGGGTGCTGATTTAACTGTCTCCAAGTAGCAGTCGCTCTTGAAGGCAGCATGAAGAAAATGCCATCGGCGAGCCTGAACAGAATAAAGAGTTCTGTACAGGCATAAAGAAACCTGAAAATTCACCCAACCAGGATTTGAACTTAGGACCCCACGGGCAGAAACAGGCGCTTTAACCATTACATCACAGGAAACTAGACCTTTTGGGAAAGGTTCGAGGTGATTGTAATAACTCATTGTTCCCTTGAGTCTCTGCACTGACCGGAAGGCCAGAAGTCCATCTTCTGCCTAATAAAGTCAATACCAACCTGAGGCCCCTTCCAAAAAGAGCCTGCCTGAATAGCTCAGTCGGTAGAGCGCGGGGCTCTGGTCGATACCTGGTCCAAAAGTTTGTGGGTTCGATTCCCACATCAGCCTAAAACTCAACTCCAGAAAAGCTCTGATCCACTGTGCTTTAACCAACTCTCAAGAGTGATGGGAGGGCAAGTGACAGAAGTCCATCCTCCACCTTCCATTTGGCTGCCCTTTTTCCAACTGGGGGTTCTCCTTCTAAGCTACGCCGGTATGAACTTCTACTTCAGGCCAGGGCTATCCCATCTGGCACCTTGCCCTTACCTTTGCATCAACTTGGGTATTTTTTCCCCATACAGAACTCTTTTTGGGGTTTGCCTAGCATCAGCCTGAAGTTGACCATGGCAAATTGCTTAATGAGGACAGTGTTCTGTGCCAAGCTTAAAAATCAAAAAAAGCATTTGAGAAGCTGACTAGTGAGGGCAGCTACGGTGCGATTCTGCTGAAAAGAAAGTAGAGGTCGCTCTTGAATGCAGATGCAGAAGATGGCACAGATGAACCTTCTTGAAATTAAGCATTTCAGAAGCTGATTAGCGAAGGAAGTTTTGGTGCTTTAACAAATGTGAAATATTGGTTACTCATTAATGGGCCCTTTGGGTAAAGAAACCAGCTGATTTTCTGCATGCGCCATAGAACGGCCATGTGGGGGTGCTGATTTAACTGTCTCCAAAGTAGCAGTCGCTCTTGAAGGCAGCATGAAGAAAATGCCATCGGCGAGCCTGCACAGAATAAAGAGTTCTGTACAGGCATAAAGAAACCTGAAAAGTCACCCAACCAGGATTTGAACTCAGGACCCTACGGGCAGAAACAGGCGCTTTAACCATTACACCACAGGAATCTAGACCTTTTGGAAAGGTTTGAGGTGACTGTAATAACTCATTGTTCCCTTGTGTCTCTGCACTGACCGGCAGGGCCAGAAGTCCATCTTCTGCCTAATAAAGTCAATACCAACCTGAGGCCCCTTCCAAAAAGAGCCTGCCTGATTAGCTCAGTTGGTAGAGCGCGGGGGCTCTGGTCGATAACCTGGTCCAAAAGGTTGTGGGTTCGATTACCCACATCAGCCTAAAACTCAACTCCGGAAAAGCTCTGATCCACTGTGCTTTAACCAACTCTCAAGAGTGATGGGAGGGCAAGTGACAGAAGTCCATCCTCCACCTTCCATTTGGCTGCCCCTTTTTCCAACTGGGGTTCTCCTTCTAAGCTACGCCGGTATGAACTTCTACTTCAGGCCAGGGCTATCCCATCTGGAACCTTGCCTTACCTTTGCATCAACTTGGGTATTTTTTCCCATACAGAACTCTTTTTGGGGTTTGCCTAGCATCAGCCTGAAGTTGACCATTGCAAATTGCTTAATGAGGACAGTGTTCTGTGCCAAGCTTAAAAACAAAAAAAGCATTTGAGAAGCTGACTAGTGAGGGCAGCTACGGTGCGATTCTGCCCAAAAGAAAGTAGAGGTCGCTCTTGAATGCAGATGCAGAAGATGGCACAGATGAACCTTCTTGAAATTAAGCATTTCAGAAGCTGATTAGCGAAGGAACTTTTGGTGCTTTAACAAATGTGAAATATTGGTTACTCATTAATGTAGCCTGAAGAAAAGGCAACTTTCCGTGAAATGCACCCCTGGAACTCGCACGATGGGCCCTTTGGGTAAAGAAACCAGCTGATTTTCTGCATGCGCCATAGAACGGCCATGTGGGGGTGCTGATTTAACTGTCTCCAAAGTAGCAGTCGCTCTTGAAGGCAGCATGAAGAAAATGCCATCGGCGAGCCTGCACAGAATAAAGAGTTCTGTACAGGCATAAAGAAACCTGAAAAGTCACCCAAACAGGATTTGAACTCAGGACCCTACGGGCAGAAACAGGCGCTTTAACCATTACACCACAGGAAACTAGACCTTTTGGGAAAGGTTTGAGGTGACTGTAATAACTCATTGTTCCCTTGTGTCTCTGCACTGACCGGCAGGGCAGAAGTCCATTTTCTGCCTAATAAAGTCAATACCAACCTGAGGCCCCTTCCAAAAAGAGCCTGACTGAATAGCTCAGTCGGTAGAGAACGAGGCTCTGGTCGATAACCTGGTTCAAAAGGTTGTGGGTTCGATTCCACATCAGCCTAAAAATCAACTCCGGAAAAGCTCTCATCCACTGTGCTTTAACCAACTCTCAAGAGTGATGGGAGGGCAAGTGACAGAAGTCCATCCTCCACCTTCATTTGGCTGCCCCTTTTTCCAACTGGGTTCTCCTTCTAAGCTACGCTGGTATGAACTTCTACTTCAGGCCAGGGCTATCCATCTGGCACCTTGCCCTTACCTTTGCATCAACTTGGGTATTTTTTCCCCATACAGAACTCTTTTTGGGGTTTGCCTAGCATCAGCCTGAAGTTGACCATGGCAAATTGCTTAATGAGGACAGTGTTCTGTGCCAAGCTTAAGAAACAAAAAAAGCATTTGAGAAGCTGACTAGTGAGGGCAGCTACGGTGCGATTCTGCCCAAAAGAAAGTAGAGGTCGCTCTTGAATGCAGATGCAGAAGATGGCACAGATGAACCTTCTTGAAATTAAGCATTTCAGAAGCTGATTAGCGAAGGAAGTTTTGTGCTTTAACAAATGTGAAATATTGGTTACTCATTAATGTAGCCTGAAGAAAAGGCAACTTTCCGTGAAATGCACCCTGGAACTCGCACGATGGGCCCTTTGGGTAAAGAAACCAGCTGATTTTCTGCATGCGCCATAGAACGGCCATGTGGGGGTGCTGATTTAACTGTCTCCAAAGTAGCAGTCGCTCTTGAAGGCAGCATGAAGAAAATGCCATCGGCGAGCCTGCACAGAATAAAGAGTTCTGTACAGGCATAAAGAAACCTGAAAAGTCACCCAACCAGGATTTGAACTCAGGACCCTACGGGCAGAAACAGGCGCTTTAACCATTACACCACAGGAAACTAGACCTTTTGGAAAGGTTTGAGGTGACTGTAATAACTCATTGTTCCCTTGTGTCTCTGCACTGACCGGCAGGGCCAGAAGTCCATCTTCTGCCTAATAAAGTCAATACCAACCTGAGGCCCCTTCCAAAAAGAGCCTGACTGAATAGCTCAGTCGGTAGAGCACGGGGGCTCTGGTCGATAACCTGGTTCAAAAGGTTGTGGGTTCGATTCCCACATCAGCCTAAAAATCAACTCCGGAAAGCTCTCATCCACTGTGCTTTAACCAACTCTCAAGAGTGATGGGAGGGCAAGTGACAGAAGTCCATCCTCCACCTTCCATTTGGCTGCCCCTTTTTCCAACTGGGGTTCTCTTCTAAGCTACGCTGGTATGAACTTCTTCTTCAGGCCAGGGCTATCCCATCTGGCACCTTGCCCTTACCTTTGCATCAACTTGGGTATTTTTTCCCCATACAGAACTCTTTTTGGGGTTTGCCTAGCATCAGCCTGAAGTTGACCATGGCAAATTGCTTAATGAGGACAGTGTTCTGTGCCAAGCTTAAAAAACAAAAAAAGCATTTGAGAAGCTGACTAGTGAGGGCAGCTACGGTGCGATTCTGCCGAAAAGAAAGTAGAGGTCGCTCTTGAATGCAGATGCAGAAGATGGCACAGATGAACCTTCTTGAAATTAAGCATTTCAGAAGCTGATTAGCGAAGGAAGTTTTGTGCTTTAACAAATGTGAAATATTGGTTACTCATTAATGTAGCCTGAAGAA